>JAGFNQ010001849.1:245510-453025 GCA_024364735.1 Boesenbergia rotunda | reverse complement strand
AACATAAATCGAAAGCCTATTTAGTCACACGCACTACGAGTAATCCGAGGGATTTAAAACGAGTTGAAAATTAGATTTTCCAATCAAGAGAGATTAAGTTTGGTTGAGCCAAACGATAAGTCGAATCTGAATTTTTCAGAGACGTATCGGAAGCGTAAAATGGCTAAGTCTTTTGAAGACTTAATAGATGAATTAAATAAGTTTAATTCATTGGGGCTTGGCTTGGATGGGCCGGCCAAAGAGGGCCTCCATCCTCTTTGCTTGGCCGGCCACAACAAAGGGAGAGAACCAAGTTTTTGGTTCAATTTATAAAATAAACCAAGTGTGGTTTGTTTTATAAAATTATGGATGATATAAATTTTTATATAATAAATCAAGGTTTGGTTTATTTTTCATGGAAATTAAAATGAACCATGGATTGGTTTATTTTATAAAATCAATCATGGATTGATTTACCATGATAAGGAAATTTATTCCATAGGAGAGAAGAGACTTGATTGATTTTTTATCATGAATTAAAATATGATTTTAACCATGATATAAAATCAAACTTGGCATGATGAAATAAGTTATTCCATATTTGAGAGGCTTGATGGTTGAGAGGCCACTATATAAAGGACCCAAGGCAAGGCTTGGGTGATAATCAAAGTGATGAAGGCATAGCTCTCTCCCTCTCTTTCTCTCCTTCTCTTCTCCCCTTCTTGCCGTGCGCCAACCAGCCCCAAGAAGGAGCACCAGCGGCCGCCCCTGCCCTTTCCCTGCCGACCACCACCTGCTGTCGGAGAAGGAAGCTCCGGCCATCTCTTGGCCGGAAGAAGGTGCTGCCGGAATTAGAGTTTGCCGCAAGGATCTTTTTGCCGCAAGCCTCTTCTTTTGTTTCGCCGAAATTTTGATTCCGGCCATCCTTTTGTGGTTAGTCTTCCGAATTCTCTCTTGTTTTTCTCATCGCGTTCTCAGAGAATCTAGTAGTTCTCGAGAACATGAAACTCGTGGCTTTGCGAAGTCATCCCGAAGATACTCGGCGTGACGCGAATAGAGGCGGAGCTTCCAAGGGACGCTTACGGTTGGATCTCGTCCCTTCCTTCGAGTTACGCGAGGTAATACGTAAATTAGTTTACGTTTCTGTAAATTTTAAATATATGATCATGTCTACACAAGATAAAATTGCATGCTTAGATGTGTGGTTAAATAATTTGAGAAATTATTTATGCTAAACCTTCCGCTGCACGTAATTAATTTTAAAATTACGAACCCGCATCCATGTCAACATGCACCCGGTCCCAACAGTGGTATCAGAGCCGAGGTTTTTGTTCGACATAATCATATAATTGTTTTGCGGAAAGCTTTATCATGATCTCAATTTTGGAAAATTTTCAATTATGGAAACTTTCCAATTATGGTAAATTTTTGATTTAGGAATTTCAAAGTTTGAAAATCCTCATGAAATTTCGCAAACATTTGAAATATCTCTGTTTCTGAAATTTTATGATAATTGTGAAAACATTCCATTTTTGGAAACTTTCCAATTTTGGAAATATCCTATTTCGGAAATTTTCTAATTTTGGAAAAACGTAAGTTTTCTTTGTACCAGAAACTTACAATTATTCTGAAAACCTTTTATTTTTGGAAACTTTCCATTTATGGAAAGCTCACAATTTTGGGCACTTTCTTTCAAGAAAGTCTAGACAAATTATGGGAATATTAATTGGCATTTAAATTTATAATTGGAAATTAAATTATTTACAAAATTCTTTATTTTGGATTGAGCCTCGGGGAGCCGTCCAATTTAAAGTTAGTTGTTATAATTAAATTTCCTAAATTGAATTTAAGCTGTCAAATGTTTAATTTGGATTGAGCCTCGGGGAGCCATCCAAATTAAGTTATTGATATTAATTTTCCATAAATAAAATATGTGATCAAATCTTGGAAATTTTTGAGGTGATTCTCAAACGATAATTTCCTTATTTGATTTATGAGGTGATGCTCTTACATATTATTGTCTCCAAAATTAATCAGGAAAATTGTTTCCTATAGAGTATATTTCTTTAAATAAGATTTTCATGAAAATAATATGTGGTTGAATTAAGGGAATCTGTCTCTTAATTTAATAAGATTTGATTTAGAGAAATCAAAGTCTTAAACATATTATTTCCGAAATTGATTATGATAATTCAGGAAATTGTTTCCCAAAACAATTCCTTGAATAAAGTATGAAATTAGAATTAGGAAATCCGGTTCCTAATTCAATTAATGAGACTTGATAAATTAAGTCACATACATTCTTTATTAAGGAAATCGTTAGAACATGACATAATTATATGTCATGAATGTGCATAAAAGAAAAGGATGAGACCCAAAACCGCTTAAAAAATATTAAGGCCAACACCTTCCATTAATATGGTTAGAACCGGAGTTTTGTTTCTCGTTTGGGTTGATGGACACATCCATGCCCGGCTTGAACCTCAACATGTTCAAACCATGGAATTAGTTTATGATTAATATAGTTGGAGTCAGAGGTCAATCCTTAGTTTTGGTTGTTGGACACATCCAAGCCTGACTAAACGGTATAATGAGCTCCAACCATATTAAAACTATTTCTTGATTAATGGGTCAGCCTTAAGCTTGGAGCATCGATTTGTTGTGCCACAGCCAAGGTCGATGTAAAGAGAGGTGCAGTTGGGTGCTATGTATATTGTTGCATACTTGTTAATGAGTTAACAACCCAATGATTTATGCAAACATTCAATTAGTTGATAGCATAATGTGATAGTTACATATGTATAATATGTAATCGTATAATTACCTACCTTCATAGCTAAGAATAACTTGATGGACTCTAGCCATGGTTGTTCTTACTATGGTTGGATATCAACCTATTTGGAGATGTTCCTACGATCTCCCGAATTGATAAAAAGGGTTATTCAATTCGAAAAATAAATAGGATTTAATTAATGTATATTGATGCATTCTTTATCATTCTCATCACATAACCTCAATTTGTATTTCTAGGATAATCACCTGATCATGTCTTCTCTGAATTTGCGTTCCATTTTGGACACCAATAAGCTGACTGGGCCAAACTTCATGGACTGGCTTCGAAACCTGAGGATAGTCCTCAAGGCAGAAAAGCTTGCTTATGTCCTTGAAGAACAACTTCCCAACCATCCTCCTGAAGATGCAACTCCAGACCAGTTAGTGGCCTATCAGAAACATGTGGCCGATTCTGAACTTGCGAGTTGCATCATGCTGGCCGCTATGGTACCTGAGCTACAAAAGCAGCATGAGCATATGGATGCTCATACCATCGTCTTCCATCTTCATGAGCTGTTTGACGAGCAGGCGAGATCCGAAAGGTTTGAGGTCTCCAGACTCCTCTTCACCTCTAAGATGCAGGAAGGCACTTCTGTTTCACAGTTTGTGTTGAAGATGTTGGGGTACATTGAGCGACTAGGCACACTCGGATTTGCAATGGATCACAAACTAAGTATTGACTTAATTATGCATTGTTTGCCCAAGAGTTACTCACAGTTTGTGATGAACTATCGGATGAACAAACTGGAGACTACCATTCCTGAGTTGCTTAACCTGTTGAAGACTGTAGAGCCTTCTATAAAGCAGGATCAAAAGACAGTACTGTTAGTTGGTTCCTCAAAGAAAGGCTCTAAGAGAAAGCCCAAAGAACAAAATAAGGGAAGGAAGAAAAAGGCCAAAAAGATTGAAAAGGCACCAAAAGGGCACTTGCCATCACTGCGGCAAGGAGGGCCACTGGCGAAGAAACTGCAAGGTTTATCTTGAGTCCTTGAAGAAGAAGGCATCCGATGCCCCATCCTCTTCAAGTATCTTCGTTATTGAATGTCACTCTATTTCCTCGGACACCTGGGTACTTGATACTGGGTGTAGCTCACATATATGTAATGACATACAGGGGCTAAGGAATAGAAGAAGACTCGTCAAGGGAGAAGCGAATTTGCGAGTTGGAAATGGAGCAAAGATTGCTGCTGTTGCCATCGGAACATATTTGCTAAAGCTCCCTACTGGACTTGTCTTAGAATTGGATAATTGTTATTTTGTTCCTTCGTTAATAAAGAACATTGTATCTATTTCATGCTTGAATGAAAAGGGTTATCATTTAACTTTTAGTAACAATTGCTGTTACATAACTTTAAATGGTGTTCTTTATGGGACCGGAACTTTATGCAATGGTATCTACACGTTAGATTTATCCGGTGACGTTTTCAATATCGAAGTTAGCAACAAACGTGCTCGAATAGATAATCAAATAGACTCCTATATGTGGCATTGTCGTCTTGGCCATGTAAGTAAGAAACGCATGACCAAATTACACCGATGTGGAATTCTGGAATCATTTGAACCCGGTTCATTTGATACATGCGAATCATGCTTAAAAGGCAAGATGACCAAATTACCCTTTTCCGAAAAAGGTAAACCAGTGGGAGAATTGCTTGGTCTAATACATACTGATGTATGTGGACCAATGTCAACTCTTGCACAAGGAGGCTATAGCTACTTCATTACCTTTATCGATGATCACTCACGATTCGGGTATGTGTTCTTAATGAAACACAAATCTGAAGCTTTTGAGAAATTCAAAGAGTTCAGAAGTGAAGTAGAGAAACAGCTTGGCAAAAGTATTAAGATACTTCGATCCGATCGGGGTGGTGAATACTTAAGTCAAGAGTTTCAAGATTATCTTAGGGACAATGGGATATTGTCTCAATGGACTCCGCCATATACACCACAGCATAATGGTGTATCTGAGAGGCGTAACCGAACCTTGATGGACATGGTTAGATCTATGATGAATCATGCAACTCTTCCAAAATCCTTTTGGGGCTATGCGCTTAAGACAGCTGTTTACTTACTAAACAGAGTCCCGACCAAGGTAGTCTCTACTACTCCATATGAGACGTGGAATAGTAAGAAACCTCATTTATCTCACCTAAAGATATGGGGTTGTCCTGCTTATGTAAAGCGGACTGTATCAGACAAATTGGATGCTAAGTCTGATAAATGTCTATTTATTGGATACCCTAAGGAAACGAAAGGTTACCAATTCTATCATCCCTTGGAACAAAAGGTGTTTGTTTCAAGGCATGCTGTATTTCTAGAAAAAGAATTTCTTTTACAAGAAAACAGTGGGAGTAGCATTGAACTTGAAGAAGTTCAAGAAACTCCAATAGACATTACAGAGACACCTAGTCTAGACCCACAACCAATAACTCATAATGATGAGCTATCAGTTGAACCTAAAACAACACCACTTCTTCGTAGGTCTGATAGGACACGCAATATTCCAGAGAGATACGGATTTCTCATAAGTGAATCGAACGACGTGTTACTCATTAACGATGACGAACCTATCAGTTATGAAGATGTTCTGAAAAATTCAGAAAGGGATAAATGGCTTGAAGCCATGAAGTCGGAAATGGATTCCATGTACAAAAATCAAGTATGGGACTTGGTTAACCCACCTGAAGGGATTAAGCCCATAGGGTGCAAGTGGGTTTTCAAGAAGAAAACCGACATGGAAGGTAATGTTGTTACCTTTAAGGCTAGATTAGTGGCAAAAGGATATCGTCAGAAACAAGGAATTGATTATGACGAAACCTATTCGCCAGTAGCTATGCTTAAATCCATTCGGATGCTCCTGGCCATAGCAGCTCATTATGATTATGAGATATGACAAATGGATGTGAAAACAGCTTTCCTTAATGGAAACCTGCTTGAGGATGTATACATGATACAACCTGAAGGTTTCACATCGGTTAATAAAACCAAAGTATGCAAGCTTCGACGATCCATATATGGACTAAAGCAAGCATCCAGGAGCTGGAACATCCGTTTTGATGAGACAATCAAAGAGTTTGATTTCTCACAAAATCCTGACGAACCTTGTGTGTACAAGAAGGTTAGTGGGAGTGCAGTCGTATTCCTAGTGTTATATGTCGATGACATATTACTTATAGGAAACGATATATCAGTCTTACAGTCAGTTAAAATTTGGTTGTCCAAAACTTTCTCCATGAAAGACCTGGGAGAAGCAACCTATATCCTTGGGATTAGAATCTATAGAGATAGATCAAAACGGTTGCTTGGTCTTTCGCAGTCTACATATATAGACCGAGTGCTAGAAAGGTTTAGCATGTCGGAATCCAAGAAAGGTTACCTTCCCATCAGGCATGGGATCAACCTTTCGAAGTCTATGTGTCCGCGCACAGAAGACGAGAGGATTTGCATGAATAAGATTCCTTATGCATCCGCGATAGGATCTATCATGTATGCTATGTTATGTACTAGGCCCGATGTATCGTATGCTCTGAGCGTCACAAGCAGATACCAGTCTGATCCAGGAATGGATCATTGGGCGGCTGTCAAGACAATCCTCAAGTACTTAAGAAACACTAAGGATGTGTTCCTAATATATGGAGAAGGTGATATGGTAATACGTGGGTATACAGATGCCAGTTTCCAGACAGATAAGGATGACTCTAAATCTCAGTCCGGATACGTATTTATTTTGAATGGAGGCACAATAAGTTGGAAGAGTTCCAAGCAAGACACCGTAGCGGATTCTACCACGGAAGCGGAATATATTGCAGCTTCGGAAGCAGCAAAGGAAGCAGTCTGGATCAAAAAGTTTGTCTCAGAACTTGGTGTGGTTCCAACCATTAATGAAGCAATACCGGTTTACTGCGACAATAATGGAGCTATTGCACAAGCAAAGGAACCAAGGTCTCATCAGCGATCCAAACATGTGCTTCGCCGCTATCAGCTTATCAGAGAGATTATAAGTAGGAATGATATACAAATTGAGAAAATTCCCACTGAAAGGAATTTAGCAGATCCTTTAACTAAGGCCTTGCCTCAAAGTAAGTTTGAGGGTCATGTTAGAGCCTGTGGTATTGGGTACCATAGCGATTGACATTATGCCAAGTGGGAGTTTGTTAGTGATATAAGAGAAGTGTCCTAAGGCAATTGTCTTATGATTGTAATCATTTATTCTAATAAATGAATATTCACTATTTGAGTATACATGTTTGTGTATTTGATTGAGATCTTAAACTCATTTACTGAATGTCCGCAATACAATTCACAGCATGAGAGAATTTGTGATGAATTCACAACTAGTGATTATCTCTACATGTGCAATTGTGAAGTATTGAAATTGTCCCTAGTCGATGAATTGATAAATACGGACACTATCAATTCTGTTGAGACTAGCATGGGTTATTCTCTAATCAGCTGATTCTCACTGGCTGGTGACATTGAGATGTCCGGAGATAAATATGAATGCTAGTTAAGGGAACTAGTTCATTGGAGTGACTGGCTGTAAAACTTCATATGGTAGTCTACATATAGATATGTCAGTGAAGTTCTTACTGCAGCTTAAGTGCGATGTTCCTTTGACTTGCGGTGTTCAAGTCATCTTGGTCATGGAGACTTATACTTTGACATCTTAAGCAAGCATCTCCAAGGAGGTGTGGACCCAGGATGATTGGGTATAAGCCGAAGTGCCCGAAGATGTTTGAACAGCCTACAAAGGATTCACCACTCCTTGCGAGGAGATGTATACCCGAGGCCTATCGTCGGATTGTTACTCGAAGCCTCTGGCCAGAGCATGACATGTTCAGAGTATGAATCTCTTAAATACATGAGAGTAATTAGAATCCGTAGGACGAGAAAACGTTACTTGGGCTAGGTGTGACGTAGTCAGCCTAGTGGGGACTGACACACATAGACCATGTCCTGAACCAAGTGGGTATAAGATGGTGAAGGGAATGGGGCACGATTCATTATAGCTGCTGAAGGGTTTCAGAATTATTTCTGAGGTCAACCGTTGATCTTTCGATTAATTGGGGATCATGATGTACTACTAGGTGTCACTCATGATCGTTCTATAATTGATTAATTATAGACGGCCAACATAAATCGAAAGCCTATTTAGTCACACGCACTATGAGTAATCCGATGGATTTAAAACGAGTTGAAAATTAGATTTTCCAATCAAGAGAGATTAAGTTTGGTTGAGCCAAACGATATGTCGAATCTGAATTTTCAGAGACGCATCGGAAGCATAAAATGGCTAAGTCTTTTGAAGACTTAATAGATGAATTAAATAAGTTTAATTCATTGGGGCTTGGCTTGGATGGGCCGGCCAAAGAGGGCCTCCATCCTCTTTGCTTTGCCGGCCATAACAAAGGGAGAGAACCAAGTTTTTGGTTCAATTTATAAAATAAACCAAGTGTGGTTTGTTTTATAAAATTACGGATGATATAAATTTTTATATAATAAACCAAGGTTTGGTTTGTTTTTCATGGAAATTAAAATGAACCATGGATTGGTTTATTTTATAAAATCAATCATGGATTGATTTACCATGATAAGGAAACTTATTTCATAGGAGAGAAGAGACTTGATTGATTTTTTATCATGAATTAAAATATGATTTTAACCATGATATAAAATAAACTTGGCATGATGGAATAAGTTATTCCATATTTGAGAGACTTGATGGTTGAGAGGCCACTATATAAAGGACCCAAGGCAAGGCTTGGGTGATAATCAAAGTGATGAAGGCATAGGCTCTCTCCCTCTCTATCTCTCCTTCTCTTCTCCCCTTCTTGCCGTGCGCCAACCAGTCCCAAGAAGGAGCACCAGCCGGCCGCCCCTTCCCTTTTCCTGCCGACCACCACCTGCTACCGGAGAAGGAAGCTCCGACCATCTCTTGGCTGGAAGAAGGTGCTGCCGGAATTAGAGTTTGCCGCAAGGATCTTTTTCCCGCAAGCCTCTTCTTTTGCTTCGCCGGAATTTTGATTCCGGCCATCTTTTTGTGGTTAGTCTTCCGACTTCTCTCTTGGTTTTTCTCGTCGCGTTCTCGGAGAATCTAGTAGTTCTCGAGAATACGAAACTCGTGGCTTTGTGAAGTCATCCCAAAGATACTCGGCGTGGACGCGAATAGAGGCGGAGATTCCAAGGGACGCTTACGGTTGGATCTCATCCCTTCCTTCGAGTTACGCGAGGTAATACGTAAATTAGTTTACGTTTCTGCAAAATTTTAAATATATGATCATGTCTACACAAGGTAAAATTGCATGCTTAGATGTGTGGTTAAATAATTTGAGAAATTATTTATGCTAAACCTTCCGCTGCACGTAATTAATTTTTAAAATTACGAACCCGCATCCATGTCAACATGCACTCGGTCCCAACAACTACGTATTGCAAATTATGGTCCACTCTTGGAGGAGATCACAAGAAGAATGAATGCATGTCCTAAGAAGACTCTATCACCTGCTGGAAGATTGGAGTTGGTCAAGACGGTTATTCAAGGGGTGGAGTGTTATTGGTTATCTGTTCTCTCTATTCCAATTGGGTTTATTGAGAAGAACAAGGCTCTTTGTCAATTGTTTGTATGGGATTCCAAGTTCCCACCCATTGCATGGAATAAGGTATGTTTGCCAAAGGAAAATGGGAGTTTGGGGCTAAGAGACCCATTAGCATGGAATGAAGCATTACTTTGTAAGATGCTATGGGAGATCGAAACAAGAAGGGAGTCTTTATGGATAAAATGGGTGCATCAACAATCTATAAAGGGGGCTGATTTTTGGGCGTGGGAAGCAAAACCAAGTGACTCTCCATTGATAAAAAGGTTAATAGAGATTAGAGAGAAGATTCGGTTGAAATTAAATGGGGTTGGCCAAGCAAATATGAAGTTTATATAATGGTTTGCATCAAGAAGTGAAGGAGTAAGTAAGGCATATGGGTTTCTCAAAGGATCTATTGACAAACCACATTGGGTGGGATCATTATGGAGGTCGGAAATCATGCCAAAGCACCAAGTCACTATGTGGTTATTTACACAAAGGAAGTTGCATACGGCGGATAGATTGGATTATGTGGAAAACAAACTTTGTTTTATGTGCCAGCAAGCGGAGGAGTCAATAGACCATCTTTTCTTTGCATGTTCTCATGCTAGTACCTTATGGCAAAGGATAAAACAATGGTTGGGCATAAAATTCAGATTTATGAAGGTGGAAGAGCTTCTCCAAGTAATGGGATAGCGGTATAAAGTGTTGGTGCAAGTTGCATCAGTGATGTCCTCCTCTAAATATTTCAATGTTTGACAATATACTTAAGTCAGTGATACATTGAACAAGGGAAGGGTTAGTCAAGAAAAGTGTAACAAAGTGAAGAAAAGTCCTAGTTAACCTAGGCACGAAGTCCTGATTCAAGGAATTGGGCACTAAGTCCTGGTGAGTGAAGTTGGGTACTAAGACCTAGCCAAGGGTTGGGCACCGAAGACCTGGTTCGGGGAATTGGGCACGAAGCCCTGGCTGAGGGTTGGGCACCGAAGTCTTGGTCCGAGGGATTGAGCAACTTAGCTGAGCAATAACTAAGGACAGAAGTAGAGACAGGTCGAGGTTCGGACGTCTCGAGATCCGAGAGTATCGAAGGCTAAGTAAAAGTCCACCCGAATGGACTGGGTGGCAACCGTCTCCTGAGAGGACTAGGTTGAAGGCGCGTTCCCGGGGGTGGGAACTTGCGTCGGTTCGACCTAGGGTTTCGGGGAAATCCAAAATCAGAACCATCTCATTAAGGCTAAGGTTGTATATGTGTTTGCTTTGTGTTTGTGTATCATGTAGGTACCTAGAATGGAAGATAAAGCAGGGAAACAACACACAACGAAGCTGGAAGCCAGCCTGCTAGGCGCCCCCATTGAAGGGGGCGCCCTAAAGGAGCTAGGCGCCCCCATCAACTGGGGCGCCTCAGTGAAAGGAAGAAAAATAGGCTTCCATTCAGGCGCCCCAGATGATACAAGCGCCCTGGTTGAAAGCCATATCTGCTGCTGCGAGTGCGAAGCAGGGATAAGCTTTGACCAAGTTCATTAAGGCACCTGGGAGGTCCAGGGCGCCCTAGTCAAGAGGTTTATCTGCTGCGACAAGTTCGGCGCGGAGATAAGGTTTGACCAAGCCCTTTGAGGCACCCTGGAGATCACAGGCGCCCTAATGAAGCCTATAAAAGGGGCTTCGACCCCAAGGCTCAACACAAAACTTCTGAAATCATTCCAAGCTTCCCAAGTCACAACAAAGCGCTAACGACGAAGCTCTAAGACCAGGAGGCTCCAGGAGGAAGTGCGCGGCACTTCGGAGGTCCAGATCGGTCGAGTCTTCAACTCTGTTTTGTTCGGTTTGAATTTATTTTCAGCACGTATTTTTATCTATCTTTTGTTTGTAACTCTTGCACTATAAGACGAGTTTCTCTGCCTCCGAAAAGTCTGGAAAGGAGACCATTAGTGGACGGGCGTTCCTGTGCTTAGGTCTTACATGTACTGACCCTGGGGGGTTGGGAACCAAGTAAAATCCCGTGTGCAATTTGTGTCTTCTTTATTTTTCTGCTTTATTTTCCGCTGTGCTACTAACTCTGATTAGAACGAATATCGAAAAGTTAACGAAGTTTCTGA
Organism: Boesenbergia rotunda; assembly: GCA_024364735.1. Lineage (NCBI taxonomy): Eukaryota > Viridiplantae > Streptophyta > Magnoliopsida > Zingiberales > Zingiberaceae > Boesenbergia > Boesenbergia rotunda. The sequence goes on along the minus strand of JAGFNQ010001849.1, from coordinate 441,543 downwards.
AAAAGATTTCACGGTTGATATTCACCCCCCCCTCTATCGACGGCACCGGTCCTACATAAAGGAAAAGGAAGAATGGTCAAAGCACGGTATCTTGCCATCTCTAGTGCAATTTATCTTATTTGGCAGGCAAGGAACAAATGCAGATTTAAGGGGGCACCGACCAACATAGAAGACACTTTTCGGAAGATCCAGATTCATGTGCACTAATTCATAGACTTACCCTCAAGATAACCTCAGGTGGAACAAATGCAAATGTGGGTTGCTATGTGTGGATGTGCTATTGTGATTTTTACCTAACATGGGCTGCTTTGTGATATCTTGTGTGTGATATGTTGCCCGTGTGGGCAGTGAGGTTGTGTAAGGTGTTGCCCATGGGTTGGCTGTGAGGATAAGTAAGAGATGTTTTGATGTCCGCCTGTGAGAAGGGGTTGATTGGATGTAGTTTTCGCTCACATGTGCTAAGTGAAGGATCTCCCTCACTGCACATTTTAATACATGAACCTTTTCAAAAAAGAAAAATATATGTATAAATATTTTATAAATATTTATGACTTAGATCTTGTCTTTCCAAGACCAGGATCTAGTCAAGGCCTCAGCATAGATCTCCAAATGGCTCTAAGTTAGACCATGCCTAAGGTCCCACCTGGGACTCATCTGTTGGATCGAAAAGAACGATAGAGGGGGGGGTGAATATCGTAAAACGTTCGGATTCATAAAAGAGAATTAGCAGCGGAAATAAATAAAGTAAAACACATGCGAGCACCACGATTTTACTTGGTTCGGAGTCGCGGTCGGCTCCTACTCCAAGGCTCATGGTCGTTGACCGTTTACTGCGGGCAATTCTATATGTGCGCAAAAATAGTTTACAAAATGTATTACAAGAATAGTACATTAAACTTAAAAGCAGCTCTTCGTTACCGACGTCCAAGGTAGATTGTATTTTCAGAGTAGAGGGACGTCGTTGGCGCTTATATCTCGAGTCGGGAGGTTTCCGGAGCAGAGCGCGGGAGTAGAAGAGCGTGAATGCGTTGGAAGAATTGTGTCTTCAAGCCTTGGGGTCGAGGGGCCTTTTTATAGCCTCTGGGGGCGCCCGGAACGTCGGGGGCACCCCCCCCCCCACGTGTCAACCAATTTGAGCACCTCTCGGTCAGCCGTTATCCCTTCGGGAACGGGCTGAGGTTTGACTGGAGGCTCCCGGTGTTGATGCAGTCTGGCCCTGATTGTTGTTTTGGTGTTGACACCGATTTAAGTTTAGGTGGATGATTATTGATTATGATTAAGTCCTGATCGGGGATCAGGCATGGTATGGAAAATCCTAGTCTGGAGGCCTAGGTGTTGGAAAATCCTAACCTGGAGGGTTAGGTGTTGAAAATCCTAGTCTGGAGGGCTAGGTGCTGGAAAATCCTAACCTGGAGGGTTAGGTGTTGAAAAGTCCTAGCTTGGAGGGCTAGGTGTTGGAAAAGTCCTAATTCGGAAAGGTTGGGTGAAAAGTCCTAGCTTGGAGGGCTAGGTGAAAAGTCCTAACTTGGAGGGTTAGGTGCAAATTCCCATCCTGGAGAATTAGGTGAAAAAGTCCTGGCTTGGAGGGTCAGGTCCTAGCTTGGAGGGCTAGGTTTGGAAAGTCCTAATCCGGAAGAGTTGGGTGAAAAGTCCTAGGGGCTAGGTGAAAAGTCCTAGCTTGGAGGGCTAGGTGCAAATTCCCAACTTGGAGGGTTAGGTGCAAATTCCAAACTTGGAGGGTTAGGTGAAAAATCCTTGGCTTGGAGGGCTAAGGTGGAAGAGAACTTAGCTTGGAGGGCTAAGTTTACGTCCCTGGATCGATCTGGTGATCAGTCTGGGAAGCTGGCACGCTGCCCTGTTGTGGATCGGTCTGGTGACCGATCCAGCAACGACTGATCGGTCTGGTGACCGATCAGGGAGCACACAGTGAGGTTGGAAACCTACTGTACTGCTCCTGATCAATCCGGTGACCGATCAGGGAGTGTGTGTTTCACCTACTGCTTGGCTCCTGATCGGTCGGGTGACCAATCAGGGAGCGAACAGTTGAGGTTGAGTTCTCTTGCTGATCTGAACCTGATCGGTCTGGACACCGATCAGGATCACTGTGAAGATCGTTCCGAAGAACGATCCAGCATCGCAGGTTCCTGACTATGATCGATCAGGCTCTAGCCTGATCGGTCTGGTCATGATCTGATCGGTCTGGTGACCGATCAGGAGGCTGCCTGATCGGTCTGATGACCGATCAGGAGGTCTAGACTGCGAAGCTCAGAAATCGCCTAAGAAAGGGGTGGATCGTTCGGGTGATCGATCCACAACCTGGGATAGGTCCGGTGATCGATCCAGGAGAAGTCACAAAGAAATCGCGATTTCTGATTGAGCGTTGGGGACCGATCAGGACGGAGCCTGATCGGTCTGGACCTAGCCTGATCGGTCTGGTGACCGATCAGGAGTCGCTCTGATCGGTCGGGTGACCGATCACTTTAATTCAAATTGCACTGTCAGACGCTCTGATCGCATCTGACCGTATCCGATTCGCTGATGTTTGCCTCTGATACTTGATTTACTGTGTGATATACTGCTCTAACAGTCTGATTAAGCTGCAGGTGATAGGGGAGGATTCAAACACTCAAGGAGAAGTCAATGGAGGCTTTCCTTGGAGCAGGTTTGTCCATTTCTCATCTCAGGTTGCAACGGCTGGAGCTGCAGGACTGAAGCCGCTGACTGAAGCTTGGCTGAGGGAGCTCAGGAAGTTCAGTAAGGGTTCAGTGTAGCTGGCGTTGGCAGTGAGGCAGCTGGAGGCTGCTGGAGATGAGGTCACTTGATGCTTAGTGGAGAAACAAAAGGAACGGGAGACAGCTTCGGTGAAGCAGAGTTTCAAGAGTTTATAGCTTGTGTTCTTGAGTTCCTGGGCTTTGAGTTCTCCACATCAAGCTTGCTGTGTTCTTGAAGTTTCCATCATTCTGAGCAAGCGATCGAAAAGCAATCATCCATTACTTGAGCGCTTGAAGGAGAAAACAAGAATCTTGGAGGCCGACAGTGGGAAGACACGAAGAAGGGTTCTTGCGTGAGATCGCCACTGGGTGGAGCTCAGGAAAGCTTGCTGTGTTTTTGTCCTTGCTAAGTGTTTGAGTAAGATCCTTCTTGTTGTTTCTTTGTGCTTAAACTATATCCTTTTTGAAACACACTGTGGAGATGTTTCTCCACCGAGAAGGAGGTTGCTGATTTATCCGGTGTTAACCGGGGCTTGATCTGCCGACGATCAAGGGATCGCCCACCTTAAGGGCACGCCAAGGAGTAGGGGCAAGTTATCCCCAAACCTTGTAAAATCTCCTTGTTAGTGATCTTGCTAATCTTGGTAGTTAGTTTTCTGTTTTAGTTTCTGCACATTCTGTCTTCCATACTTCCGCTGTGCTACTAACAACTTCGAGTGCAGAAACTTGCTAACTTCTCGAAGAAAAAGTGATTGGCTATATTCACCCCCCCTTTCTAGCCATCTCGCCACCAACAAGTGGTATCAGAGCTTGGGGCTCTGTTTACGGCTTAACATCCGAGAGTTATCAACAAGATGGCTTTGAGAGAAGGCTTCTCCACCACCCGACCTCCATTCTTTGATGGCGCCGACTTTCAGTATTGGAGATCAAAGATGGAATACTATTTGAAGATGGATATCCATACTTGGTTCGTGGTGAAGGAGGGATTCATTCCTCCTAAGGATGACGAAGGCAAAGAACTCGAGTCTTCACGGTGGACTGCCGAACAAACACGAAAGAGTGAAGCCGACGCGAAGGCGGTTATCACTCTACAATGTGGCATGAACAAAGATCAACTCATCAAAGTTGGTCCTTTCACAAGTGCCAACGACCTGTGGAACAAACTCATTGAGCTTCACGAAGGCACCCGGGACTCTAGAATTGCAAAGAGGGATTTGTTCCTCAACCAACTTCAAAATCTCTCCATGAAAGAGAATGAGTCGGTAAGTGAGCTTCATAGTCGTTTCAAGGAAGTCCTTAATGGGCTTCATTCAATTGATGAAAAGGTCGAGAACCGCGACCTTGTGAGGTATGTTTTGAAAGCATTTCCAAGGAATGCTTTGTGGTCATCTATGGTGGATGTCTACAAAGTATCCAAGGATTTATCTATTGTAAAATTAGATGATTTATTTTGTGAGATGGAGTTGCATGAAATGGCTAACAAAGGCCCCAAGGAGAAGGGGATTGCCTTAGTTGCAGGGGACTGAACCAACAAGAAGAAGAAGGAGAAGAAGAAGGAGAAGGAGGTCTCATCATCTTCATCCTCTTCCGAATTCGAGTCCAATTCCGAGGAAGATGGCAGCAGCTCCTCTTCATCCGAAATGGCCAATTTTGTAAGGAGGATGATGCGAAGGGATCGACATTTCAAAAGTAGAGGTAACACTAGTGAATCCAAACTTGATAAGAATAATGCATCTTGCTTTGAGTGTTGTAGGAAAGGGCATTTCAAGAATGAATGTCCAAAGCTTAAGAAGATGGAGGAGAAATCCAAACGAAAAGAAGAGAAATTCAAGAAGAAGAAGAAAGCCTTGAAGGCCTCTTGGGATGAGTCATCCTCTAGCTCATCCGATGAAGAAAAGGAGGAGAAGAGCACAAGGCAAGTGGCACTCATGGCTCTTGGAGAGGAGAGCAGTGATGATTCTTCGAGCTCCTCAAACGCGGCTTCATCATCTTCGGATGATGAAGAGGTAACTTCTCCCGAGCTTGAAAAGTGTTATAGGGCAATTGCATGTTTAACTAGTATGCTTAAAAAGTCCAAGAATAAGGTTAAGACATTGCAAGTAGAAATTGATCAATTGAAGGCTTCTAGAGATGATAACATTGATGATTTGCATGTCGAATTGCTAGAAGATGAAATCAAATCATTGAAACATGAAATTGAAAATTTGAAATCCTCTAAGGTGGAGGAAGTAAATGACTTGCATGATAACTTGTTAGTAGAGGAAAACCAATCTTTGAAGAGTGAGGTTGACAAGCTCAAGAATATTCTTGGGAAGTTCTCAACTAGCTCTAAGACCCTAGATATGATTCTAAATGCCCAAAGGGCAATCTACAATAGGGCCGGTATTGGTTACCGCCCTAAAGAACCCTCATTTGTGTCTCTCATGTCTAGGACCGACATGAGACAATCTAGGACACCCAAAACTCAAAAGAAAGTTGTTAAGGCATGGGTGCCTAAGTCATGTTTAGTTGATGCTTTAGGTCCCAAGGTTTGGGTACCTAAAACTTCTATTTTTCGAATTGTGTAGGTTATGATTGAGGGGGAGCACCTATCAACTTGGTTCGTTGATAGTGGATGCTCCAAACACATGACCGGGGATAGATCATTGTTTACCACACTTCACAAGAAAAGTAGAGGTAGTGTATCATTTGGTAACAATGGTAGTCTTAAGGTCATAGGAATAGGAGACATTCAAATATCCGAATGTCTTAGAATCTCAAATGTCCTTCTAGTCAAGGGGATGAAATTTAATCTCCTAAGTGTCAGTCAATTGTGTGACACGGGTTACACAATTGACTTCCAACCAAGTCAATGTCTAGTTAGACAAAATGACACCTTGGACACGGTACTAGTAGGAGCAAGAGTAGACAATATTTATCAAGTTTCATTTAAAAGTGCTACTAATGCTTTTGCTAAGTGTCTCATGTCAAAAGAAGAAGAGTCCACCCTTTGGCACCGGAGGTTAGCACATGTGAACATGAAGAACATCCGGAAGTTGGCTAACAAGGGACTAGTCCGAGGCTTACCAAGCATCAAGTATGAGAAAGATAGACTTTGTGATGCATGTCAAATGGGTAAGCAAACAAAATCTGCACATAAAGGTAAAAGCACTGTGAGTACTTCCAATGCTTTAGATTTACTTCACATGGATCTATTTGATTGTAGTACTATCATATCATTGAATGGAAGTAGGTATTGCTTTGTGATTATTGATGATTTCACTAGATATACATGGACCTACTTTTTGAAATATAAGGACCAAACCTTAGATACTTTCATTTCTTTTTGTAGAAGAGTTGAAAATGAAAAATCATCAACCATTAAGACAATTAGAAGTGATCATGGAGGTGAATTTCAAAATCAAAGGTTTTTAGAATTTTGTCAAGATAGAGGTTATAAGCATGAGTTCTCTACTCCTAGAACACCACAACAAAATGGTGTTGTAGAGAGGAAGAACCGTGTACTTCAAGAGGCTGCACGAAGCATGCTCAATGAGTACTCACTCCCGAGTTACTTATGGGCCGAAGCTGTAAATACAGCTTGCTATGTGCAAAACAGAGTCCTGATTCATAGGTTTCTAGGAAAGACTCCCCATGAACTTTGGTTTGGGAAACCACCTACGGTTAAACACCTTAGGGTGTTTGGTTGTAAGGTATTCATCCTAAACACCAAGGACCATCTTGGAAAGTTCACGGCAAAGGCTGATGAAGGGATACTAGTCGGGTACTCCCTCGTTAGCAAAGCCTACCGAGTCTACAACAAGAAGTCTAGATTAGTTGAAGAGTCTGCTGATGTGGTCTTTGAAGAAGTTCCAAAATCAAGTGACCAATCAGAAAATGTAGGAGGAGTTCAACTCGAACTTAGGAGACTAAGTTTGAATGAAACTCCAAGTGTTGTTGATGGTGATGAGTCTGATGACGGTGAACCTAGACAACCCACTGATCAGCCGGATCCTGAGGCTGAACTTGTGTCTAGTGAACCTGTTCAAGAAGCACCACCAACTCCTAGGCAAACTAGATTAGCCTCTAGTCATCCCCAAGATCAAATTGTTGGAGACATCCATCAGGGGGTTAGAACTAGATCATTCTTCCGGAATGAGGCTAATGAAGTTGCCCTAATTTCCGAAATTGAACCTAGGAAAATTGATGAAGCATTAAATGATCCCGATTGGATCATTGCAATGCAAGATGAACTAGGTCAATTCGAGAGGAGTCAAGTTTGGGACTTAGTCCCTAGACCCAAGAAGACCTCCATTATTGGAACCAAATGGGTCTTCAAGAACAAATTGAACCATAAGGGAGAAATCATTAGAAACAAGGCACGCTTGGTAGCTAAGGGCTACAGTCAAGTTGAAGGCCTTGATTATGATGAGACTTATGCTCCTGTGGCACGATTAGAGTCCATCCGATTGATGCTAGCATTTGCAGCACATCGTGGTTTCAAATTATATCAAATGGACGTCAAATCGGCCTTTCTAAATGGTTTGATTAAAGAAGAGGTCTATGTCGAACAACCTCCGGGGTTTGAGAGTACCGAATTTCCAAACCACGTGTTCAAGCTCAAAAAGGCACTTTATGGCCTTAAACAAGCACCCCGGGCTTGGTATGAGCGGTTGTCGACATTCCTAGTTGAGAAGGGCTTCGTTAGAGGCCAAATAGACCCTACACTATTTCTACGAAGAGATAGTGACGATATATTTGTAGCCCAAGTATATGTCGATGACATAATCTGTGGCTCAAACAATAAGGGCTATTTAAATGAGTTCATTGGACACATGGAGAGTGAGTTTGAAATGAGTCTAGTGGGAGAGTTGACTTTCTTCCTTGGACTTGAAATCAAGCAAACTCGCGATGGTATCCATGTGCACCAATCAAAGTATACACAGGAAATGCTTCGAAAATTCAATATGAGTGAATCAAAAGAGGTAACCACTCCCATGGCTACAAACACAAGTTAGACAATGATGAGAGTGGTAAACCCGTTGATCTAACTCAATATCGAAGCATGATAGGTAGTCTGCTATACCTCACAGCCAGTCGACCAGATATACTATTTGCTGTAGGTATGTGCGCTAGGTATCAAGTTTGTGCCAAGGATTCTCATTTAATTGCTGTTAAGCGAATTTTGAGATATCTCAAGGGCACAATTGGTGTAGGTCTTTGGTATCCCCGTACCGAATCTTTTGATTTGATTGGCTATACGGATTCCGACTACGCTGGATGTAAGTTGGACCGGAAAAGCACTAGTGGGGGCTGCCAATTCTTAGGTTCGTCCTTAGTAAGTTGGTCGAGTCGGAAGCAACATTGTGTTGCTCTTTCCACTACCGAGGCAGAATATATCGCCATGGGAGAGAGTGTATCGCAATTGTTGTGGATGATTCATACCTTAGAGGACTATGGATTGAGTTACAAGGGTGTGCAAGTGTTATGTGATAACATTAGCACAATTAACTTAACCAAGAATCCAGTCCATCATTCTAGGACAAAACATATTGAAGTAAGACACCACTTCATTAGGGATCATGTAGCTAGGGGGAACATCATACTCTCTCATGTAGAGTCCAAGTCAAACCTAGCTGACATTTTCACTAAACCACTTCCCGAAAATGAATTTAGTTTCCTAAGACGGGAATTGGGAATGTGTCGCGCTTCATGATTTTCGAATTGCATTCAAACCCTCTATGATTATTTCAATTTGTTGGGGAACAATTGGGTAACCTTGGGAACATCTCACACAAACTATAAGGTTTACCAAAACGTTTTTGTTTGCTAGATATGGGGTGAGATGTTAGGATCAACTCAATTTCTCAAAATGTCAATGCATCCCTTGAGAAATTAAGTTGACGAGATAATAATCACGGTGGTGACCAAGTATGGGGAAAACCATTGCATAATATATGTGTATATGGCTCCTTGATCATACTTGGACATTCCAATCAAGGAAACTTGATTGGAACATTGGATTTGACTCAAACTTGATTGAATTTGCTTGATTGATTGTTGTTTGAGTTTGACTCCAATTGTATGGGTCAAAGTGATTGTTGAACCTATAAGGACTTTGATTCTTGTTAAGGGATCAATTTTAGTCAGGAAATCATGTCCAAGTTCGATAAAGTTCATCAGATCTCGTTGGAAAGTTTCAGAAATTCTGAAACTGAACATTTCAGTTCGTATCAGGGAATACCAGGAACCCTGATCGGTCACCGGACCGATCAGGCATAGGGCTGATCGGTCCCTGGACCGATCTGGCTTCTTCCTGTGGTGTTCAGTCCACAGACCGATCAGCGAGGCAAGCCGTGATCTTCCGAAATTTGACTAAGTGTACTGAGCTAGCCTGGATCGGTCCCTGGACCGATCTGGCACCCTATGGTGATCGGTCCACAGACCGATCAGGGAGCCCAGCAGTTTTCCTCCAGACCCTACTGTTCGTGTCCTGATCGGTCAACCGACCGATCAGGAGCGCGTCTGATCGGTCACCCGACCGATCAGGATCCGCTCAGTCCGATCAGGCTGTAGCCTGATCGGTCTGAGTGCGATCAGATCGAACGGTGATCCATTCAGATGCATTAAATTCTGGTTGGTGGACTGATCCACCAACCGATTAACTTCGCGAAAACCTCTTATCGGCCGAACCCTAGCGCCGAAAACCTCCCACTCGCGCATCCTTTGCTTCGTGCGAAATCTCCTCAGTGCCTTCCCCTTCCTCTTGCGAGTGTGCTCTGGTGGCTCTAAGAAGATCTTCCGAGTCCCGTGACGTCTCTCTCTCGCGGAACAACCTTGCGACCAGTTCTTGCGCCGGGAGTCTTTTCCTACGCACGTTTTCATCCCCTCAAAACTTCAAGAATCTCTTCAATGGCACCGAAGTAAGTGTTTGGCTTCGTTTTTCTTTTCAAAAAGCTCATGAACTATGTGTTGGGAAGATAATCATATTCTGGTTTTGCTCTTGTTCTTGCTGTTATACCGTGATCCTATGATCTTGGTCGTGACCCTTTGCTCGTGACCCTACTTTCTCACCTTATGTCTATGATCAACTTTATCTACCTTTTGATTGGGTATCATCTTATATGATCAATTCTTGTTTTGTATGATCGATCTTATCAAATAAATTGAATTCTGTGTCATGACCAATTCAACCCCCTATAGAAAGTCTTCCAAGGGTAAGGAACCTATGGAGGATAGTTCTAAGGGCAAAGGCCCTTCGTCTTCTACACGTCCTACGAGGCCTCCATCTCCCCCGCATCCTAGATTTCAGAACATTCTCTATGCCCTAGAATTTCATTGGCACAACTTCAAACTAATGCCATGTCGGTCAGTGGACCAAACTTTTGTTTATGAACATTGTCCTACGGTGAGAGGAATCATTGAGTACTATGAGCTTCAAAACATCTTTTTCTTAGAAAGGCCAATCAATGTTGATTTGGTCTCTGAATTCTACAATAATCTGGCCAATGGGGAGGGCACGGGGTGGCGGACCCGTGTCACCGGTGTCGATCTTGACTTTACCCTATCGTCCTTCACTATGTTTCTGGGTTGTCGTCGCTCCGAGAATGATTTTCGCTTTATCCATATCTTCCTGACCCTCTTCCTGTCCCCTTTACTGGAGTCACTCCTGACTCCATCTATGAGCATTTTCTAGGCCACCCCAGGCCACGGGGTTCTGGTGCGCACACCCGTACATTTCCCACGTTTCCTGCTCTCCATCTATCTCCCATTGATTATGTTCTGTTTAAGATTATCACAAATTATCTTCTTCCAACTACGTCAAAGCATCTTGATGAGATCTATCCATTCCACTGCCTGATGCTTTATGGGATGCATCTGCAGTTAGATTTTGACATAACACCGTCCATCTATTTCTCCATCATTGTTCATGGTCTGAGGTATGGTCAGACGATCTATATGCCATTCGGTCATATCATCACTGCCTGGCTGCAGTCCGCTGGGATCGATGTCTCACAGGGTCGTACTGAACCTATGGTGCGACAGGACTGCCGACTTGATCGTCGCAAGCTGGCCCAGTCTGGTATTGTTATCGGATCACGAGGGTTGCGTTGGAAGAATCAGAGACACATGGGGGAGTTTCCAGGAGCAGCCCATTCCCAGGAGCAGCCCGCTGATATAGATGATTATGATGAGTGGGCTCCTGACCTTCGATGGCAGATTGCGGAGTTAGAGCGGATGCTGCAGCATGAATTGCATATCTCTGAGCTCTGGCGACAGGAGGTCCGCTCAAAGTTTCAGACTTTTGATCACCGTCTCGATGCTTTAGCCTCTGATGTCTCTGAGATGCACTCCTTCCAGGACAGATGGTATAAAGAATGATATCATCATACATTTCCTGATGGTGCATCTCCCAGTGGCCCTTCACCAAGAGATATCGTCTACATTGATGATTCGGACGATGATCCAGCTGACGATTGACCGCTCTGTGTTCGTGTTTGATGTTTTTGACGGCTGTGTACATCCTGACTTTTGTCTGTTCTATCTTGCTTAGGATGTTACTGTTTGTTGATGCTATGATGACTACTATTTGAAATTGTGCTATATTGCCATGATTATGTTTTTATCTCATGATAGTATGCCTATTGTTGATGCCATGCTGTTTATATGACTATGATCTGCATGTTTGCTACACTGCCATGTTCATGCTTGTAATGTCATGTCTACCTGATACATATACATGTTATGGCATGCTTTGCGAGTTGATAATTCGTGTTCATATAATGCATGTGATTGCTATATCTTGCTCTATCTTTTTCACATGTGTTCGTATGGTTATCCAACAACCTATCACATCTTTGTTGATTTGGGATACCCCTAGGGTTGAGGGGGAGTTTGTTTTAATCTTAACAGCCCTTCTAGCCCCTTTTCGGTGTTCGACAAAGGGGGAGAGTGTGGATTGGTTAAGTTTGAGGATGATCATGTTGTAGGGGGAGGATCTGGATTCCCCTATGATTCTAAAGTTGAAAAATATTGATTGAGATCCCTAAACTTAGATCGGGTTGTCAAACAACAAAAAGGGGGAGATTGTTGATGCAGTCTGGCCCTGATTGTTGTTTTGGTGTTGACACCGATTTAAGTTTAGGTGGATGATTATTGATTATGATTAAGTCCTGATCGGGGATCAGGCATGGTATGGAAAATCCTAGTCTGGAGGGCTAGGTGTTGGAAAATCCCAACCTGGAGGGTTAGGTGTCGAAAATCCTAGTCTGGAGGGCTAGGTGCTGGAAAATCCTAACCTGGAGGGTTAGGTGTTGAAAAGTCCTAGCTTGGATGGCTAGGTGTTGGAAAAGTCCTAATTCGGAAAGGTTGGGTGAAAAGTCCTAGCTTGGAGGGCTAGGTGAAAAGTCCTAATTTAGAGGGTTAGGTGCAAATTCCCATCCTGGAGAATTAGGTGAAAAAGTCCTGGCTTGGAGGGCTAGGTTTGGAAAGTCCTAATCCGGAAGAGTTGGGTGAAAAGTCTTAGCTTGGAGGGCTAGGTGAAAAGTCCTAGCTTAGAGGGCTAGGTGAAAAGTCCTAGCTTGGAGGGCTAGGTGAAAAGTCCTAACTTGTAGGGTTAGGTGCAAATTCCCAACTTGGAAGGTTTGGTGAAAAATCCTTGGCTTGGAGGGCTAAGGTGGAAGAGAACTTAGCTTGGAGGGCTAAGTTTACGTCCCTGGATCAGTCTGGTGATCGGTTAGGGAAGCTGGCACGTTGCCCTGTTGTGGATCGGTATGGTGACCGATCCAGCAACGACTGATCGGTCTGGTGACCGATCCAGCAACGACTGATCGGTCTGGTGACCGATCAGGGAGCACACAGTGAGGTTGGGAACCTACTGTACTGCTCCTGATCGATCCGGTGACCGATCAGGGAGTGTGTGTTTCACCTACTGCTTGGCTCCTGATCGGTCGGGTGACCGATCAGGGAGCGAACAGTTGAGGTTGAGTTCTCTTGCTGATCTGAACCTGATCGGTCTGGAGACCGATCAGGATCACTGTGCAGATCGTTCCAAAGAACGATCCAGCATCGCAGGTTCCTCACTATGATCGATCAGGCTCTAGCCTGATCGATCTGGTCATGATCTGATCGGTCTGGTGACCGATCAGGAGGCTGCCTGATCGGTCTGATGACCGATCAGGAGGTCTAGATTGCGATGCTCAGAAATCGCCCAAGAAAGGGGTGGATCGTTCGGGTGATCGATCAACAACCTGGGATCGGTCCGGTGATCGATCCAGGAGAAGTCACAAAGAAATCGCGATTTTTGATTGAGCGTTGGGGACCGATCAGGACGGAGCCTGATCAGTCTGGACCTAGCCTGATCGGTCTGGTGACCGATCAGGAGTCGCTCTGATCGGTCGGGTGACCGATCACTTTAATTCAAATTGCACTGTCAGACACTCTGATCGCGTCTGACCATATCCGATTCGCTGATGTTTGCCTCTGATACTTGATTTACTGTGTGATATACTGCTCTAACAGTCTGATTAAGCTGCAGGTGATAGGGGAGGATTCAAACACTCAAGGAGAAGTCAATGGAGGCTTTCCTTGGAGCAGGTTTGTCCATTTCTCATCTCAGGTTGCAACGGCTGGAGCTGCAGGACTGAAGCCGCTGACTGAAGCTTGGCTGAGGGAGCTCAGGAAGTTCAGTAAGGGTTCAGTATAGCTGGCGTTGGCAGTGAGGCAGCTGGAGGCTGCTGGAGATGAGGTCACTTGATGCTTAGTGGAGAAACAAAAGGAACGGGAGACAGCTTCGGTGAAGCAGAGTTTCAAGAGTTTACAGCTTGTGTTCTTGAGTTCCTGGGCTTTGAGTTCTCCACATCAAGCTTGCTGTGTTCTTGAAGTTTCCATCATTCTGAGCAAGCGATCAAAAAGCAATCATCCATTACTTGAGCGCTTGAAGGAGAAAACAAGAAGCTTGGAGTCCGACAGTGGGAAGACACGAAGAAGGGTTCTTGCGTGAGATCGCCACTGGGTGGAGCTCAGGGAAGCTTGCTGTGTTTTTGTCCTTGCTAAGTGTTTGAGTAAGATCCTTCTTGTTGTTTCTTTGTGCTTAAACTATATCCTTTTTGAAACACACTGTGGAGAGGTTTCTCCATCGAGAAGGAGGTTGCTGATTTATCCGGTGTTAACCGGGGCTTGATCTGCCGACGATCAAGGGATCACCCACCTTAAGGGCACGCCAAGGAGTAGGGGCAAGTTATCCCCGAACCTTGTAAAATCTCCTTGTTAGCGATCTTGCTAATCTTGGTAGTTAGTTTTCTGTTTTAGTTTATGCACATTCTGTCTTCCATACTTCCGCTGTGCTACTAACAACTTCGAGTGCAGAAACTTGCTAACTTCTCGAAGAAAAAGTGATTGGCTATATTCACCCCCCCCCCCTCTCTAGCCATCTCGTCACCAACACCCGGGACGCTAGGGGCGCCCGGGTTGACTCTATCCACTGGCTTCTCGCTGGCTTGACTTTTATCCACTTCGTTGGCTTGAGCTTGGGGCGCCCGGACCATCCGGGGCGCCCTGGAGCATGGGGGCGCCCGAGAGCACGGGGGCGCTCCATCCAGTTAGCTTCCGAAGCGTACATTTGCTCCACTTCTTTTGTATTCACCTTGGGGGCACCTGGGACACTCCGGGCGCCCTACTCAGCTGCTGCCTCATTCCTTTGAGGCTCTCTGAGCTATAGACACTCGTTCCTTCGGTCCTGCATCCAGGGTTAGTCCAAAATAACACAGAGCAATAATATGTTATCTTTATACAGCCTCAGCTGTCTTGGTTCTGACTTTGAGTCTCCGAAATGGAGCCCTAGGTCGAACCGACGCCTACTGTTCCGTCAACGGGGAACGCGTCCTCACCTACTCCTCTCAGGAGAGTTTACCTTTTGCCAACCGGCTCCTCCGATTGGACTTTTGCCCGATACACCTGACCAGGTCTTCGTGCCCACCTTACGAGCAGGTCTTCGTGCCCACCTTCCGAGCAGGTCTTCGTGCCCACCTTCCGAGTAGGTCTTCGGTGCCCAGCTCCTTGCCAGGGCTTCGTGCCCAGTCCTCGACCAGGACTTCGTGCCCACCTTCCGAGCAGGTCTTCGGTGCCCAGCTCCTTGCTAGGGCTTCGTGCCCAGTCCTCGACCAAGACTTCGTGCCCAGTGTACCTAGGACTTCTTTTCCTGTAAACGTAGTGAACATGTTAGATAAATATAATATCTTAACTTTTGAACCCTTTTGCCATTATCAAAACACGGGTTCGACTTTGGTGCTGTCTGCACCAACAATCTCCGCCTTTTTGATTTATGGCAATCCGGTTAAAAAGTTAAGTTAATCAGAACAGTTAAAAATTTGTTTCCTCCCCCTGGAAGGAATCTCCCTTTAGATTTTTCAAAGAGTTCGTGGGGTTTTAAGAAAAATTCTAAGTCTAAAGATGGAATTAATTTTTCGAATACTTTAGAACAGTTTTCAAAAGAAACATATTTTCCAAAATATGGTCGTGTAATTTTTGGAAAATTTATACTTAGAAACATTTTGAGAGCTTTAAGTTTTGAGTACTTAACCCAATTTTTGAAAACTTAAGTTTTAAGTACTTAGGAAAATTTTTGAAAACTTATGTTTCAAGTACTTAGGAAAATTTTTGAAAACTTAAGTTTCAAGTACTTAGGAAAATTTAAAGTTTCTCTCTCCTTCCCTATCTCTCCCCCTTTGCCATATATCAAAAAATTAAAGCAATATTAAAAACAGATAAATTGTATAATTGCAGAAAGAAAATTATTAAATTGCATAATTTGCTGTACTGAACCAATATCGGATATGAACTAAATCAAACCAATTTCAATTTTCTATTTTTGGTCCTGTCTAACCCAATTAGCTACTTACTTACTGTTATAAACAGTAGTTTTCGCTAGGGTTAGTCAAGTTAAGTGTTCTGTTCAAGTTAGATTTTCTAAACTTGACACTCAACTTGATTACTGTGTAAGTTGTATTTAGTGCCCCAATTACTGCAGATGCACTGACTTAAAGCATCTTGAATTAAGGCAAAGACCTAAGCATCTCAACCCATTCTATGTTATCAATCAAAAGTACCCTAAGGTGCTTGTGAGATGCTAGCTTCTAGATCTATAGGTGCATGCAGTTCTAGGGTTAGGGCCTATGCTAAGTCCATTTGTGAAAAAGTCCTAATTTTGAAGGGGGTAGTTTTTGAAAATAAAACTAAGTCGAGAAATTGATTTTAAAGTTTAAAAAAAAAATCAAACTAAGTAAAAGTGATTTTGAAATCAAGTAAAGCAGTTTTTTTTTAAAAAAAACTGATATATAAAGCAGTAAGATTGAAAAATATAGTATGCCTGTTCTACTAAGCATAATCCTAATGAAGATCAGATAATCATGAAAAGCAAGTAGTCAACCCCATAAGTCAACTGGTACGAGAGAGAACCAGCACAGTCATACAAGTCAAACATGAGTCAACCCTACTGAGTAGGGGTAGTCAAATAGTCACTAGTACAATGCCACTCGAGTCTAGGAGGAGGGACCAGGACGATCAGATGAGCCCGTGTGCCAGGATCGAAATAGCGCCATCATCTCGTCATATCGTGCGTCACTAGTCTCTCTATCGGCTCTGCGGGCACTCATGTACTCAGTGTAATAGCCCTGATTTGCCTCCATTCCTTCGGCATGATTTGCCTCCACTTCCTCTCGGAGGCTCTGGATCTGTGACTCGAGCCGTGTCACTCTCTCGTAGAGTGTCGGTGGTGGGGGCTCGTCTATGTGCTCACGAACCTCGACTGCCAGATCTCCGACATCTACCTCAACATCCTCGTCAGAGTCGATCGGTGATCCGGCTCGTTGGCGTCTCTACGACAGAACCCCGGTAGTCGAGACCTCTATACTACCTAGGGAGAAATTCCTATAACCTATCTCATCGAAGTCAGTCAACGCGGCCATCTCACCCTCGGTGATGTTACGGCCGTGATAATGAAGAATGGAAGTGATGACGTGGCAATAGGGGGTGCGTACCCACCCCTGAGTGGTAACACTGGACACATACCAGATCGTATGGAATATGTGTAGTCCAATGTCAATGTCAAGATGGTGGATTAGTGCATACAGAAGGAAGGTATGAAATGGTCGCATGGTCGCGACGTCCCTAGTGGATAATGGTAAGATGCAGCGAACTAAAACTCTATAAAGAGCATAGTCCTGGACTTGAAGGTCAACAGACTGAAATCGTCTGGCCAGGGGGTTTCTAACATGCGTATAGAAATAGGAGTGTAGGGTATCTAGGGTAATGTGAGAGTAGGGATCATCAAAGGGAGGCTCCCTAGGAGGATAGCAACAAAAGGTGGACTGGGAAGCTCGTAGTCCAAGAAATCAATTTAGCAAAGAAGGAGTGATTGACAAGGGCATCCCTTGAACAGTAGTGACAAACATGAGATCGTTCTGTCTAACTATGTTATTATAGAATTCTGCACATAAAGATGTGTTAATTGGGTGAGTGCAGAATACTAGATTGTCTAATTGATAAAAGTTTATAACATTCATGGCTAGAGGACAAGATTGGGTGAAGAATTGTCTATTGAGATAACTAGTTTTTATAGGCTTATATGTAGTTCGAGCAAACTTATTACACAATTCTAGAGTTGGAAACCTAGGATCGGGACTCGGTTCTGTTGGGACCGGGTGCATGTTGACAAGGATACGGGTTCGTAAATTTTAAAATTTTTACGTGCAGCGGAAGAATTAGCATAAAATAATTTCTCAAATTATTTTAACCTCGTATCTAGCATGCAACCTTATGATGTGTGGACATGATCATAAATTAAAACTTTGCGGAAAAGTAAACTAATTTACTTAGTACCTCGCGTAACTCGAAGTAAGGGACGAGATCCAACCGTAGCGTCCCTTGGAAGCTCCGCCTTTATTCGCGTCCACGCCGAGTTCTCTTCGGGATGACTTCGCTAAGTCATGAGTTTTGTGCCGACGAGAACTACTAGATTCTCTAAAGGCACAACTAGAAGATCAAGAGAGAAGAAAGGAAACTAACCACCAAGTAACGGAATCTAAATTCCGAGAAGGAAGAAGATGCCACCCGCTTCTTCTTCTTCTTCTTTGGCTTCTACTTGATGGAGTCGACTCACACCAACCCTAGGGTTGTGTGAGGTGCACCGGCCCTAGCACTCAAGGAGGGCGCCGGCCCTAGGATGCAAAGAGGGCGCCGGCCCTAAGGGGAAGAGAGGGAGAGAATAAGAGAGAGAGGGAGAGCTACTAAATCTCTTGATGACTCAATTGATTGGAACTCAAGGCTTGCCTTTGGTTCCTTTATATAGTAGCCTCTCCCTTGCCAAGTCTCTCCTTTAACGGAATTAACGGAATTAGTTTTCATAAGAAATTTATCTTATAAAGTTTCTTATGAATTATTCCGTTATGCCTAGTTTTATTATAACTAACTTTATAATAAAACAAATACTTCTCTCCTTTAATTATGGAATAAATTTAACAAGAAATTTATAAACTTTCTTATTATGGAAAAATTAATTCATAATTGATTTTATAAAATTAAAATAAACCATTCCATGGATCATTTTAATTTCCATAAAAGAATAAATTTCTATAAATTTATTTATATAAATTTCTTTACACAAATTTATTTATCCATAATTTCTAAAACAAATTGCGCTAGATTTATTTTATTAATTAAACCAAATAAATTGGTTTCTTCCCCTTGTTGTGGCCGGCCAAACCAAAGGGGTTTGGCACCCTCTTTGGCCGGCCAAACCGAGCCGAACCGATCGCGAATTAAACTCATTTAATTCGCCCAATAAGCCTTCAAAAGACTTAGTCATTTTAAGTTTCCGTTGCGCCTCTGATTAACTCATATTCGACTTATTTCTCTTGATTGGAAAATCCAATTTTCAACTCGTTTTAAATCCCTCGGATTACTCGTAGTGCGTGTGACTAAATAGGCTTTCGATTTATGTTGGTCGTCTATAATCAACCAATTATAGAATGATCATGAGTGACACTTAGTAGTACATCATGACCCCCAATTAATCGAAAGATCAACGGTTTGACCTCAGAAGTAATTCTGAAACCCTTCAGCAGCTCTAATGAATCGTGCCCCATTCCCTTCACCATCTTATACCCACTTGGTTCAGGACATGGTCTGTGTGTGTCAGTCCCCACTAGGCCGACTACGTCACACCTAGCCCAAGTAGTGTCTTTCTCGTCCTTTGGATTTCTAATTACTCTCATGTATTTAAGAGACTCATACTTCAAACATGATATGCTCTGGCCAGAGGCTTTGAGTAACAATCCGACGATAGGCCTGGGTATACATCTCCTCGCAAGGAGTGGTGAATCCTTTGTAGGCTGTTCAAACATCTTCGGTCACTTCGGCTTATACCCAATCATCCTGGGTCCACACCTCCTTGGAGATGCTTGCTTAAAATGTTAAAGTATAAGTCTCCATGACCAAGATGACTTGAACACCGCAAGTCAAAGGAACCTCGCACTTAAGCTGCAGTAAGAACTTCATTGACATATCTATATAGATTACCATATGAAGTTTTACAGCTAGTCACTCCAATAAACTAGTTCCCTTAACTAGCATCCATGTTTATCTCCGGACATCCCAATGTCACCAGCCAGTGAGAATCAGCTGATTAGAGAATAACCCATGCTAGTCTCAACAGAATTGATAATGTCCGTTTTTATCAATTCATCGACTAGGGATATTTTCAATACTTCACAATTGCACATTTAGAGATAATCACTAGTTGTGATCCTATCACAAATTCTCTTATGCTGTGAATTGTATTGCGGACATTCAGTAGATGAGTTTAAGATCCCAATCAAATACACAAACATGTATACTCAAATAGTGAATTATCATTTAATAAAATGAATGTTTACAATCATAAGGCGATTGCCTTAGGACACTTCTCTCATATCACTAACAGGTTCGGTACCGAGGTTCGCTTGGTTTGCTCGGCGTTTTCTAAGTTGAGAAGCATGCATTTAGAAGAAAGAATTTAAGGAAAAAGTAAATGCATAAGAAAATGGTAATTAAAGAATTATACCGAGGGGTCGCTCGTGGAGGCATTGTCGAAGTTGAGTGAGCAAGAAGGTCACTCTGTCGCCTTGGAATGAAAGAAGTTAGAAAGGAGGAAGTTTTTGGTGTGGCAAGAAGAGGAGATTCGGGTGGCCTTTTATAGGCGATTTGGCTAGGGCGCCCGGGACAGGGCTTTGCTGTTGACAGTGTACAAACACTGGTTGGGGGCGCCCGCAATGGCCCGGACGCCCCAGTCAGACAGGAATAGCAGCCTTGCAGCCTTTGACCGGTACTAGGGGTACTCGGAAGGTTTGGGGCCCTGGTTAAGGTATAAAAGCAGATTTTTGCCTTGAGAGAAGTGAAAGTCTTGTGGGGGGGCGCCCGAGGAGTCACGGGCGCCCGGATTGAGTGTGGATTGGCATCTTTGTTGTCTTGTCATCATTTGACCATGGTTTAATTGGTTTGACCATGGTTTGAAATGATTTGACTATGATTTGACTGCTTTGACCGAGATTTGACTATTTTGACCATAGTTTGACTTCTTTGATCATGGTTTGACCATGGTTTTAAGTCAATTTCGTTCTAAACTACAAGATTTACTGTTATTTAAATAATAATGTAGGTATTAACTATATTTTAATTAAGTTAATTTTTACCATCTCACCCATTCTAGAGTTGTCAATCACGTTTGCCTTATAGGTTTTGTGAGACAGGTTTTGGTAAATAGAATTATTTTGAAAAATTATGATTTATTTAGAAAAGTCTAATTAATTTTTGAAAGCAATTGATTTGAGTTTATTTTAAAAATAATGTTTGAATCTATAATTAACTGAAAATTTATGTTAGATTCGAATTTGACAAAGAATAATTTGAATTTGAATTTCAAAAATTGGTTTCCAGGTCTTGGCGAGGCACTAGGCCTTCTTTGGTCGTAGCCTTATTGGATTATCAACCCTTTCCTTGACAAAGCCTTTTAATGAAACTTCATTTTCAAAACTATTTCTTGAAAAATTCTGGTCTAACTAGTTTGGGTCTTGGATCAGTAGCTTCGGCTAGTTCCACCAGTCTAAAGAGACCAAGTAGAGTATACTTGACCTTATTAGAATTGGCTTCCCTAACGTACTATCATCTCACCGCCACCCAATACTATGTTATTCAAATTTCAGTTAAGTTGGTTCAGTCCTTAAACTAACCATTCCTAAGTCTAAGCATGGCAAATTGCAGAAATTAAATAAACGATCAATCATGCAGATTGCAAACAAGAATTAAATTTTATCTAACAATAAATATTGTTTTTAATTTGGCTCCCCCTGGACTATAGCCACGATAATGGTTTGGCAAGATGTGAATCTTGTCCTTAGGGATCCAATACTGATTTGATCCAGTTTGTTTGTTCAGGTACAGTTTAGGTACCCATGCCTGAACTTTAGGTCTGGACTGGTTCAGTACAGCATAGTAGGATCTTTGTCTTGATTTGGTTCTATAGCCTAGTCCGGATCGATTTAGAACCGATTTCTGTTTTCCAAGAATCATGTCAAGACCCTTGGAACCAGAAGTGAATCATTCTAAAGCTGATCTAAGATCCTTAACTTGAGTTTTCAGGGAGGAGTTCTCTTTCTCAAGTTTTTCAACTTGAGTTTCTTGAACATTCTCAGTTAAAGATCTAGAGTCAGCTCCCTCTTTCAGGAGTTTTACTTCCTGTCGAAGGGATTCGACTCGGAGTTTAGCTTTCGCCAAATCTCGAGAAAGATAAGAAATTAACTGACTTCTAGAAAAACCACTTACCTTGATTTCGTCGTCATCTGAAAATGTTAGTCTGCCGTCGTCCTGTTCCGATTCTAACTCGGTCTCGATTTCTTCTAAGGCGGTTAGCGCTAGCAGGTTCGACTGTGGGACCTCTTCTTCTTCGGAGGAGGAGGACTCGTCCCACGTTACCTGAAGTGCCTTCTTGCTTTCTTGGCTTCTTTTAGGTTAGGACATTCAGATTTGAAATGTCCCTTTTTGTTGCACTCGAAGCACGTCACACTTGATTTGTTCTTAGTTGATTCAGCTTGATCTTCCTTCTTTCGGCTGGCTTTTCTTCTGTTGGATTGATTCTTCAATTCCTTGTAGTAGTTCTGGGCTAGTCGGACCAGCTTAGGTCGGTCTCCTTCGTCGTCTTCTGAGTCTGAGCCTGAATCAGACTCGAGTGCAGGTTGAGGTTTCTTTTTGGATACCTTTCCAGCTTTACCTGCAATAAAGGCAATGCCTTTCTCGGCCAGGGTGCAGTTAGTCTGCTCATGCAATTCAAGTTCTGAAAACAATTCATCTAGTTTAATTTTTGAAAGGTCCCTTGAAACCTTGTATGCATCTACCATAGATGCCCACAAGGTGTTTCTCGGGAAAGCATTAAGTGCGTACCTTATCAGGTCACGGTTTTCTACCTTGTGACCAATTGTGTGTAGTCCGTTCATTAGCTCCTGAATTCGAGCGTGGAGCTGAGCTGCTGTTTCGTTGTCGGTCATCTTGA
Source organism: Boesenbergia rotunda (assembly GCA_024364735.1). Lineage (NCBI taxonomy): Eukaryota > Viridiplantae > Streptophyta > Magnoliopsida > Zingiberales > Zingiberaceae > Boesenbergia > Boesenbergia rotunda. The sequence continues at coordinate 419,274 of JAGFNQ010001849.1, read as the reverse complement.
TCGTGTACAGCTTGTTCAGGAGGAGATCTCTCTTGCTGATTCGAGTATCTGAAGTTCCTTCGTGCAGTTCGATCAGTTTCCCCCACAGCTCTTTAGCACTGTTGAATGGACCCACTCGGTTTAGCTCCTCTTTTGTTAAGTTGCATTGGAGGGTCTGGGTCGCCTTTGCATCAACTTTAATCTTTCGTTTCAGAGTGGTATCCCACTCTGTGTAGGTCTGTGGTACTCCTTCAGCATTCTTTGGAATCTCCAGTCCGGACTGGATGATTATCCACATGTCCACCTGAGTTTTCAGGTGGACCTCCATTCTGCTCTTCCAGTAGGAGAAGTCCTCCCCACTGAAGAGAGGCGGTCTTGAGGTGCTGAAGCCTTCTTGCATGGCCATTTTATCTGAAAAGTAAACTTAAAGGAAAGAAAATATCCCAAGACTTGGTCTTGGATTAGTAGTGCGGGATAAATAGAAATAATTATCGAGGGGTGTTGCACCAACCTCGATTAACGAGAAAACTTTGAAAAAGTAAAAGAAAGGAAAAAAATCCGAAAAATTCTCAAACTGGTGGTTGCACCAAATTTGAGCTTCCCCGCTCTGATACCAATTGTTGGATCGAAAAGAACGATAGAGGGGGGGTGAATATCGTAAACCGTTCGGATTCGTAAAAGAGAATTAGCAGCAGAAATAAATAAAGTAAAACACACGCGAGCACCACGATTTTACTTGGTTCGGAGTCGCGGTCGGCTCCTACTCCAAGGCTCACGGGCGTTGACCGTTTACTGCGGGCAATTCTATATGTGCGCAAAAATAGTTTACAAAATGTATTACAAGAATAGTACAGTAAACTTAAAAGCAGCTCTTCGTTACCGACGTCCGGGATAGATTGTATTTTCGGAGCAGAGGGACGTCGTCGGCGCTTGTATCTCGAGTCGGGAGGTTTCTGGAGCAGAGCGCGGGAGTAGAAGAGCGTGAATGCGTTGGAAGAATTGTGTCTTCAAGCCTTGGGGTTGAGGGGCCTTTTTATAGCCTCTGGGGGCGCCCGGAACGTCGGGGGTGCCCCCCCCCCCCACGTGTCAACCGATCCGAGCACCTCTCGGTCAGCCATTATCCCTTCGGGATCGGGCTGAGGTTTGACTGGGGGGCGCCCGGGTTGACTCTATCCACTGGCTTCTCGCTGGCTTGACTTTTATCCACTTCGTTGGCTTGAGCTCGGGGCGCCCGGACCATCCGGGGCGCCCGGGAGCATGGGGCGCCCGGGAGCACGGGGGCGCCTCCCCTACTTAGCTTCCGAAGCGTACATTTGCTCCACTTCTTTTGTATTCACCTTGGGGGCGCCCGGGACACTCCGGGCGCCCTACTCAGCTACTGCCTCATTCCTTTGAGGCTCTCTGAGCTACAGACACTCGTTCCTTCGGTCCTGCATCCAGGGTTAGTCCAAAATAACACAGAGCAATAATATGTTATCTTTATACAGCCTCAGTTGTCTTGGTTCTGACTTTGGGTCTCCGAAATGGAGCCCTAGGCCGAACCGACGCCTACTGTTCGCTCGACGGGGAACGCGTCCTCACCTACTCCTCTCAGGAGAGTTTACCTTTTGCCAACCGGCTCCTCCAGTTGGACTTTTGCCCGATACACCTGACCAGGTCTTCGTGCCCACCATCCGAGCAGGTCTTCGTGCCCACCTTCCGAGCAGGTCTTCGTGCCCACCTTCCGAGCAGGTCTTCGGTGCCCAGCTCCTTGCCAGGGCTTCGTGCCCAATCCTCGACCAGGACTTCGTGCCCAGTGTACCTAGGACTTCTTTTCCTGTAAACTTAGTGAACATGTTAGATAAACATAATATCTTAACTTTTGAACCCTTTTGCCATTATCAAAACACGGGTTCGACTTTGGTGCTGTCTGCACCAACATCATCATCATCAAAATTCACTCCTCTAGTGACTTCTTACCTCACTTACCTTGTGCAGATCTACTTAGCTCCATAACCCACCAAGACTTTTGCCAAATTTCCACCAACTTGTACTTCAGCCAGTTGTTAGCCCCGCAGACCCAACTAGTCTTTTGCCAAGCCTCTACCACCTTAGACTTTTGTCAGGACTCCACCACCCTAGACTTCAGCCAATAGTCTGCCCCTCATACCCAACTAGACTTTTGCCAAGACTCCACCATCTTGGACATTTTGCTAGGACTCCACCACCCTGAACTTTAGTCTGGTGTCAGGTTATAAGCTTTTCAATCCTACATACTCGGTAACAAGGTTACATAACAACAAACCTAACTTTAACCTATTTGTCATTCACTAAAACCTGAATTTGATCGTTAGTGCAAACTGCACCAACACTTTCTCCTCCCTTTCAAGAGGAGGTGGGTTCTTCCCTTGAGGAATACCCAGGAGGTCAAGATCCACCACCATTCTGGCCATTTATTGATGATTCGAAGCCTCTCTCCATCATTTGTCCATCTCTTGTGTGAGGGATTGGTTCTTGAACACTCTAATTCACATAGATCGATTTGAAGCTTGCCTATCTTTATGTCTTCTTGTTCCTCATTTATGGAGTAGATCTCTTAACTCTAGGGCACAGGGAGTAATTGTAATGTGATTGTTGATGTAAACACTATGTATTGGATCATTTACTATTTCTATGACATGTGTATGTCTTGTTCATGTTTGATTAAGTGCTTATGTGAAGTTGAATTGCTTGTTTATATAGTTTGATTGAACTGTTGTAATGATTGGTCCCCACAAAGAGGGAATATCCGAAATCATATAATCGAGAGGCCCTTCGTGACAAAGGGTATCCCTTTAACTGGACATCTCGGGCATTACCTTGAAATAGCGGTCAATTCTCTACAAGGGATTGACTAATTGAACTTAATGAGTTTTTCTCAATCCCATGTTAGGAAGTAACTTATATAATCTGGAGACGTATGACCTAGGGGATAATTCTATACATTATGAATCTTGCTTTGTTTGCTCTTTTCTTACTTTAGATTTATCTCTTGGTGGTGGAAAATGCAGCAACACTTTTTCTCCAAATACTCAAGAATTAGCATAAACGAGTGTTAGCAAACCGTGCTTTAAACCTTCACGAAAATTCTTTTCTAGGGTTCTTTCGACACCTCCTAATTGATTGGCTTTACTCTAATAAATTATCACGTCAGCTTGACCGTTCAAACCTATAGAACGACTCTTTTCACACGTCTAACACATTGATAAGTCATACCAATAGATTCGATAGCTTTTAATTGATTACCCAATTGATTCCGAAGTTTTTTGTATTTTTCATGAAAACCTCTTAATCGATTGACCAATCAATTCCAACACCTTTCGTGCTCGCGAAAACACACTTTAATCAATTAGCCTAATCAATGTGTCAAGGGTTGGATCAATTACCGAATTTATTCAGCACATTTCTATTTCACGAAATAAGTTCCACAATCAATTAGGTAATCAGCTTAATCGATTTGAACAACTTCTATTATCTCACGATGACACCTCATCTAATCGATTGGTGATGCCGAAATTTATAATCGATTCTGGCTCTTCTATTCTCTTGCGAACACACCTTTAATCGATTAGCCTAATTAATTAACATAAAACTTAATCATTGACCAATCGATTCCAAACCTTATTGTGCTTCTCGAAAGGTGCACAATCGATTGGCCTTGGGCTAATTGATTGAGCTAATTGATTGCCCAACCCTAAACTCTAAACTTGAGTTTAGGGGTTCCTTTACCCAACCCTCAAGTTATCAGTGACTCATTGGGACTCCCCGTTGCTTAACTTTTGGTCATCTTTTACCTACTAGGGCATCTTCACTATGTGTCCGGTCTGTTGGGATCTCCCGGCACCAAAACACAAAATGCAGTGGAAACAAAATCCCTCGAGCGATCCATGCGAAAGAAAACTCGTATGAAGTTCATCTATCTAATAGATATATCTACAGTGTATACCTTTAGAGTGTACCCTTTCGCTTATCCCACTCGTCCAAGATGCGCCGGATCTCTTGCACGTTCAAGTGTCCGTGCCTCTATGCGTATCCACTCGAACACGATCTCTCAATTTCACGAAGAACTACCTTAGTTGTGCTAGCAACTTGAGGTAGTTCACAAGACAACCAAGAACCCAAAAGGGTTTCGGTCAAGAGGGAGAAGAGGAAGAAGAGAGAAAGGGAAGAAGGGAAAGCTCTCACTTGTCATTCAAAATGACTAGACTCTCTTTTATACTCATCCCATGAATATGAAGAGTCTTTTGTCTCTTTAAATTTCCTTCATTAAAGTCAATAAAGAGCACATCTTTTCATGTGACTCTTCACCTTCTCTTCATCCAATGAAGAGAGACTTATCTCTTTCCTTCATTAAACACTTTAATGAATTTCCCCTGCAATTCCGACCGGGCCTCTCGGGCTTCCGACCAAATCTCTCGACCAAGTCTGCCGAGCAAGTCGCCGAGCTCCCGACCCAGTCTGCCAAGCTCCCGACCCAGTCTGCCAAGCGCCGAGCTCCCGACCCAGTCTACCGAGCGCCAACCCAGTCTGCCGAGTACCGAGCTCCCGAACTAGTTTCCCGAGTTCACAACTCGAGCTCCCGATCAAATCTCCCGAGTTCCCAACTCGGGCTCCCGATCAGATTTCCCGAAGCATCATGTGTTAGTGATATGAGAGAAGTAACCTAAGACAATCGCCTTATGATTGTAATCATTTATTCTAATAAATGAATATTCACTATTTGAGTATACATGTTTGTGTATTTGATTGAGATCTTAAACTCATTTACTGAATGTCCGCAATACAATTCATAGCATGAGAGAATTTGTGATGAATTCACAACCAGTGATTATCTCTACATGAGCAATTGTGAAGTATTGAAATTGTCCCTAGTCGATGAATTGATAAATACGGGCACAATCAATTCTGTTGAGACTAGCATGGGTTATTCTCTAATCAGCTGATTCTCACTGGCTGGTGACATTGAGATGTCCGGAGATAAACATGAATGCTAATTAAGGGAACTAGTTCATTGGAGTGACTAGCTGTAAAACTTCATATGGTAGTCTACATATAGATATGTCAGTGAAGTTCTTACTGCAGCTTAAGTGTGATGTTCCTTGGACTTTCGGTATTCAAGTCATCTTGGTCATGGAGACTTATACTTTGACATCTTAAGCAAGCATCTTCAAGGAGGTGTGGACCCAGGATGATTGGGTATAAGCCGAAGTGCCCGAAGATGTTTGAACAGCGTACAAAGGATTCACCACTCCTTGCGAGGAGATGTATACCCGAGGCCTATCGTCGGATTATTACTCGAAGCCTCTGGCCAGAGCATGACATGTTCATAGTATGAATCTCTTAAATACATGAGAGTAATTAGAATCCATAGGACGAGAAAACGTTACTTGGGCTAGGTGCGACGTAGTCAGCCTAGTGGGGACTGACACACATAAACCATGTCTTGAACCAAGTGGGTATAAGATGGTGAAGGGAATGAGGCACGATTCATTATAGCTGCTGAAGGGTTTCAGAATTATTTCTGAGGTCAACCGTTGATCTTTCGATTAATTGGGGATCATGATGTACTACTAGGTGTCACTCATGATCGTTCTATAATTGATTAATTATAGACGGCCAACATAAATCGAAAGCCTATTTAGTCACACGCACTATGAGTAATCCGATGGATTTAAAACGAGTTGAAAATTAGATTTTCCAATCAAGAGAGATTAAGTTTGGTTGAGCCAAACGATATGTCGAATCTGAATTTTCAGAGACGCATCGGAAGCATAAAATGGCTAAGTCTTTTGAAGACTTAATAGATGAATTAAATAAGTTTAATTCATTGGGGCGTGGCTTGGATGGGCCGGCCAAAGAGGGCCTCCATCCTCTTTGCTTGGCCGGCCACAACAAAGGGAGAGAACCAAGTTTTTGGTTCAATTTATAAAATAAACCAAGTGTGGTTTGTTTTATAAAATTATGGATGATATAAATTTTTATATAAGAAACCATGGTTTGGTTTATTTTTTATGGAAATTAAAATGAACCATGGATTGATTTATTTTATAAAATCAATCATGGATTGATTTACCATGATAAGGAAATTTATTCCATAGGAGAGAAGAGACTTGATTGATTTTTTATCATGAATTAAAATATGATTTTAACCATGATATAAAATCAAACTTGGCATGATGGAATACATTATCCCATATTTGAGAGGCTTGATGGTTGAGAGACCACTATATAAAGGACTCAAGGCAAGGCTTGGGTGATAATTATAGAGATGAAGGCATAGGCTCTCTCCCTCTCTTTCTCTCCTTCTCTTCTCCCCTTCTTGCCGTGCGCCAACCAGCCCCAAGAAGGAGCACCAGCCGGCCGCCCCTGCCCTTTCCCTGCCGACCACCACCTGCTGCCGGAGAAGGAAACTCCGGCCATCTCTTGGCTCGAAGAAGGTGCTGCCGGAATTAGAGTTTGCCGCAAGGATCCTTTTTGCCGCAAGCCTCTTCTTTTGCTTCGCCGGAATTTTGATTCCGGTCATCCTTTTGTGGTTAGTCTTTCGACTTCTCTCTTGGTTTTTCTTGTTGCGTTCTCGGAGAATCTAGTAGTTCTCGAGAACACGAAACTCGTGGCTTTGCGAAGTCATCCCAAAGATACTCGGCATGGACGCGAATAGAGGCGGAGCTTCCAAGGGACGCTTACGGTTGGATCTCGTCCCTTCCTTCGAGTTACGCTAGGTAATACGTAAATTAGTTTATGTTTCTGCAAAATTTCAAATATATGATCATGTCTACACAAGATAAACTTGCATGCTTAGATGTGTGGTTAAATGATTTAGAGAAATTATTTATGCTAAACCTTCCGCTTCACGGAATTAATTTTGAAATTACGAACCCGCATCCATGTCAACATGCACCCGGTCCCAACAGTGGTATCAGAGCCGAGGTTTGTGTTCGACATAATCATATAATTATTTTGCAGAAAGCATTATCATGATCTCAATTTTGGAAAATTTTTAATTATGAAAACTTTCCAATTATGGTAAATTTTCGATTTAGGAATTTCAAAGTTTGGAAATCCTCATGAAATTTCGCAAACTTTTGAAATATCTCTGTTTTTGAAATTTTATGATAATTGTGAAAACTTTCCATTTTTGAAAACTTTCCAATTTTGGAAATTTTCTATTTTGGAAAATTTTCAATTTTGGAAAAACGTAAGTTTTCTTTGTACCAGAAACTTACAATTATTCTGAAAACCTTTTATTTTTGGAAACTTTCCATTTATGAAAAGCTTGCAATTTTGGACACTTTCTTTCAAGAAAGTCCAGACAAATTATGGGAATATTAATTGGCATTTAAATTTATAATTGAAAATTAAATTATTTACAAAATTCTTTATTTTGGATTGAGCCTCGGGGAGCCGTCCAATTTAAAGTTAGTTGTTATAAATGAATTTCTTAAATTGAATTTAAGCTGTCAAATGTTTAATTTTGATTGAGCCTCGGGGAGCCGTCCAAATTAAGTTATTGATATTAATTTTCCATAAATAAAATATGTGATCAAATCTTGAAAATTTTTGAGGTGATTCTCAAATGATAATTTCCTTATTTGAATTATGAGGTGATGCTCTTACAAATTATTGTCTCCAAAATTAATTAGGAAAATTGTTTCCTATAGAGTATATTTCCTTAAATAAGATTTTCATGAAAATAATATGTGGTTGAATTAAGGGAATCTGTCTCTTAATTTAATAAGATTTGATTTAGAGAAATCAAAGTCTTAAACATATTATTTCCGAAATTGATTATGATAATTTAGGAAATGTTTCCCAAAATAATTCCTTGAATAAAGTATGAAATTAGAATTAGGAAATCCGGTTCCTAATTCAATTAATGAGACTTGATAAATTAAGTCATATACATACTTTATTAAGGAAATCGTTAGAATATGACATAATTATATGTCATGAATGTGCATAAAAGAAAAGGATGAGACCCAAAACCCCTTACAAAATATTAAGGCCAACACCTTCCATTAATATGGTTGAACCGGAGTTTTGTTTCTCGTTTGGGTTGATGGACACATCTATGCCCGGCTTGAACTTCAACATGTTCAAACCATGGAATTAGTTTATGATTAATATAGTTGGAGTCAGAGGTCAATCCTTAGTTTTGGTTGTTGGACACATCCAAGCCTGACTATACGGTTGAATGAGCTCCAACCATATTAAAACTATTTCTTGATTAATGGGTCAGCCTTAAGCTTGGAGCATCGATTTGTTGTGCGATAGCCAAGGTCGATGTAAAGAGAGGTGCAGTTGGGTGCTATGTATATTGTTGCATACTTGTTAATGAGTTAACAACCCAATGATTTATGCAAACATTCAATTAGTTGATAGCATAATGTGATAGTTACATATGTATAATATGTAATCGGTATAATTACCTACCTTCATAGCTAAGAATAACTTGATGGACTCCAGCCATGGTTGTTCTTATCTATGGTTGGATATCAACCTATTTGGAGATGTTCCTACGATCTCCCGAATTAATAAAAAGGGTTATTCAATTCGAAAAATAAATAGGATTTAATTAATGTATATTGATGCATTCTTTATCATTCTCATCGCATAACCTCAATTTGTATTTCTAGGATAATCACCTGATCATGTCTTCTTTGAATTTGCGTTCCATTTTGGACACTAATAAGCTAACTGGGTCAAACTTCATGGACTGACTTCGAAACCTGAGGATAGTCCTCAAGGTAGAAAAGCTTGCTTATGTCCTTGAAGAACAACTTCCCAACCATCCTCCTAAAGATGCAACTCCAGACCAGTTAGTGGCCTATCAGAAACATGTGGCCGATTCTGAACTTGCGAGTTGCATCATGCTGGCCGCTATGGTACCTGAGCTACAAAATCAGCATGAGCATATGGATGCTCATACCATCGTCTTCCATCTTCATGAGCTGTTTGACGAGCAGGCGAGATCCGAAAGGTTTGAGGTCTCCAGACTCCTCTTCACCTCTAAGATGCAGGAAGGCACTTCTGTTTCACAGTTTGTGTTGAAGATGTTGGGGTACATTAAGCGACTAGGCACACTCGGATTTGTAATGGATCACGAACTAAGTATTGACTTAATTCTGCATTGTTTGCCCAAGAGTTACTCACAGTTTGTGATGAACTATAGGATGAACATATTAGAGACTACCATTCCTGAGTTGCTTAACCTGCTAAAGACTATAGAGCCTTCTGTAAAGCAGGATCAGAAGACGGTACTGTTAGTTGGTTCCTCAAAGAAAGGCTCTAAGAGGAAGCCCAAAGAACAAAATAAGGGAAGGAAAAAAAGGCCAAAAAGATTGAAAAGGCACCAAAAGGCACTTGCCATCACTGCGGCAAGGAGGGCCACTGGCGAAGAAACTGCAAGGTTTATCTTGAGTCCTTGAAGAAGAAGGCATCCGATGCCCCATCCTCTTCAAGTATCTTCGTTATTGAATGTCACTCTATTTCCTCGGACACCTGGGTACTTGATACTGGGTGTAGCTCACATATATGTAATGACATACAGGGGCTAAGGAATAGAAGAAGACTCGTCAAGGGAGAAGCAAATTTGCGAGTTGGAAATGGAGCAAAGATTGCTGCTGTTGCCATCGGAACATATTTGCTAAAGCTCCCTACTGGACTTGTTTTAGAATTGGATAATTATTATTTTGTTCCTTCGTTAATAAAGAACATTGTATCTATTTCATGCTTGAATGAAAAGGGTTATCATTTAACTTTTAGTAACAATTGCTGTTACATAACTTTAAATGGTGTTCTTTATGGGACCGGAACTTTATGCAATGGTATCTACATGTTAGATTTATCCGGTGACGTATTCAATATCAAAGATAGCAACAAACGTGCTCGAATAGATAATCAAATAGACTACTGTATGTGGCATTGTCGTCTTGGCCATGTAAGTAAGAAACGCATGACCAAATTACACCGAAGTGGAATTCTGGAATCATTTGAACCCGGTTCATTTGATACATGCGAATCATGCTTAAAAGGCAAGATGACCAAATTATCCTTTTCCGAAAAAGGTAAACCAGTGGGAGAATTGTTTGGTTTAATACATACTGATGTATGTGGACCAATGTCAACTCTTGCACAAGGAGGCTATAGCTACTTCATTACCTTTATCGATGATCACTCACGATTCGGGTATGTGTTCTTAATGAAACACAAATCTGAAGCTTTTGAGAAATTCAAAGAGTTCAGAAGTGAAGTAGAGAAACAGCTTGGCAAAAGTATTAAGATGCTTCGATCCGATCGGGGTGGTGAATACTTAAATCAAGAGTTTCAAGATTATCTTAGGGACAATGGGATATTGTCTCAATGGACTCCGTCATATACACCACAGCATAATGGTGTATCTGAGAGGCGTAACCGAACCTTGATGGACATGGTTAGATCTATGATGAATCATGCAACTCTTCCAAAATCCTTTTGGGGCTATGCACTTAAGACAGCTGTTTACTTACTAAACAGAGTCCCGACCAAGGTAGTCTCTACTACTCCATATGAGACGTGGAATAGTAAGAAACCTCATTTATCTCACCTAAAGATATGGGGTTGTCCTGCTTATGTAAAGCGGACTGTATCAGACAATTGGATGTTAAGTCTGATAAATGTTATTTATTGGATACCTAAGAAACAATTATCCAATAGTCTATCTAAGATATGGGTGTCCTGCTTATGTAAGCGGATGTATCAGACAATTGGATGCTAAGTCTGATAAATGTCTATTTATTGGATACCCTAAGGAAACGAAAGGTTACCAATTCTATCATCCCTTGGAACAAAAGGTGTTTGTTTCAAGGCATGTTGTATTTCTAGAAAAAGAATTTCTTTTACAAGAAAATAGTGGGAGTAGCATTGAACTTGAAGAAGTTCAAGAAACTCCAATAGACATTACAGAGACACCTAGTCTAGACCCACAACCAATAACTCATAATGATGAGCTATCAGTTGAACCTAAAACAACACCACTTCTTCGTAGGTCTGATAGGACACACAATATTCTAGAGAGATACGGATTTCTCATAAGTGAATCGAACGACGTGTTACTCATTAACGATGACGAACCTATCAGTTATGAAGATGTTCTGAAAAATTTAGAAAGGGATAAATGGCTTGAAGCCATGAAGTCGGAAATGGATTCCATGTACAAAAATCAAGTATGGGACTTGGTTAACCCACCTGAAGGGATTAAGCCCATAGGGTGCAAGTAGGTTTTCAAGAAGAAAACTGACATGGAAGGTAATGTTGTTATCTTTAAGGCTAGATTAGTGGCAAAAGGATATCGTCAGAAACAAGGAATTGATTATGACGAAACCTATTCGCCAGTAGCTATGCTTAAATCCATTCGGATGCTCCTGGCCATAGCAGCTCATTATGATTATGAGATATGGCAAATGGATGTGAAAACAGCTTTCCTTAATGGAAACCTGTTTGAGGATGTATACATGATACAACCTGAAGGTTTCACATCGGTTAATAAAACCAAAGTATGCAAGCTTCGACGATCCATATATGGACTAAAGCAAGCATCCAGGAGCTGGAACATCCGTTTTGATGAGACAATCAAAGAGTTTGATTTCTCACAAAATCCTGACGAACCTTGTGTGTACAAGAAGGTTAGTGGGAGTGCAGTCGTATTCCTAGTGTTATATGTCGATGACATATTACTTATAGGAAACGATATATCAGTCTTACAGTCAGTTAAAATTTGGTTGTCCAAAACTTTCTCCATGAAAGACCTGGGAGAAGAAACCTATATCCTTGGATTAGAATCTATAGAGATAGATCAAAACGGTTGCTTGGTCTTTCGCAGTCTACATATATAGACCGAGTGCTAGAAAGGTTTAGCATGTCGGAATCCAAGAAAGGTTACCTTCCCATCAGGCATGGGATCAACCTTTCGAAGTCTATGTGTCCGCGCACAGAAGACGAGAGGATTTGCATGAATAAGATTCCTTATGCATCCGCGATAGGATCTATCATGTATGCTATGTTATGTACTAGGCCCGATGTATCGTATGCTCTGAGCATCACAAGCAGATACCAGTCTGATCCAGGAATGGATCATTGGGCGGCTGTCAAGACAATCCTCAAGTACTTAAGAAACACTAAGGATGTGTTCCTAATATATGGAGAAGGTGATATGGTAATACGTGGGTATACAGATGTCAGTTTCCAGACAGATAAGGATGACTCCAAATCTCAGTCCGGATACATATTTATTTTGAATGGAGGCGCAATAAGTTGGAAGAGTTCCAAGCAAGACACCGTAGCGGATTCTACCACGGAAGCGGAATATATTGCAGCTTCGGAAGCAGCAAAGGAAGCAGTCTGGATCAAGAAGTTTGTCTCAGAACTTGGTGTGGTTCCAACCATTGATGAAGCAATACCGGTTTACTGCGACAACAATGGAGCTATTGCACAAGCAAAGGAACCAAGGTCTCATCAGCGATCCAAACATGTGCTTCGCCGCTATCATCTGATCAGAGAGATTATAAGTAGGAATGATATACAAATTGAGAAAATTCCCACTGAAAGGAATTTAGCGGATCCTTTAACTAAGGCCTTGCCTCAAAGTAAGTTTGAGGGTCATGTTAGAGCCTGTGGTATTGGGTACCATAGCGATTGGCATTAGGCCAAGTGGGAGTTTGTTAGTGATATGAGAGAAGTGTCCTAAGGCAATCGCCTTATGATTGTAATCATTTATTCTAATAAATGAATATTCACTATTTGAGTATACATGTTTGTGTATTTGATTGAGATCTTAAACTCATTTACTGAATGTCCGCAATACAATTCACAGCATGAGAGAATTTGTGATGAATTCACAACTAGTGATTATCTCTACATGTGCAATTGTGAAGTATTGAAATTGTCCCTAGTCGATGAATTGATAAATACGGACACTATCAATTCTGTTGAGACTAGCATGGGTTATTCTCTAATCAGCTGATTCTCACTGGCTGGTGACATTGAGATGTCCGGAGATAAACATGAATGCTAGTTAAGGGAACTAGTTCATTGGAGTGACTGGCTGTAAAACTTCATATGGTAGTCTACATATAGATATGTCAGTGAAGTTCTTACTGCAGCTTAAGTGCGATGTTCCTTTGACTTGCGGTGTTCAAGTCATCTTGGTCATGGAGACTTATACTTTGACATCTTAAGCAAGCATCTCCAAGGAGGTGTGGACCCAGGATGATTGGGTATAAGCCGAAGTGCCCGAAGATGTTTGAACAGCCTACAAAGGATTCACCACTCCTTGCGAGCAGATGTATACCTGAGGCCTATCGTCGGATTGTTACTCGAAGCCTCTGGCCAGAGCATGACATGTTCAGAGTATGAATCTCTTAAATACATGAGAGTAATTAGAATCCGTAGGATGAGAAAACGTTACTTGGGCTAGGTGTGACATAGTCAGCCTAGTGGGGGCTGACACACTTAGACCATGTCCTGAACCAAGTGGGTATAAATGGTGAAGGGAATGGGGCACGATTCATTATAGCTGCTGAAGGGTTTCAGAATTGTTTATGAGGTCAACCGTTGATCTTTCGATTAATTGGGGATCATGATGTACTACTAGGTGCCACTCATGATCGTTCTATAATTGATTAATTATAGACGGCCAACATAAATCGAAAGCCTATTTAGTCACACGTACTACGAGTAATCCGAGGGATTTAAAACGAGTTGAAAATTGAATTTTCCAATCAAGAGAGATTAAGTTTGGTTGAGCAAACGATAAGTCGAATCTGAATTTATCAGAGACGCATCGGAAGCGTAAAATGGCTAAGTCTTTTGAAGACTTAATAGATGAATTAAATAAGTTTAATTCATTGGGGCGTGGCTTAGATGGGCTGGCCAAAAGGGGCCTCCATCCTCTTTGCTTGGCCGGCCACAACAAAGGGAGAGAACCATGTTTTTGGTTCAATTTATAAAATAAACCAAGTGTGGTTTGTTTTATAAAATTATGGATGGTATAAATTTTTATATAATAAACCAAGGTTTGGTTTATTTTTCATGGAAATTAAAATGAACCATGGATTGGTTTATTTTATAAAATCAATCATGGATTGATTTACCATGATAAGAAAATTTATTCCATAGGAGAGAAGAGACTTGATTGATTTTTTATCATGAATTAAAATATGATTTTAACCATGATATAAAATCAAACTTGGCATGATGGAATAAGTTATTCCATATTTGAGAGGCTTGATGGTTGAGAGACCACTATATAAAGGACCCAAGGCAAGGCTTGGGTGATAATTATAGAGATGAAGGCATAGGCTCTCTCCCTCTCTTTCTCTCCTTCTCTTCTCCCCTTCTTGCCGTGCGCCAACTAGCCCCAAGAAGGAGCACCAGCCGGCCGCCCCTGCCCTTTCCCTGCCGACCACCACCTGCTGCCGGAGAAGAAAGCTCCGACCATCTCTTGGCTCGAAGAAGGTGCTGCCGGAATTAGAGTTTGCCGCAAGGATCCTTTTTGCCGCAAGCCTCTTCTTTTGCTTCGCCGGAATTTTGATTCCGGCCATCCTTTTGTGGTTAGTCTTTCGACTTCTCTCTTGGTTTTTCTTGTCGCGTTCTCGGACAATCTAGTAGTTCTCGAGAACACGAAACTCGTGACTTTGCGAAGTCATCCCGAAGATACTCGGCGTGGATGCGAATAGAGGCAGAGCTTCCAAGGGACGCTTACGGTTGGATCTCGTCCCTTCCTTCGAGTTACGCGAGGTAATACGTAAATTAGTTTATGTTTCTGCAAAATTTCAAATATATGATCATGTCTACACAAGATAAACTTGCATGCTTAGATGTGTGGTTAAATGATTTAAAGAAATTATTTATGCTAAACCTTCCGCTGCACGTAATTAATTTTGAAATTACGAACCCGCATCCATGTCAACATGCACCCGGTCCCAACATCGTGTCCTTAGTTTGTGACCCAATAGGTTCTCGTGACGTTGGCAATGCACATAAACGCTTTAGACACATATGCAATGAACGACATCTAGCAATGCATCATTACTACCCAAGTAACAAGAAAAATCGAGATCCGACTAAACCTCCGTGACTATGATAATGTATGACCTTGTCCTTCTATCCTTGATATCTAGATTGACCAATGAGGCATAAACCGTGTCATCCTCGATCAATCTATGTGTTTCTTGATCCCCGAGTAGACTCACTCAAACAAATGAGCTCAATATCTCATATTGACTCATTTGAGCATGACCATGCATTTTAGTAGTCCTACTCGATCAAAGGGCCCACAGATATCACTCCCGTCATATGGGAGGGATAGATCATATCTACATCACTCGTATCCCTCCGCATAATTCATTACATACCCAGTGATTGCCTTTATAGTCCACCCTGTTACAGGTAACGTTTGACGATACCAAAGTACATAACTCTTTATGTAGGGAACCGTAGTGACTTCAGGTCTAAGGACTATTCATACTAATAGTCACATGAGAAAGTTTATGACACTCATATAACAATCTATGAAACTTTCTCATGGCGGGTCAATTCAGTACATATTCTCTAATGTATACTCATGTGTCAACTTGATATCACATATCCAGGACTTGTGAGCTCAAGACATTAATTGATCTACATGCTAGTCTCCATGCATTAATATTGTCCTTGAATATTAATGCTTGACTAGGAATAGTTTAGTGTAGTGTTCTCTATATCATCTCACTATCGATTCAACCAATCGATATGATGTAGATAAGAACCTACTACCCAAGGACATTATTATACTTAGTTATTTGACACAAATAATAAAGTAAGTATAATAACCAAACATGTCTTTATTAATGATAGAATATGATACAAAAAGTCTCTAGTCAATCATTACATAATTGGCTCTAGGGCTCCTACTAACACGGTCATCCTGATCCACTTAGACTTTCCATCTTGTGCCAATTTCCAATTGGATTTTCGATCACCAAGTGTCCGGTCAACCTTTGATCCACTTGGACTTTTCCACCGCCTAGCTCCATCAAGACTTCCATTGCCTAGTTCTTAACTAGGTCTTCCATCGCTGAGCCCCGCCAGGACTTTTTATTGCTTAGTTCCCAACTAGGACTTTCACTGCCTAGCCCCTCCCCCTCCCCCCAAGGATTTCTACTGTCTAGTTTCCAACCAGGTTTTTACTGTCTAACCCCACTAAAACTTCTACTGCTCAATTTCCAACTAGTTCTTCATTGTCTATCCCTACTAGGTCTTCTACGGCTTATTTCTCAACTAGGTCTTCATTTCATCAAATATCCGATCAACCTTAATCTACTTGACCTTTTTCTCATATATTGTCCAAATATTATAACTCAAGCTTGAATCAATCAGAATTTAATTAAACTAGTTAATCATGATCTGAGGACGATTGTCGCTAGGATATATTTTATGATAATCATATTACTTCAGTGTATCATCTAATATTTTTGTATGTCTTCTTTGATTTGTGGTTTTGGGTCGAAAGGCTACTCTCTCATATTTAGTATTTTCTTGTGACCAAGGAGAACAAAGTGATTTGTTTCCGGTCATACGAGTAAATAACGTATTAAGAGAAAAAAATAATTATCAATAATTGATTTTAAGGTGTTATTAAATGAAATTTAATTTAATTATCACATTCCACAGATTTTATTCCTCTCTAAGAAAGTAAAAAAAGACCTCTCAAGTTTGCTAGCGATTAGGATCCCATGTTTCTTGATATCAAGTTTAATCCAAGCCAAAAAGTTGGAATAAATAAGAGGATCAAGGTTTGAACCCCATTAGAGATGAATATCCTAAAGGTATGCATAAATTGTTTTTCAGATTTTCCCAATAGACAAACTAAGAGGAAGATCGTCTACCTTCAAAATTAGTCAGACGAAGCCTAAGAGCTAAATTATAAAAAATAAAAAATAAATTGGTACAAAGTTAATAGGTTGATTCTTCCTATCAATTACATTCAATAAAATTTCTACACGTATTGGGTCAATAACTCTTGCCTATCACATCTAGGGCAATTTTATACATCTAGTTAAGTCAAACATGTTAGTCAAGGTCATCTTATGCCGTAGGACACAAATATGCCAAAGAAAGGGTTGCCTTAACTTAGGCTAGCAAGTCACATGACCAAGTACACTTATTCACAGTCACAACTACAAAAGTGAGTTCACTTGATGTTTTACGAGAGATTTTAAGTGCAATGTTTCTTCAACATGCTTGCCATAATCTTTTAAAGCTTACAATTGTTAGTGATTTAAGCCTGGCAGTCTATCACATTTTGAAGATATTTTTCATTGACCATTCTTGAGCAATTTTCTATCCTCAATTATAGCAAAAGGTGAAATCATCCCCTCAATCACCATGAAAAGACGACGGCTTCACCTTTTGCTGCAATAGATTGCATCATTTGATGTTATGATTCACCTTTTTCTACACTAGATTGCATCACCTGGTGTTGACATTCACTATTGGAATGGTTCAACCCAAATAATCAAGTATATTGATGATAATGGCCATGGAAATCATAAATCTAAGGATCAATCGCACCTACCCTACATAGGAAACCAATCTCACCTATCTATCCTATCTCTAAATCTCTATAAATATAATAAATAGTAGTACTATCTTTATATCTAACTAAAACAGCAATACTACTAGGACAATTTATTATTATCCACCATTTGTATATCGTAGTAACATTTATTAATAACGTGCAAATGTTTATTTTAGTGCCTCATGCATAATCTATTATCTGTTCTTTTAGTGTCTGAAACTACTTGAAGGATGTTCCTGTTGAAATATTCACAGACTACTGAGGAGCAAAATCAGATTCTCTTTCGGATAGGCAAAGTTGCAATGTCAATAAACGTGCGTATATTCTCCAATTCAGGAGTAGTGCAAAGCATTTAGTTGTTTATGTTCTTTTTGTGGGAGGAAAAGCTCTTTTTTGGAGAAGTTACAATAAATTGAAATTACAAACACTAATTCCAACTTATCTGTTGAGTGACCCGAGCTACTTTTTCTCAAACTGCAATCTCCTGAACAGTATCTTCCGAGCTCCCGACCAGGGTCCCGAGCTCCCGAACAGTGTCTCCCGAGCTCCCGAGTGAAGCTCCCGAGTGAGTTTTCCAAGCTCCCGAGTGAAGCTCCCGACCAAGTCTCCCGACCCAAACAGTGTTCACGAGCTCCCAAGCCGAGCTCCTCAGCAGTATCTCCCGAGCTCCCGAGTTTCCGAGCAGTAATCGGACGTCTCCCGACCCACCAGGAATTTGCTGAGGCATACGCATCGCAGTTTCCTAGAAACAGATTCGTCCTCCTCCGACGGTGCTTTGAGGCTCAGATAGACTTTTATCTTTCAGGATACAACAGCAGACCATGAGCACAACGGAGTACTCGTTGCTCGTGGCGAACTGAGGAAGTACCCGACTGCTATCAAAGGAGGTTGAGAACGAGGTAGAGTGGAGGAGAATCTCTCTGTCTTGTCTCTATCTTTTGCTCTCGATTGCACAACCCCTTTATATAGGCTCAGACCCCCATAGTATTCAATAACGAATTAATCGTCATTTACTGCCATTTACTCAACCAAATCCAAACGTCTGAAAGTTACCGATCTTGCATTAATCAAAATTAATGCATCAGTTACATTTGAATAAAAATCAATTTGACAGATTCATATGCTTGGACAAATTTTACCCCAACTGGTCGGACATCAAAATTAATGCATCAGTTACATTTGAATAAAAATCAATTTGACAGATTCATATGCTTGGACAAATTTTACCCCAACTGGTCGGACATTTGACGCGCGCAGGTCGTGCACACACACGAGTTGACTTGGTTCAGTACAAATCCGGACCCTAAATTTGCACCCCCCTGCGCACCCACACGTGAGAGAGAGCTTCTCCCCTAACTTTTGTTCACAACTAACATGCTTGTGAAACAATATAAACTAACCATTTTGCCTTAAAACTCCCAATATGGGACTAAAGCCCCACTCACAAGGGAGTCCCTTTATTCTCCACCTCACTTTCTACTTACTAGAAAGTCCCAATGTGGGACTAAAATCCCACCACCTCCCTTTCCATTCACATGATATCCATGATATCTAACACTTTTCTCATGTAGAATGTTGTGGTCGTGGTGTTCGTCAATAAACACAATTATGAGGATTAATTTTACCAGGGAAGAACAAAAAATGCAAGAGAATGAAGTTAATAAATAAAAAAAATGGAAACTATTGATATACAACATGCCATATAAAAGAAGGGGCAAAGTATTCATGATTCCTTTGCTCTCAAAATTAGCCTGCCCAAATTTGAGGATAGAAACTAATTTCGGATACAAGAACACATTGCATCTAAGAGGCAAAAATGAGGATTGTATCATCCAATAAATTAAAATCAAATATTGTTCAGATCAACTGAGTTGATTAAGTTGAAGTGGGAGGGTTAGTTTGCATTTGAAGAACTTGAGCGATGGCTTAGACAGGCAGTGGTTGAGCATGTCCAGCAGAATCAGCTTTGGAATATTCTTTCTCTTTAAAGTCCCATAGCTCATTAAGTTCTCCCCTAATTCCACCCAATACAGCAGTAAGACCTGAGAAGTCGACCACGTAAGAATTTTAGCTACATCGTTTTTGAAAGATATGAGGGAGAGAGCAAGAGAAATATTGTATTGCCATCTCTTTCTCATATCTTTCATCCAAATAATTGGACACTACTAAACCAAACTAGAATATGAGGCCAAATGAAAAGCATATATTATTAAGAGTAAGAAACTCAATGCATCAATACCTAATGTGCACGGTACCAAGTAGAGCAAAGCAGGTTGGCCATGCCCATCCATCAAGTATAGCACAAGGTAAGTAAGCGATAAACCTGCAGAATAATTGTATTAAGCCAACAAGCATCACAAAATACAATCTAAAATTTCAAAAAAAAAAAAAAAAAAAAAAAGAGGAAAAGAAGAAGAATCAGATTTCAAGCATTTGATTGGAGGTCCAGAATTCCATTGTGAGTTATGCTTTCCGAAACTTTCTGAATCCTAGGATTCCTTACCAAGTATAGTAGTCATGGCCCAAGGAAGGTTGACATTTGGAGAAAGACAGTTTTAATTGAAATCTAGAGTAAGAAGAATGACATACCGACAGTGTATCCAATGACAAGCCAAAGGAAATAACCAGAACACTTGGTCTTTTCAGTTAATCTATCAAACCTGTAAAAGAAACAAACGGCAAAGGAAGTAAGGTTCCCAGTAAATGCATGTAAACATGCTAACACTTGACATTGATAAGTGCAAGTAAAAATTGTCAAATTCTAACCTCAAACATAAAATTCATTCCTTTCAAAATGTAAACCAATTTCTTCAACTTTTACTTATTTGAATAAAAAAGGATCAAAATTTTAACTTACACTTTAAGCTTCTGAGGATACTAACTAATATCATTTGGTAGCGGATACTAACTAATACAACCATTTCTAGGGATATTCAAATAGCTAGGTTAAAAATCTAACGTGCTCAGTGATAATTAACTCATTGTACCTCAACTTACAATTTGTTTCCATTGGAACTAAATATTTTACTGTCCTATGATACATATTTAAATCGAGAAGATAAAACGATTTGCTTCTACTTGTAGGATACTTCATCAACCAAATAAGTATATCAATATAGTATCCATCTACCAAATAAGTATATCAATATAATACACTGCATATTTATCGTGTAGGCTTTGCGTAACATGTATGATTCTTCAGTCAATGGAACTCAAGTTTAAGACATACCATTAACAAGGTGTGCTTGATGTGAAGGTCTCTAGATGTTCATGGGGTCTTTAAGAAATTTGTGCTAAACAACATGGTTTTTGCCAAAAAATATATATAATTCATGAGTTTGATTCATAAATAATTTATAAACATATTTAAATCATAGTTTTGAAGAGAAAAAACTTATATTTCAAAGTCTAAATTGCCTCAATAAACCTTTGAGACAGAGACAAATATATGGTACTTAATTCTGTATATGACACTAGAATCTATGAACTCATAATTACATGACTGAGGGCATTCAAAAGCAAGAGTACACTTTATAGAAAAACATAAAACAGCATAATTAATAGGGCACCTGCGACTGAAAGAAATAAGTAAGCCAGGCAAAATCATATCACCAAAACCAATCATTTGGTAGCCTCCTCCCCAAGGATCAAAAAATCTAGGTATTCTCAGAAGCATAGGGATGGATTCTCCACCAGCTTTGCTACCCTTAGCAACCTATAAATGAAGTAGATGCATCAGTTATATTGCTGAAATATCATGAGCTGATCAACATACAAATATTTGGATTTTATTTTCCTTTTATTAAACCAATGATGACAACTTGTGAAGAGGTAAAGTACATTGAATAGATATGCAAAACAAACATAAATTCTTGGTCTATGCCATTTGTTTATTGATTCTACGCAAACCTTTTCGTTATTAAGGACAGGATTCTTGTTAAGGAATCCCAATAACATTGAGATGGGTAGATAATGCATAGTTCTAAAATAGTACAAAAATATTTTGGCACTACTGTACTCATAGAAAAGTTGTTTACTTTCTTTAATGAGTCTATTTTTTTTAAAAAAAATGTTAGAGTTTTTAGAATTTGTATTAAAAAAGTAGGTTATTTTATAAAGAATAAGTCATGTTATCAAATAATAAAAATCGGTTAGGATCACATGTATTAGATAGGAGTTAATACAAATTACAATTTTTCGGCATGGTATCAAAGCCAAAACTTGGCAATTGATGATTGGTATTGACAATTTTTCAACATACTTTTTTCCTTTTTTTTCTCTTACCTAAAATCACATCATTGTTATCCTTTTAAAAAGTGCTCAAATATTTTTTTTTCTATTTCCTATTTCCTTTTTTTTTCTATTTCTTGTTTTCTACATGCCACTCCTTTCTTGTTTCACTTTTTTTTTCCATAAAACTCCCTCTTTTATTACTCATCTCCATCTAATTCTCTTCCTTTGTTTCTATTTCTCTATTGCATTCGTTATCTCTTCCTCCTTTACAGGAGCTATAATTTCCTTTTATTTTTTCACCAATTTTTCTCCCTGTAAACTACAACCACTATTACAAGAAGAATTTACCCCTTCAGATTCAAATAATTAACTCACACCAGCATCATTAATTCTCCATTCTTATCCATTCTTGGATCCTAAAGCAATAATAAAATATTTATCCTGTTCCACCACCATCACACATCTGTTTATTTTCCCCTATTTTGCTTTGTTTTCTAACGACAAATAAGAATATTTTTCATATTGCTTTTACAAGCCTTCATAGCTAGATTCCTTTCTACTCTTCATCATTGGTAGTTTATCCTGCTCGACCTCCATTGCTGGTTTTTCTCATATTCCTTTTACGGTCAGTCCATGGTAGTTGGATTTTTCCCTTTTTCTTGGCTATCATTGCTATATATTTTTTTTTTCTTTAAGCCTTCATAGCTGTTGGATTCCTTTTATTATAATTGAAATTTTTTTCCATTTTGCTCATTGATTTTTCCTTTTACCAACCTTTATAGCTGGGATCCTTTTACCAACCTTTATATCTCAACTTCATATCTCAAATTTTCTGTTTTTCTTGACTTTCATTACTAATTGTTTCCATTTACTAGCCTTTATAGCTCGATTACTTTTTAATAGCCTTCATTGTTGATTTCTTTTACCAACATTTAAAGCTAGTTTTTTCTTTTTTGGTGAGCCTTCATTGCAACTTTTACTTTTAACAACCTTCATAGTTGAATTCCTTCTACAAGTCTTTAAAGTTGTCTTTTTTCTCTTTTGTTCAACCTTGATTGTCGAATTTCTTTTTACCAACTTTCACTTTTGCTCTATCTTCATTGTCAGACTTTCCGTTTACCAACATTCATAGCTAGCCTTGGATTTTTTTTTTTTTCTTTTGCTTGGCCTTTAGAGCCGTGAATTCAAGTTGGGTCTGTCTAGTTTTCCCGCCTTGCCAAACTATTTAAGTGAGTTGGGTTAAAATTTTATCAATCCATTTAAAGGAGAGTGCAAGCGGACCGACTTGCCTGGCCCGCAACCCACGCGGATCGGCCTACGGCAAGTTGCGGTTGACCCCCGGGTTGAGGAAAAAAAAATTTGTCCAAAACTTAAAACTAAAATGGAAAATTAAATGGGTTCGTGGGTTTGACCCACCTAATCTGTAACCCAAACTTAAAATTTTGAATCGTTGCTATATATTTTTTTTTATTTTTTGATGGGTCCATGGGTTGACCCACTTAACTCGTAACCCACCTTGGGTGGGGTTGGAGGTTTCCCAACTTGCCAAGAGATGGGTCAACCCACCCCATCAAATGGTGGGCTCTCTACGGGTACAACTCTATTGGCCTTCATTGCATATTTTCCTTACCAACGAATTTCTTTTACTAGCCTTCATAGTTATATTTGGTATTTAACTAAACTAAACACTTCACTTTCACTAATACTTGAATCACAGTGCACTTTTATATTTACCAAATCATGCATATCTTTCCTAAAATACCCTAGCAGCTATAATCCATTTGTGTGACTCCCGAGCTACCGAAGCATATTTAAAATCTTGAAAAATAAACCACCTTTCACACGATTTTGAAACTACTATTTGTCTAAAAAAAAGCAGATTTTTTAATAAAAATTCACAATGAGCTAAATAAGGTGTGAAACTGAGATTGGAGAACATGGATACATTTAGGAGAGTCCCAAAATTGGTTCTGGTTTGAATTAAATTTGACAAGCGTAAGTGTATCAATGAGTTTTGGCAAAAATTCATTAACAGCTGTACAAGTCCTCATTTAGAAATTTTGAACATGATTATACTCATAAGACTCCCAAGAATATATAGAGGTGTAATTGTTGAGTGAATATGATAAATCTTAGTTCATCAATAACTTTGTAATAAAATTTTCCTAAAAACTCATAGGAAACTAAATAGAGTGTGGAACAAAGATTGGAGGACATGGTTATACCCAAGAAACTTCTAGAAATGTATTGGTCCTGGTTTTAATTAATTTGAATATGCCTAAGGCCATACTTTTGGCCAATGCTCATTGATGAGTCCTATCACTGAGTTTTGGTTAAAAGTCTCATGGCCATATAATATCCCGAATCCAAAATATTCAACGTGGTCAGAGTCATAAGAGTTCCAAGAATACATTGGTACTGTTGTTGAATGAATATGATAAGAATTAGTCCATCAATGAGTTTTAGCCAAAAATAACTCGTGATCATATAATGTCCATAATCTGAAATTTTCAACATATTCAGAGTCATGAGAGTCCTATGAACACATTGGTATTTTTGTTGAGTTATTATGCTAATGCTAGGATGTTCCCCGGAAGGAACTCGTTGCAGGGTCCGACTATAACGTCTCAGCAAGGACGCTATATCTCCAGAACTCAGGTGTAGTGCTAAATATGCAAGGGTTCGCGTTGTAGGATCCAACTGTAACGTCTCGATAAGGATCGCTACAACTCCATAAAAACTTGGGTGTAATGTTAAATAGGCAAGAATTCTCACACCATAAGTGGAATAAAAATAAACATTATAAGAAAAGAAATAGTATGAGATTTGGAACATGGAATATAGAAACTCTCACTAATAGAACCATAGAGGTAGTAGATACAATGATTAGGAGAAAAATTAGTATTTTGTGTGTGCAAGAGACAAAATGAGTAGACGAGAAGGCAAAAATGATAGAGAACTCGAGTTTTAAGCAATGATACATAGGAAAAAGTAAAACAAGAAATTGGGTTGTGTATTTTTTTAGATAGGTCTTTAAAAGATGAAATTGTTGGAGTAATTAGAAAGGAGGATAGAATTATAGCTATCAAGATAGTAGTGGTGCAAGAAGCTGTAAACGTAATTAGCATAGATGCACCTCAAGTAGAATTAGATGCAAATCAAGATTTTGGGACGATTTAGATGAGATATTACAAAACATTCCACCAAATGGAATGATTTTAATATGAGGCGATCTAAATGAACATATCGGAGTGAAAAATGAAGAATAAGAGAGGGTACATGGGGTTATGGGTTTGGAACAAGAAATGAAGAAGAAAAAACTATATTGGATTTTGCGATATCATATAACCTTATACTAGCTATACATTTTTTAAGAACAAAGAAGAACACTTGGTCACATTCAAAAGTAGGAATAATAAATTGCAAATTGACTTTTTTATGGTTAGGAAGAAAGATAGGAAGATTTGTAAAGATTATAGGGTCATCCATGGAAAAAACTTAACTACCCAATATAGATTAGTAATGTTGGATATACGCCTTAATCATAATATCAATAGAGAAAAAATATACACGACTCCTAGAATTAAGTGGTGGAAGTTAAAGGATGAGAAGAAAAACATATTGAAGGAGAAGATAGTAATACAAGCATTAGATGAAATATACAGTGACTCTAATACGACATGGGATAAGATGGTATCAAAGTTGAAAATAGTAATTAAGGGTGTACTCGGTGAATCAAAGGGGCATGCACCACCAAGTAAGGAATCTTGGTGGTGGAATGAGAAAGTATAAGAGAAAGTGAAGGAAAAACAAATAGCTTATAAGGAATTATATATTTGTAAGAATGAGAAAAACTTTAAAAAATAAACAATAGCCAAGAAATAGGCTAAGAAAGTAGTGAATGAAGCAAAAAATAAAATTTGAACGATTATATCAAAACTTGGATATAAAAGAACGAGAAAGAGACATTTATAAAATAGTTAAAACGAGAGAAAGGAAAACAAGACACCTTAGTAAAATAAAATGTATTATAGATGAATGCAATAGAGTACTAGTAAATGATAATGAAATAAAAGAGTGGTGGAAGATTTACTTTCATCAACTTTTTAATGAAAGTTTAGGTGACCAACTTAACTTAGGCAATTTAAATAGTTCAAATGAGTATAGAAATTTTAATTTTCAAAGTAAAATTTAAACTTCAAAAGTAGAACAAGCTTTGAAAGGGATATAAAATGGAAAGGTCGTGGGACCAAATGATATCCCAATAGAGGTATGAAAATACTTAGGGAAACAAGGTATTTAATGACTTACAAAATTATTTAATATGATATTGAAAACAAAAAATATACTTAATCAATGGAGGATAAGTACTCTAGTTCTCTTATATAAGAACAAAGGAGACGTATAGAATTGTGCAAACTATAGGGGTATTAAACTAATGAGTCATACCATGAAACTTTGGGAAAGAGTAATAGAAAAAAGATTAAGGAAGGAGACCACGGTGACCGAAAATCAATTTGGGTTCATGCCTGGAAAGTCGACAATAAAAGTTATACATCTTCTTAGACAATTAATTGAAATGTATCGAGAGCAAAAGAAAGATCTACACATGGTATTCATTGATTTAGAAAAAACTTATAATAGGATAGCAAGAGAAATTGGAGAATTCTAGAAAAGAGACACGTTAGCGTAACATATATTGAACTAATTAAGAATATGTACGAAGATGTAACGACCAGAGTGAAGACTTCAGGCGGATTGACTGAAGCATTTCCAATAAGGATAGGATTAGATCAAGGATCAGCTTTAAGTCCTTATCTTTTTACACTAATCACGGACAAACTCACTGAACACATTGAAGATACAGTACCATGATACATGTTGTTTGCAAATGATATTGTTTTGATAGATGAGACACGTGAAGGAGTAAATGCTAAACTAGAATTTTGGCGGGAAACTCTAGAAATGAAAGATTTTAGGCTTAGTAGAGTAAAGAAAGAATATATAGAATTTAAGTTTAGCAATATTAGGCGTAATGAGACAATTGTTAAGATAAGAGATAACGAGTTATCTAAAACTGAGAACTTTATGTATTTAGGATTGATGCCTTACATAGAGGGATTGAGAGAGATGTCTTACACAGAATACAAAATGGCAGTTAGATCTTTTATGGAGGGATTGAGAGAGATGTCTTACATAGAATACAAGTAGGATGTTTGAAATGGAAGTTAACGTCGGGTGTTTTATGTAATCATAAAGTACCTCTAAAACTTAAAGGAAAGTTCTACAAAATGGCAGTTAGACCTTTTATGTTATATGGTATTGAATGTTAGGCTATGACTCGAGCACATGAGCAAAAGATGAAAGTTCAGAGATGAGAATGTTAAGGTGGATGTGTAGACATACGAGGATGAACAGAATAAGGAATGAGAGCATTAGAGAAAAAGTCGGAGTTGCGTCTATTGAGGAAAAACTTCGAGAGACACGTTTGAGATGGTTCGAACATATACTTAGACGACCAATAAATGCCCTTGTTAGACAATGTGAAACTATGATAAATACGCACATTAAACGAGGACGAGGAAGGCCAAAAACAACTTGATTGGCAATAATAAAACAAGATAAATTTTATTTAATATAGATGATGATATAATAAGAGACAGAACCCAATGGCGTAACAGGATTCATATAGCAAACACCACTTAGTGGGATAAGGCTTGGTTGTTATTGTTGTATTGGTCCCCATTTAAATTGATTTGAATGTGACTAAGGTCATTAATGAGTTTTGGCTAAAAGTCACTTAGGGGTATTATACAATGTCAAAACATAAAATTTTCAACATGGTCAAAGTTAGGAGAGTCACAGGAACACATTGATATTGTTGAAGGGATATGATAGGCCTAAGTCCAACAGTGAGATTGTGCTAAATTTACTTAAAGTTATATAAATTGCAGAAACTTATATTCCTTTTATAGTCTATCAGTCCTATCATTGATTTTGGTCAAAAGTCTTTAATGGTCATACAATATCCAAAATCTAAAATTTTGAACATGGTTAGAAACATGAGAGTTCAAAGAATATATTGGTGATGTTGTTGAATGAATATGATAGACCTAAGTCCATTAATGAGTTGCCAGAATTTGAAATTTTCAATATGGTCCGAGTTAAAGGAAACACAGGAATACATTAGTGGTGATGCCTGTTGGGGCAATCTATGGTCCAGAGTGACCATGTGTTTTGATGTTTGGGAAAAGGATTTTAGTTAGGTTCACCCTTGTATTTGATATGTGTATTTGAGTGTGCAGGTTTGCAGGATACACATGGACTTAATTGGACGTCTTCGGGTCCGGTGAAGGATGGCATAGGGAGATAAGTCGTGAGCTTGCATGCATCTGAGGGACCGTGGACAAAGCAGGGACAATGAGCCGAGGGAAGCGAACTTCGAGGCATACGCGAATGATGGCATGGGAGAAGACCGTGGGCTTGCATACATCCGAGGGACGAGAGCCAAAGTCGAAGAGGGCTTGAAGGCAACAGATCGAGGCTGCTGGATGAAGAGTCAGCTAAGTCGTGAGGGTTCGAGTGTTGAGGAAATTGTACTCGGGAAATCCTAGGGTTCGAGTACTGAGAGAATTGTACTTGAGAAAGGAAACCTTAGGTTTAGGGGTGGACCAGTCGACTGAGCCTGGACCAGTCGACTGATGGCAGCAGAAATTCGAATGTTGGGTTGTAACGTTCGAATCTGAGTGGGACTAGTCCACTGGTGCTTGACCAGTCGACTGGTAACGGTCTTCTTAGCAATGAACTCTATTTAAGAGAGCTCGATTTTGGCTGAGACTTCTTGACGAAATTGACTTTGGTTAAAGACCAATTAGTAGTCTAAGAGCTCAGAAGAGTGTTGCGGGTTGTGACAAGGTTTCTCCACCCACAAGGAGCTACACGAGCTAGCCGGAGGTCTTCCGAGGAGTCATCCACCGACGGATCGGGATCGTCCACCTTACGTACAGCCGTAGAGTAGGAGCTTTATCTCCGAACCACCTAAAGGTGATGTGTTAGCATTGTTTAGTTTATATTTAAGATTTCTATTTGCGCTTGCTAACCATTGTAGGTAGAAAATTGAAAAGAAAGCTATTCACCCCTTCATCTAGCTAAACGACAAGGTCCCAACAAGTGGTATCAGAGCGAGGTTCGCTCGTCTACGGACTAATCATCGGGAGAGCAAAGGTGCTAGAGGAAGATGGATTCGGAAGGTCCGCTTGGATGGGATATTCGGATCCCACCTCCATACGATCGAGATGACTTCGACTATTGGAGGAAGCGGTTGGAGACGTGGTTCCAAATGGATTGGGATCATTGGACCGCATTGGAGGTTCCATTTGAAGCTCCAACGGACAAGAATGGAAAACGCCTTCGACCTCGGTATTGGACCAAGGATCAAACGGAGGTAGCAGAGGCGGATAAGGAGGTAACTAGAATTGTATTAAATTTATTACCTTTATATATTGTGTCAAATGTAGAAGAATACAAGAATGCATATAAGCTATGGAGGAAGGTGATAGCTCTACATGAAAATTCGACACAAAGACAAGGAAAAGAGGAGCCCAAGGAAAAGGGGTCATTGGTCCAAGAGAAGGAGAAGGACCAATCGGAAGTTGAGTCAAGTTCAACATCCGAAGAGGAGGAGAAAGTAGAATTATCCACATCCTCAAGTGAGAGAGAAATAGAAGAAGTCTCCACTTCAAGGATTGAGGGGGAGGAGAGACTATCCTCAATGTCAGAGCAAGAAGAAGCTTCCACCTCCATCAAAGCAAAGTCAAAGGATCACATAATTTGCTTTGGGTACAATTAAAAGGGACATTACAAGGACAAGTGTCCATTGGGTAAGAAAAATGAGGTAAACCCTAAACTTAATTCAAATAGTTTGAAAACTAACATAAGTGGTAGGGATGGAAAAAAAAAAGGATAAGAAGCATATAATTTGCCTCATGTATGGTGAGCATGGACACTACCACACCAAGTGCCCAAAGAAAGGAGAAATCAAGAAATTGACGCACTTAAAGAAATTGAAAAAGAAGAGGAGCTCAAGTCAAGGGGGAGCTTCAAAGGTAAAAGGGAAGGTAATCCCTTATTTAAAATTAAATTCAATTTCCAATTCTTATATGCTTATTAAGAATAATCATGGATTTAGGTATAATGATAGGAATAGGGTTAACAAGGTAGATAATTCTAGAAATCATTCCCCAAAGCTAGACCAAGAAAGACCCAAACTACCATGCCTAAGGGAAGGAAGGTGGTTAATGATCAAGGCACAAATCCCAAGAAGGGGAGACATATGCCTAGAAAGGTGGGTAGGTCTAGGAATGTCTAAGACGGACATGTTGACTCTAGGGTTAGAGCTCTAGAGTTGGAAAATCAAGTCTTAAGGGCAAGACTTGAAGAAATGGAGAAAACCCTAGATAGATTCACTATTGGATCTAAGGGTTTAGGTATGGGGTTGGGTAGTCAAAAACCCAACAATGATAGATCGAGTCTAGGATACCGATCTAAGTTCTCCGATGCCAATGAAAAAAATATGCTAGGGTAGCATATAACTAAGGCAAGGAGGGGAAGTCCAAAATTGGCAAAGGGATGTCATGTAAAAGCAAGAAGAAAGTCTTAACTATGGACAAGGAGTCCAAGGTTAAGAAAGTAAAGGTTGTAGGCCAACAGTCACCGGAGGTACACCAGTGTGGTCTAACGTTTGTTGAGTCACCTAGGGAGGTGGCTAAGGCGAGGAGCTCAAGGAGGAGCTCTAGGAGCCAAGTAAGGACCCATAGTCTATGGATCCCAGGAGGATTTCTCTCGGAAGTCTAGATGGGTCATGAAGTGTGCCAAAGGATGTGGAGACGGATTTGAGTCTCAATCCTAGGGATTTGGCATATTGGATTAGAGTTTCATGCATGAAAATATAACATTGGGATCATATAGCATGGAAGCTGGTTTTTGATGTGTAGATGTCATATAAACAAATGTTAGGGATGCATTGTGGTTTGGTATGGGCAGAGACATCAAGAGGAGGTCAAAACTAGGACTTTAGGTCAAGGTTCAATTGAACCATTTAGCTAATTTTGGGTTTTGTGTCAATCTTGGGAGTGGTGATATATACATTTTTAAATGTATTTTTTCCAAGTATATATGGGTACCACAAACATCTCCACAAAATTTGGAAATTTTTGGAGATTTGTGGAATTTCTGGTGCATTTCTAAAATTGGGTCAAAAATGCTAAAAATGGGATTTTCAGGGTACCAGTCGACTGACTCAGGGGGCAGTCGACTGATAGAGGCTAACACTGGTTTTCAGTAGTTAAAAGTTGTCGTAATGACGTAAAATAAGTGTGTAATCTTAGGGGAGGTTAATACACTTTGTTTATGATCATTAGAGATTAAAGGATCTAATAAGAGGGAAATTGTTGGAATCCTTTTGATGTGTGGCGAAGGGGAAGAAGTGTTAGATTTAAGTGGGAAACCAAACACACCTTTGCAAGAAATCCTAGGTCAAAGGGGAGTTTAGGTAAAGGGGGAGCGTTGTTGCTTATCTGGTGACGAAAGAGGAACCTTGGAGAGGTTCTTAAAAAGTCTTTGTAAGTCCAATATAGGGGGAGCCTTGGAGAGGTTTTAAAAAGTCCGTTTTGATAAAAGTCCTAAACTCATTGGGGAGGTTTAGGTGTGGGATGCCTTGTGAAAGGATTCATGTTTGCATTGCATATGCATTGGCGGTATAAGTCCAAGGTGAAGTCTTGGCAACGTTAATGGTTTTTAGCATTGTATTTGCTATTTGTTTTCCCTAACTTAAACGTATTGCCAAACATCAAAAAGGAGAAGATTGTTGAGGCAATCTATAGACCGGAGTGACCATGTGTTTTGATGTTTGGGCAAATGGTTTAAGTTAGGTTCACCCTTGTATTTGATATGTGTATTTGAGTGTGCAGGTTTGCAGGATACACATGGACTTAGTTGGACGCCTTCGGGGCCGGTGAAGGATGGTATGAGGAGACAAGCAGTGGGCTTGCATACATCCGAGGGATCGTGGACAAAGCAGGGACGATGAGCCGAGGGAAGCAGACTTCGAGGCATACACAAAGGACGACATGGGAGACATGTCGTGGGCTTGCATGCATCCGAGAAACGAGAGCCAAAGTCGAAGAGGGCTTGAAGGCAACAGATCGAGACTGCTGGATAAAGAGTCAGCTAAGTTGTGAGGGGTCGAGTACTGAGGGAATTGTACTCGGGAAATCCTAGGGTTCGAGTGCTGAGAGAATTGTACTCGGGAACGGAAACCTTAGGTTTAGGGGTGGACCAGTCGACTGATGAAGTCCACAGAAAGATCAATCGACTGATCCTGGACCAGTTGACTGATGACAGCAGAAATTCGAACATTGGGCTATAACGTTCGAATCTGAGTGGGACCAGTCGACTGGTAACGATCTTCTCAGCAAAGAGCTCTATTTAAGAGAGCTCGGTTTTGGCTGAGATTTCTTGACGAAATTGGCTTTGGTTAAAGGCCAATTAGTAGTCTATGTGCTCAGAAGAGTGTTGCGGGTTGTGGCGAGGTTTCTCCACCCATAAGGAGCTACATGAGCTAACCGGAAGTTTTCCGGGGAGTCATCCACCGACAGATCGGGATCGTCCACCTTACGGACAGCCGTGGAGTAGGAGCTTTATCTCCGAACCACGTAAAGGTGATGTGTTAGCATTGTTTAGTTTAGATTTAAGATTTTCGCTTGCGCTTGCTAACCATTATAGGTAGAAAATCGAAAAGAAAGTTATTCACCCCTCCCTCTAGCTAAACGACTAGGTCCTCCCAACAATGACAAGTGAATATGATAAGTTTATATCCAACAATGAGTTTGTGCCAAATTTATTCAAAGTTGTATAAATTTTAAAAACTTGCAATAGTCTATCTAAGATGTGAAACCAAGGTTGAAGGGCATGCTTACATTTAGGAGTGTCCTAGAAATGCATTGATCTCAGTGAGTTTTAGTAAAAAAACTCTCATGGTCATATAATGTCCACAATTTGAAATTTTCAACATGATCAAAGTTAAGGGAATCGCCAGAATATATTAGTGTTATTATTGAGTGAATAAAATAGACCTATGCCCAACAGAGTTTATGTCAAATTTATTCAAAGTTGTATTCATTTTAGAATCTCATAGCAAACTATCTAAGGTTCGAAACTAATGTTGGAAGGTATGGTTTCACTTGGGAGATTTAAAAGAATGCATTGGTCCTAGTTTGAATTGATTTAGATATAACTAAGGTCATTAGTTTGTTTTAGTTAAAAATCATACCTTAGACAAATTCAAATCAGGATCAATGCATTCCTAGATGTCTCTTGAGTTATTTTCTCCAACCTTAGTTCCACACTCTATTTAGCTTGTGAATTTTTTGAAAAAAAAAAAAATCAATCCTATGTAATTCTATCACAAAGTCATTGATGGAATTAAATTTATCATAGTCACTCAACAACAGCACCTACATATTCTTGGGACACTTGTGAGTCTGATCATATTCAAAATTTTTGAATATGGACCTTCTACAACCATTAGTAAGTTGTGACCAAATCTCATTAATAGATTTAGGCTTATCAAATTCAATTTAAACTAGGACTAGTGTATTCTTAGGACTCTCTTGACTGTAACCATGTCATCCAATCTTAGCTCCACACCCTATTTAGCCTATTTTGAGTTTAAAAAAAAAATAGCTGTTTTTCGAAGGAGACAAATAGTAGTTTTAATACCCTATAAAACATAGTCTATTTTTTGAGATTTTAAATGTGCTTTGGTGGCTCGAGTGGGTTGGCGAATGCATGTATAGATGGAGGGGTATTTTAAGAAACAGGTGCATAATTTGGTAAATCTGAAAATGTGGTGCATGATTCGGGTATTAATGAATGTGAAGTGTGTGGTTTAGTAAAATTACGTTGCTATTTTTCCCTTATTTTCTTATCAACCTTTAAAGTTGGTTTTTTTTATTGGCCTTCATAATTAGGTTTTTCTCGATTACTTGGCATTCATAAAATGTCAGTTATAGCGCAATCAGAAGAGCTTGAAAGGTTGAGATCTTTTATTGGTAACCTTGGCAAGCCTTTAACTACTTGCTCATTAGTGTACTTAGTCATTTATCATATAAATCATTTACCTTCAATGAAAAAAGTTATTAGGCACGGTTTTCATCCTCCATTAAAAAAGTTTTGTATCGATGGGCATTACTTTCAATGAACAAGAATCATACTTCATCACACTATCATTAGGAGAGAATTACTCATCCTGTCATTACTTCCAATGTCTAAAATGTGAGATATAATGAGACATACTCAAGGAAAAAGATAGTTGTCCCCACACTAATGCAAGTCAAAGAATTCAACTTAGAATGAGTTTAATGTCAAGAATGCAGTCATATACAGCGAACTAGAGGAAGAATTTTATATTAGGTCCCACTAAGATATGGAAATAATTTAGAAACTCATATTGTATGAAAGCCTTATATAGATTTAAGCAATCACCATGGGCATGATTTGCAAGAGTTATGATGGTTATGGGTATAGGCAAAGTCTCTTTCAAGGCAGTCGTGACGCTTTTAGTATGTTGATATAATAATAATGGGAAATGAGATGTCTCACTCTAAGAAAGACATATTTATCTCACAATAAAGATAAGGAATGACACATCTCATTAAAGAAACAAGCAAGCTAGTATGTAAGCCAGCAACTACTTCAATAAACTCAAATCTCAGACAGAATTCCAACAACCAACAAGGAAGCCTTATTCCACTATTGAAAAAAAAAATTATAATAAATAAGACTTATTTGTTTCATACACAACAGGACAGCATATGGAGTAAGTGTGATTAGTCCATATTACCCAAAAGAAGCTCATCTCAAAGTAGCTCGCCCAGTATTACAGTTTCTCAAGGATATAGTATCTAAAAGAAATGGTGGTTTGGTACTAAAGGCATATATTGATTTGATTATGTTGGATCAGTGGTTGATAGGAGGTCAACCACTAGATATTACAACTTTGTATCCTTGTGACATAGAGGAGCAAGAAACAACATATGGTAGCATGATCTTGTGTAGTGGCAAAATTTCAATTGAGGGATCATGATGTATGTGAACTACTTTAGTTAAAGATAACTTTAAAGGCTTGAAGATCAAGTGGGATAACCTAATGATACTTTCTTGTGATAACAAGGCATTTAGCATAGCTCACAATCAAGTACAACATGATCAAACGAAATAGACACTTCATCATGGAGATTAGAGAGCAGGTTAATTTGTACACCTATGTATCTACATATGGACGACTTGTAGATATAATTACTAAAGGTAAGTAGCTTAGTGTTACAAAGTTTGAAATGATAATATCTATTCATCAACTTAAGGGGAGTGTGGGAAAACATATTCTGTAACCATATATAGGATTATGAGACATATTATATTTATTAGATTTTTATTAGAAAAGTTTATTATTTTATAAAAAATAAGTCATGTTATAAAACTATAAAAAATATTAAGATCCCACATATTAAATAAATTTAAAGTTAATACAATTTTCAATTTTTGGATATCAAGCATTGGTCCAAAAGGAAGGGCTGAATTTTACCTTTAATTCAAGTTAATAATATGCTTCTAGATGTTCGAAAGATTAAATAATGAATCATAAAAAAACATTAGTTACACTAAATCAAAAGAAAAATAATATGTTCTCACCATTATACTAACATGGAAGATTATATATGCACATAACTTTTATCATTTCTAAAATATACTCCTAGCTTTTAGGTATTTTATGGTTATCAGATCTTGTCGTTTTCCTCCAGTCAATCTCCATCTTGTTTCCTTTTTGAAACTTAAACTAAGATAGTACCTATATTCAAATATACTATATTTCAGCATTTCCTTTAAAAGAATGAATGCATTTATACTAAGTTCTTAATAAATACTTTTCATAAATTTTATTCGTAATTTCCAGATCACTTTAATATATATATATATATATATATATATATAAATTCAAGTGGTTCTTAGTGGGAGAACAGGAAATTTAAATTAGGCTTGTACCAGTGCATGCGGCATCATGATGATTGTAGCCATGTGGGCTCATATATCACAAATCTTCATTCATCTCATTCAGA
This sequence comes from Boesenbergia rotunda, assembly GCA_024364735.1. Classification (NCBI taxonomy): domain Eukaryota; kingdom Viridiplantae; phylum Streptophyta; class Magnoliopsida; order Zingiberales; family Zingiberaceae; genus Boesenbergia; species Boesenbergia rotunda. Next base: position 383,277 of record JAGFNQ010001849.1, on the reverse strand, counting down.
AACAATCTCTTGCAAAGTAGGATAAGGCTGCATATAATAGACTCTTTCCCAAACCTTGCATGGGCGGGAGCTTCATGCACTAAGCTACTTTTTTTTTTATTCACCTCATTATTAGCAAGATAATCACATACCATAGAATTTATGATCTCATATTCTTCCATTTTACCATGAGCTTTATGTAAGGTTATATTTTTCAAGATTTCATTCCTCGCTAGTGTTTTGGTCCAAAAGGAACAATTTAGTGTTGGTGTCATGCTAGGCATGCCAACACATAATGTTAGAGACATCAATATAAGAAGAGGAAAAGAGGAAGAATACCCAAAGGACATAAAAGGGAGAATACGAAGGAACTTCCATTGTCACCTATACAAGATCCCTTGTTGCCTCATCATGGAACTCCCATTGTGTAAGCATCTTTGTCAAATGATGAAACCATAAGCCTTATGCTCGTCAAAGCCAAGCCCTCATAGTTACTTCCGGAAGTTCCATTACGGTCATCATTGTCATCACCATCTTCAACTTGTTTCACATGTGATATCATTAGTAATTGCGAGTACAAGAGAAAAATTAGGATTCCTTACCCTAGGTTGACCCATCTACCTATATCTATTGTTTAACATAATCTTTACCATCCACACCTCATAATAGGTGGTATATACAAAAATTCTGTATAAATCCAAACACTTTCCTTCAAGTTAGTTTAAAGCTAGATCTAATGTTGGTGCAATGGTGCTCCAAGTGGTTTGGCTTAATCTTGAATTTTGAATTTTATGCAAAAGGTTTAAGTTAGGTTTTGTATGCTGATTAATATGCATGTTTGAGTGTACAAAGACTTGGAGGATGAGCATAGATCTTGGAGAGCTCATAACTCGATGAGGTCAAGTGATGTGATTGATGATTTGGTGTGACTTAGGAAACACGCTTAGTGGCTTAAAGGTTTGTGGTGATTGGAGAAGATTGCAAGAGGTGACTGAGAGACTCTTAAGATGAGAAACACTAAAGCGGTGTTCAAGCAACTTTAGAGTATGAATTAACACAGCCAAGTTGAATGTTTGGTTGAGGTTCAGAGAGATTGGAGAAGGATGAAATAAGACATTCAAGAGACTGAAGAATGAGTATTGAGGGCAGCAATGATGATAGCCAATGGAGGCACATTACGTAGGTGAAGTACGAAGCATGACACATGGAAAAAGCCATTGGTGTGGTGCATTCAAGGGCCAAGTAATCTGATAAAAAACTCCTATGATGGTGAAATCAAGTCACCATTTAAGGGCAATAGTGCATTCAGGAGCAATAGTGCTCCAGTTGACTAATGGTAGAATCTAGTCAACTTAAGTAACTGTTGGCAGATTTGAGCTGAAGCCATCAAAGGATGTAATCAACTGATTATACATCAACTGATGAATGGAGACTGATCGGTGACAATTAGCTATAACAAGTGAAGAATGAAGAGGTGATGAAATCTATAAAAGAGAACGAAGGTGCAGGTTTTGAGGTTGATGAAAATAGAATTGATCAAATTCTATTAGAATTTCTCCGCTGTATTCCAATCCCATTTAATGGGATAAAGGCTTGGTGGTTGTTATTGTATTCTTAAGCCTTCCTCTTTTATTTGCTTGTAATCATTGATGTTGTAAAAGGATTATCCACCTCAAATAGTTCACAGCGAGGGAAAAAGATAAGTGACTTTCTTGGAGTGACTCACCGACAATTTGTAAGTCGTTGAGTTAGAACGAGAATTTTGAACCACGTAAATGCCTTGTTAGCAATTGGTATGATTGCAATTCTTTGTTTGTTTTATTTTCACTATTAATTTTTTGTGAACTTGCGAAACATTAGCAAGAGTAGCCAAAATTCACATTTGCAGAAGTATAGTCACTATTCACCCATTCCCCCTCTAGCATATCTAAACATCTCATCAATTGTCCCAATAAGTGGTATTAAAGCCTTGTCACCTTGAAAGGTTTAACTGCTAATCTAGCAATGTGTTAGAGAAGTCCACCGATATCAAGTGGTTTTTAGAGTTTCAATGGTGAGATCATCAAAATGATGGCTAGGATATATTTTGAGATTTCGCCATATAATGGAGATTTTATTTTTTGGAAGGAGAAGGTGGAGTATTGGTTCAAGCTCAAGCTTGGAAGGAATCTTGTCATAGATTGGGGGTATGAGAAGCCTAAAGATAGGGAAGGAAGAAGAATTAAATTTAGAAAGGATTAAGCGAAGCTACAAACTGATGTTTATGAAGGAAACAAGAATATAAGTCACTCATTTTGGTTATGCCCAAGAGAATCTTGGATAAGATTGTGGAATGTCAGGATTGAAGAGATCTTTGGAAAAAGATTGTGCATTACCATGAGAATCCTAAGAAAAGGGAAGGAGTCCAAGATCAAGAGGCTAAGTCCAAAAGACAATTGAAGAGGAAGTGGAGGGAAAAGGAAAGATTCAAAGCTCCGTTAGATGAAGAGAAAAAAACTCAAAGTTCACTAATTGAGGAAGTTAATGAGGGTGGTAGACCTTCTTCAGTGGGTAAGTCAAGTGGGGAATTGTCCACCTCCTCAATGGATGAAATGAGTCGACAATTGTAGAAGAGATTTTGGAAGAGAAAGCCTCAAGTGCCCCTACTCAAGTAAAGAGTAAGGAGTACATTGTATGCTTTGGATGTGATTAAAGAGGAGATCACAAGAACAAGTATCCACTCTTCGAGAATGTAAGCAACGTAATTCCTATACTTGCTGAATCCAATATTTTGACTAATCCAGGTTGTTGTAGGAAAGTGAATATAATGAAAAAAACCACGTCATTTACTCCATGTCCCATGAAATAGGCCACTACCACACTCAATGCCCAAGAGGAAAGTGGTAAAGGAGAAGAACAAAATAACGACTGGAAGGAAATTGGAGGATCAAATCAAAGGGGACCTCTAAAAGTAATGGATAAGTTATTATCTCCTTGAATTTAAATTCAAAGTTAAATTCTTACATGCATAGGGATAATTCATATGTTTATTTACCTATGCAAAATATTGGTTTCAAATATCATGATAACTTTGCCTAGGGATAAAGTAGAAGGTGAACTAGCAAAACACATTAAAAAAAGTAGGCACATACCTAGGAATACGAATATACAAGGAAAGCATGATAATTCTAGGATTAGGATACTAGAATTGGAGAACCAAGTTTTGAGATCAAAGCTTAAACATTTAGAAAAAATCCTTGAGAACTTCACTAATGAGTCCAAGGGTCTAGATATGGCGATAGGAAGGCAAGGCATTTGGATCTAAAAGGGTGACTAAAGTTGGTAGTAGCTTTAGTGAGACCCCTATAAATTTTGGGACCCATGGTCATTAGATTCTAATGAAGAGATGCTTGGGATATCAAAAATGGTTCATAAGGTGTGCTAATAGATTTGAGGATAAGTAGGGAGCTTAATCCTTGAAAATTGACAAATTGGAATAGTTTCAAGGATGGGAACATATGGGATATGTTTAAGATGCATGAAACGGTATTCAATTGTATGAAATGTCAATAAACTAATGCAATGGGTTAAATTTCACTTTGGGATTAACAAATAAAATTGTTTGGGATCAAAACTAAAGACTTGAGGTTAAGGTTTATTTAACCATTTAGCTAGTTTTGACGATAGTGTATAATTTAGAAATTGGAAAGATTTTTGCAATAAATCTATTTTTCCCAAGTAAATAATATGTAAAATTGTAAGAGGTATGTAAATTTAAACTTCCCAGGGTAAGATTGTATATAATAGACCCTTCCTCGGGACTCTGTATTGGCAAGAGCTTCGTGCACTAGGCTGCCCATTTTTTATCAAAATATATTAGATAAAAATCTAGTAAACATACCTTTATAGGCCAAGAGGTACTTGGACGTGGTGTTGATGACCATCTTGACATAATTTATAATTTCATTATGTGCTAGTCGACATGGGAAAACCATTGTATTGTACTTGTAGATTAGCGTACAAAACTCTTCAAGACAACAAAATATGTCTACAAGGACAATGAGGGCTTTGCTTGAGGCTTACACGTGGGGGTTTGTAATAAAAGTGATTTAGTGATACACTTCTATGAGGTAATGTGATGCAATGATGACAAGGTTTCCAACGGGTCTAATGCTTCCACAAGGTATGCAACTCCACCTCATTTGCTACCTAGTTCTCCACTTAGGAACACAACCACTGGCACTAGCACTTAACACAGCTAGCAAGTCTGGTTCTGACCAGGAACTGAAACCTTAGTTCATAATGAGATTCTAAACTGCATTTTCAAGTTGAATGAAGCATGACTACCCTTTGACAACAACTATTATACTAGAATTAGTCCCAAAATAGGTAAGGGCTAATGTACTCTATTAAGAAGATTTTTTTACCTTGGCTATATAATTTGTGTAAAGGATCACTAGTGGATACGATAGGGTAGCAAACATCCTTGACATGACTAAGTTTCCCATAGCAAGAGCACCTAGGCATACTTTATCCACGTGATCGTCCATCATGACCTTACTAACAATATCCACTAGTGCTGCAAGAACCATTAGATGGAAACTTATTGCTAAAGAAAATCAGTTCACTATGGGCTAAAAGGATAGTGAACTATGATAGAAGCCAATAATAGCCGCATAAACACATTTGACTGTGTTGACATGTAAAAGACTCCCAAAATCTAAGTTTTCACTAGCTCTAACTCACAATGATGAGAAAGAATATAATGGTAAGAACTTATTAAAGAGATCATACATATCCCTAACATCCGAAGTTATCTGGAAGATATCTCAAAAATCAATTACAAAAGCTTGGGATAAGCCAGTAAGTGGTCATTTCAGTGTCTCACTATCATAACTGGAAGACATAAACAATAACATCATAAGCTCTAGACTTGTCACCTGTATAAAGATACAAAGTGTATTTTTGTCTCATAGTAGGAGAAATTGCAGCATAAGATATATAGGACTCATTTTATCTCAGAATCTTGGGTGGTGAGATGTTCCTATTTATGTTGGCCCATGAACCGAACTTGAATCACTTAGCTTATAAAGCATAGTCTTTACCATTCAAGTTCTCTATGGTAATTATCATGGAGGACTAAAAGCTGGAAAGATCCAAGGTAGGAGGCTTCAAACAGATAGTAAAGAAATTTGCCATCATTCTGAATTGATGAGAACTTTCGCAAGGTTACTAAATTAAATCATTCAGTAGATTCAATAAATTTGATGTGAAATTTGTTGCATCTGGTAGTGAGGAAATTTACAGATTGCACCATGATGAGGATCACATAAAAAGGGAAACAATGCCAAGGAGAGGATTTGTTGAGCAGGTGAGTAGCCACCAAGGGGGTAATGCCATTAGAGTCAACCTTTTGTGGAGATATCAAGAAGCAATCAACATTAGTGATGTGGAACACATGATGGCACATTCACAGTAGGCCAAAACTTTATGGTTTACTCGTCGCCAAACTTAGATGGAAAATGCATTCATGGTCATCACAGAAGTTGCAAAGCTAGAGGTTGAGTTCAGAGCAAGGGAACTTGACATTTATCAACACTGAGTAGGATCATCTTGGATGACTTGAAATTAAGAAGTAATATTTAATAGTGTTGGGATAATAAGTGAACAATCAGGGTTGCATCAAAATTTTCAAACATGATTGAACTAAGTATGTGTAATTGAAATGCATTTCATAAACGAGAAGTTTGAAGTTGGCATCACAAAAATTCTTTATGCTTGAAAAAAAAAACAGATTGCACAAATATTGGCAAAAGGATTACCCTCTCAAGGTTTAAGAATTTTGAAAATTATATTGGAAAATTTCTAATATCATGCAAATTAGTTTGTTGCTTGCAGTTCATTTAGTCTATCAAGGTGTTTTGCCTCAAAACAAATTGTTGGTGATCTCCTGGATATGGAAAAGAGAAGGTGAGGCAACATGTGTCTTTTAATTTTTTTTTGGGTAAGTAAAAGTTATATATCATGTATCAAAATGTACAAAATGAGGCTTTAGGGGTTACTCATGTCTGAAGAAGTCCTCATGTCTGATCTGAGTTGACACCTAAAGACCTGTATACATGGAGCTGCGCACTCCTATATCATCTCAACATCTAATTATCCCTCACCCAAAAAATTTTGGTTACGTGTCCTCCATACATAGTATATCACTGATGACTAGGCAAAGTGACGGTCCTTTGTCATTGTCTGGCCAAAAACTCTTAAGCGTTCGGCAATATGAAGACATCTTGGGAGAATATGGAACATGTCTTTTAGCATTTACAAGCTAGGGTGAGGGTGTGTGGTTTGGGCAAAAATAGAACTTCGGTGTGTAATTGGAAATTTAACAATTATCTTGTATACATCGGACATTAGTACTTGATCATAAATTTTCAGTACATTTTGTTTAAATAAAATCCAATAAGTTGACTAGTTTTAATCACTATGTTCATATCACATCCAATGTAAAGATTAGTTTTCAAAAAACCAGTTTAATCCAAGGTAAATTACTAAAATTCTAGACTAAAAATGGGAGCATTCCTCAACTTTGTTTAATAATGAATCAAGATTAAGATATTATATATTTCAAACTTTAGAGGTTAACCAAGCCTTTTGCTATTAATGGATGCAAAATAAACAAACTCCATGGCTTATAACAAATGAATTTAATTAATGCATCCTTTATATCAATTTAAATGAACCTCTTTTATATGATGGTGACAAAAAGATCAACAGTTAACACACTAAATATTATGCAGAAATGAAGTTAAGAGAGACAAGATAATAACTTACGGCAATCATAACACTTTCATGAAATATGAGAGGTGAGATGAAAACCCAGAATATGTCATAACAAAATGCACAACAGAGAAGAACTGATGCCGCCTGAATACAAGAGAAAAACCTCATATTGAGAAAAATGTTAGGTGAAATATGTTTTGTCTTTCAAGTTACCTACTTACCTTGATATTTGGTAACTGGAGAACACGCAACACTGTTATCATTAAGCATATTCCCTGAATGAATTACAAAGAAGCTTTTCAATTGAAGTAAGACAAAGCAGAAAAAATAAGAATTGGACCATCCTGAAGCACATGGAAGAAAAATAATTATTCGAATGCAGCAGACATCACTACTTTTTTAGTTTTATTTTGTATAATTCTTGAATTAGACCATGAATAAAAATTATTCCTACAGTTCATTTCAAGCACAAGATAGCACAACAGAGTAGTTAAGTATATAGGCATAGTCCAAAACTTTGAATCATCATCGTATTCAAAGAACATTCATGAATTGCAGATTTCAAGAATTCACCATTGATTCTTTTAAAAAAAAAATGGAGACCATAAGCCTGAAATGAAAGGATTCCAGTGATAGCAAATAATGTGTTTGAGTGGAGAGTTAAGATGGTAGTTCAATGTTATATGTGCGGTTGAGTTATTTGTCAATGTTGGTGGTTTTTCTCAGATGTGAAGTTGTAGGTTGAATTGAGTTGGTGATAGTGTGCCATGGACCTAGGAGTTTGGTGTGCCGATTCTTATGGAAAATTTTGATGTCACCTTGTTCACTCTTTTTTTAGTCTTCCTTGTTAATATTGACTTGTTTGGTTATAACTGTAAATACACCATATTAATTGGCATGCCATAGATTATTTTATGCTAATTATATTTTAGTATATCCTCATTGTGATATTCATATGCTGTAAATAGACCATTATATGATAGTTTGCTTATTTGGTTGTATACTATGCTTTAGTTTTATATTGCAATTAGTTTTGATACCGAATGAAGATAACACATTAAATAGATCCTTAAGGTACCTTATGTTAGGATCTAGTGAACATAATACATAACACAATACTAAACAAATTACTTTGGATGTTGAGACACTTGTTATGAATGTATTGAAGATATTATATGGCATATAAGACCTTTGACTTGATAGGTAACCTGGAACATTAATAGTTAGAACTCCAAGGCTTCAAGAAGAGAGTATCCAATTCATTGGTAGGTTGGAGTTAGATTTTCTAGGATTTCTCTAGTGACATACTTTGTGATTTTTGAGATCTTTTGGGATTTCACTTGTAGCTCCTTAAATATTGTAATGTTGTAGAACTCTATAATTATATTTTGTTGGACCTTGTCGTTACATTTTGTTTATGTTTGCATGTGAAAAAACTTATATGATTGTCCTTTGAAAATAAAGTTTACTTTTGTTATATTATGATTGTGTAATCTTGGCAGTGTTTATTAGGGAGTATTTTGCAAACTATGCTTTGTTTATATCAATGAATCATGTTCAATAGATATTGAAGAAATTGTCGTGCAGTCATTATGAGTTTTATGTCATGCCAATGGTTGTGGAGACACACTTGAGGTGAGACGTAGGAAGTCAATTGAAAGTTATGAGGTAGATATGTCAGACTAAGTGGAAAAAAATGAAGTCTCTTCTATCTTAACATCTATAGTTGATGATGTACTAACAGTTCCAATATCTTAAGTAAGATGAGGGCTATTGTGTTAGTGCAGGTATGAGGTAACTACATGAAGTCACTTGAGTGAATAAAGTTTAGAGATGTGCATCAACATAATATCAACTTGAAGGCGCAAACAGGCGAGTCTCTTGCATCTGGTCGCTTTAAGCGCGCACCTTGTGAGACGTGACAGATGTGCTTGAGGTGTGATTTTTCTCTCCTCACTGAAGCAAGATGTACATATGTAAATGTGGCCGAGAAAAATTTTTTAATGTGGCCCATACCTTTAATTACCATTTTAATTAATTACATAGCATGCATGCAACCTTTAATTACCATTTTAATTAATGACATAGTATGCATGCGACACTTGAATGAAACTGAAGTCATTTTGAACAAGTATAAATATTTAAGGAAATATTAAATAAAATTATTATAAAAATAAAATTAAAATATTTTTTTGTTTTATGTGAAGCTTCATTCCAAAAGAAAAAATAAGTTGAAGCAAAAAGACTAAATAATATAGCTTTTGAGGCGTCGATATGACATGCATGACACTGTCCATCTTATTTTTTTTACATGAGATAGATCATAGCAATGTACGGTTGATGAAGGATTGAATGATAACACTAATGAAGAAAACGATTTAGTTTTTGAAGATGACAATTTAAGTTGGAGTGAAGTTGCAAGAGCTTAGATGCCTATAGTTTTAAATCTTGAGTTTCATCTTCTTCAAAAGAAGTAAGGACAACTACATCAAAAGGAACTAAGAGAAGATCTTCTACAAGTCAACTCATTGGTGAAAAGGAGGAAGAAACTGGTCTTGAGGAATCTAATGAAGATTCAACTATATAAATCTGAAATATCTAGTCATGATGATAATGATATGATTAATGAAGATGATAAAAATTTTGATGATTTAGATATTTGAAATTTTTTATTGAAATTTGAATTATAAGCATAATGCATTTATTTGCTAGTGAATTTTATATTTATATTATTGTTTAATATTTTATGGACTATAATTTTGTTAGTGAAATATTTTGGTAGAAATTCACTATATATATGCTTGAATTGTAAAAATTTATACAAAGAGCGTCTTACTTCGTAAGACATGCGCATCACCTTGCGTCATGTGCCTCAGGCCGTATAGCACTTATGCGCTACTGGGCACCTCACGCCTTAAATAATTATGGAACTGCCTACAAGATAAGGGCTCACATGCAATATTCACAAGTTGTACCAAACTTGATATTTTTAAAAAAATATTGTACCAAACTTGTTGCAAGTATCAAGACTAATTATTTTTTTTATTTTATATTTTTTAACAAATTTAAAAATATATTAAATCAATATAATAGGGCATGTGGGCTTGAGTGGTTTTGATCTTAGCCATTTGACAAGACCAGAAATGGCACAAGCCATACTTAGCTTAGTATAGTTCCTAACAAAGTTGAATCGTGTGCAACAACACAGTGACACTTCTATCTATTTTGTCATCTTTAATTGTAAGAGTGCATAATACTTAAAACAATGTCATTGTTGATCTACAATTGAATATAAAGATTTAAGCATTCTATAATTAATAAATCATACTTTGATACTCCCACAAAACCATCTAGGGCAAACATTAAAAGGGTGCATCTTTTAAAGATTATCATTAAAGGGGTATCGATTTTTGCATTATTATTAAAAGGACACCCTAGAGTTGTTGGTGCAATTGTGCCCCAAATGGTTAGCTGCGACCTTGGATTTTTATTATTTGGATAAAGAGTTTAAATTAAATGTCTTGTATTTTGATATGTGTGTTTAAGTATGCAAACACTTACAAGAACATAGAGATTGGAGAGCTTGTGCTCAACGAGGTTGAGTGATGAGGTAGATGATGACTTGGCATAGCCAAGGTGGCATGCTCAATGACTTGAAGGCACATAGAGATTGGAAAAGGATGGTATGGAACAAGTGAGGGGCCACAGAATGAAAAGCATTGAGGTGGTGTTGGACAAACTTTAAATGATTACTTGGCTAAATTGGAGGCTCAATGGTTCGAGGTCCGCAGATCAAAAAGGGCTGCACGAAGCGACCGAGGGATTACAGAATGAGAAGCAACAAGGAGTGAGGACGATAGAAGATGGAGGCAACTGCATAGGTGAAGACATGAAGGATAATGTGGAGGAGATGAAGGCTCAATTCCATCCGAGAGACAAAGTAATCTAACACAAGATAGCTGAGCGGCAAAGTCAAGCTGTGAAAAGTTGTGAGTGGAAAAATTACATGGTGAGTTGTAAGAGATGGGTGATTTGTATGCATGGTGAGTTGTAAGGCAAACTTGGCCTTAGAATTGGTCATAGTCGGATTTCAAGTTAACTGATAATGAAGAGTCATGTCTACTAATGGAATAGGGAAATCCAAAATGCCAAAGATTCAAGGTTTGGAGTTTGACCAATCGACTGATATGAAATCTAGTTGAATGGTGAAGTAGTTGACTGAGACTAAGACAATGAACAAAACATTTAGTTCAGATGATTAGCCAACTAATGGCACATCAATCAACTAATGGTAAAGTTCTAATCAGTTGATGCCAAGGAAAGAAAGTAGAAAAGATCTATTGGAGCTCAACAATGGCGAAATCAAGTAAAGCAGTCGATTGATGGTGCAGACTGGTCGTAGATCAAATTACAACAAGTGGTTTTAAAAGTTATAAAAGGGTTTCGGGGAGGCTTCAATGTTAGCGAAATAAAGTTGGAAAAATGCTATGCCTTTCCTTTCACTTGTAATAATGATCTTCTAAGACATTTCTCCACCTCTAGAGTTAAGTAAGAAGGAAAAAGAGACCGACTTTCTGGGAGTAATCCACTAACAGATCATAGATCATAGATCATGGAGTAGGAATTAGGGGGTACTAGTGAACCAAGTATAAGTTATGTATATGCTTGTATTGTTTTTATACTGCTATGCTAATTTGTGTAACCTTAATAGATCTATAGAATGAGTTGTTAGAAATTTGTGTTTACAAGTACATACGCTATTCACCCCCTTTAGCACATCCATCATCTACTCAATCTTGTCCCAACAAGCCCACTTTATGCTTTTTACCAAACATATCCTTCTAAACCCATTTAGATTGGCGTACTTTCACCACTTATGTAAATAAAATTAGATTGGTCCCCTATTTTAGCTAATGTCCCACCTAATACATCAAGGAATGTGCTAATATTATTACAGTCCTTTAACTTTAGTATAGCGGTGTGCTTTTTCGTCGCTCTACAAATGTCTCTTAATCTAGTATTTATATTTTTGTTTCTTTTCTATTTTCATTATACATTTTTAATGTCAACGTTCATTCACAAGCACCTTTACCTTATAAACCTCAAAGAAATTCAAAACAAATAGATTCTGACCTTCATTTTTGTAATTCTTTTTTTCTTTACTTCCTTCAAGACCATGTAGCAATTTTTTCAAAATTGTTACATGTATCTAAAATGTTCAAAATTGAAAAAGGCATATAATGGCATCTAAGTAAACACATAGCACTTATTTATAAATTTAAATTGGTTTGAATACATTTAGTAGTTTTGAACAAAACTGTTACATAAATCTAAAATGTTCAAAATTGGAAAAAAAAATACATATAACAATTTCATATATTACAGGGAGCGCATAAATTTCCTGGATCAAAAATTTAGGTCTACATAGTAGGTATGGTAAAAACTATTACATGGATCAAAAATTTTCAAAATTAGGAAAAAAAAAGACAACAATTTCATAAGGTTTAGGGAACATATAAGAGTGCTTGTTTGTGAATTTAGGCCATTTAGATTCATGTAATAATTTGTTTGGCCAAAAATTCTACAAAGTCCAAAACTAGTCTAAATTTGAAAAAGAAGGCATAAGAGTTTTTTGTTATGAACTAATCTAAACTAAGTTCATATAGAATTTTGACTAAATTTGTTACCTATACTTAAAATGTCCAAAATTATAAAAGGAAGACATATAATGACCTTTTAGGGTCCAAGGAACATAGAGTGCTTGTTGTGAAATTAGATCAATTTAGGTTCTTATAGTAGTTTTAAACAAATCTGTTACATGGTCCTAAATTACTCTAAGTTAAAAAAACGCATGCATGTTTAATAATTCTTTAATTTATAATTCACCTTATAATTTTGAATCTTTAAAATTCATAATAATCTATATCATTTTTGTTTCTATTTTTTATTTTTATTTTGATTTTTATATAAGTTTAAAATTTAAAAATCTAACAGTTTTAACTTTTAACCACAACTACATGAGCTTCCTTAACTATGCACATTAGACCAATTAAACAACCTGTTTAATATTTTTAGAGAGGCAAGTGAAGGTGCAGCTGGTTGAGAAAGACAGACTTTGTAGACAATTAGGTGGGACATCTTGGACACTCTTTTGATGATAAATCAAAAGTACGGCTCCTTTACTGATTCTTTCAAAGTGAATATCCTTTTAATTTTTGCCCCATCATCTATGGTCTTGAATCTTGCATCTCTTTGCTATTGATAAGGAAAAAAAAGTAATTGCAAGTGAATTACCCTAGTATTTAACAAGGAAGATAGGAAAAAATATTAGAGCAGAAGAACTTGATTAAAAACAGGATTATTTGGTTTTATATTTATTTTGTCCTTTCAGAAATCCATATAGCAAGTGAGAAATCAATTTACAACTTAAAATGAGTTAATTTCCTACTAACCACATGTCATCTCCCTACTTTTTGTGGAAGTCAATACTAGTAAAATAGTAGTAGTTAACTTACAAGAATATCTTGGCCAACCCATGCCTCTGGTGAATGTCGATTTACTACCCAAAGAATAGAAAAGGCTATGCACAATGGCAGGAGCACAATAGCAAGAATTGTAACATCCCCCAAAAGGGGAATATTTACTTTCATCTGCTTGCACCCTTTGAAAATTCTGCACAATAATACAATACAAGATTTTAAGCTTACAAAATAAAGCATGCTAAAGACAATTGTGTGCAACCAACTGCGAGATGTGATCCTTAAAGTACCTTAAGATTAGTGAAACGAGACATGCATGCAATCCCTGATACACATAAACTTCAAAACAGATATCAGGGTTGAAATATTTAAATTAACTAATTGGAAAGCTAGCAAGTTATCTGGCTATAATTTGACAATATTGCCCACCAAATCACAATGCAGTGATACGGCTGCATTAATATCCCATATATACCTGTGAACCAGCTATGGCAAACATTACTGTTAGCAGCATCACAAACCCTGTGGACATGAAGAAGAAGAGTAACACCAGAAATGCTGAGGCTACTACAATAAAACCCAAGGCTCCAACTTCTCCTATTTGTATAGTTTCCTTCTCACTAGATTCTCTGTTCGTGTCCGCATTACTTTGACCCTGTTTATAACATATGCAATATAGTTTATGCACATTTTCTGTATAAACGAACAATATGCTGAGAGAGATAAATCAAATATGTACACAGAGAAAATAATATAAATATATTAATTAAAAATATTTTTTATTAATAATTGATTGTTATAGGTGCTTACTATTGATTTCATGTTTTGATATTAAACTGTGAGATGTTTGATGCTTATTTGCAGCCACTATTCAGTGATGTATAAATCTAAAATCTATATTTTTTTTATAATTATACAAAGGCATCAAAGTTCAAAAGAAGTTGCATTTATAATGATGATGAAGAATGCTCTTAATTTTAAATTTTATTGCATAGGCATGAACTCCAACAACTTAATTGATTTTCGATTTTGACATCTTCAAATATATTTTAATGATTTTAGGCATTGATTATGTTCTATTTATCTGAATATTAAATTATTCATGGATTAATGTAATTTTTGTATTTTGAGAATATGTAAAAATATTTCCTAAATTTTCTATTGGATAGTAAAAGAACAAGGGGATAATGACTTTGATTTATTGATATAATGAATATATTATTATATATAATTATGATAATTTATGAAAGAGTGTTTATAAATTTTTAAACATTGAACAATTTGGATAAAAGCAAATAAATATATTTCTTTCTCTTTTTTTCAAATGATATAACACTGGTTCGAATTAAAACTTAGACAAATAATTAATATAAGTTTAGTAACTGAGACATTACTAATATCAAAAGAAGTATAATGTATTTTAAATAATATTTTTAAAAATAAATTATAAATAATAAAATAAATAATTTATTTTTAACTAAATCAAACAAATTTTTCTTTAAATAAATTATTATGTCGAACCCTAGTTATTGTTTGGCATTTGAACTACTGAGTGAACACATAGAGGAGAAGCTCAACATAATCTCATCAAACTTTATTTTTCATATCGCAAGCTAACATTATTTCTCTTGATCTCTATTGACATTACAAAAATTAGAACACAAAAAACTTACATACCAAACTTTATCTTATTTAAAAATTTACATTTCAAATTACGTTTTAAAAAAGTAAATAATTAATTAAGTTAAATCAAACTAATATTTTAAAAATTAGAGTGTAATACAAGTCAATTAAGGGTTAAGTGGATTCCACCAAGTAGATATGGCGATTACGATCAAGTATGTTTAAACTAAAATTATTTTGGTTAGTTTAAAATTAAATCAAATTTATATATACAATAATTTGATTTAATCATATATACAATAAATTATGTGTAATTTATATTCGTATCTCTCCTAGCAATTTGTTTCCTCCACTATGTCCACTCCATCGTCAACTGTAACAAGGTTTTTTTTCTCCCTTATCTTCCTTGTTTAACCCTCGTGGTGGACACATACAGGAGGGAAAGAAATAAATGGTGTGGAAAAGAAAAAGATAAAGGACACTTACACTTTTACCTCATAGAGGCCTTGCAATCACGCCAAACCATCACAAGAGGTCTCATAGCCATGTCTGGCCGCGATCGTGGAGAGCCCATGGCTATGTTGTGTGGGACATAGGAGTTTTAGCGAGAGGAAGGAAATAGGTTCTTCATTTAGTGTTATTGTAGAAACATTTCAGTGTCAGTCAATAAGCAAAATGGTAAATTCTACCCATACCAACTAGCACAGTTGAACATCTTGATCCCTTGTACATATCTAATGTACCAATCTAAATAAAATTCATGTATACATATTTCACATTGTGACAACTAGTCATGTCTAATGGACCAATATAATAAAATACATTTGTGTGTGGGTGTGTGTGTGTGTGTGTGTGTGTGTGTATATAGATAGAAAGGCTATTAACAAATTAGTGTTATAATTAAGAACTATACTATGTTTTTTGTGGTGATGAAGTTTATTGTGAAAGGATCTTGATCATCCTGTTAGAGGGGTGAACAGACACTGAGCCCAAATTTATTTCTTCCTGGTACAAACATAAAAATAATACAATTGGTATTATGAGTGTTGCGTGTGATTGATTGTGTTAAGTATAAGGACAACTGAATATAGAAAGTAAATATACATGACATGCTAACACTAGACATAACATGCTTCAAAGACTTCACTCCTATTGTATGACTTATGACACGTTGAGCATGCCACCTTCGAATCAATATACTAATTTTACCACATATTATGAGACAATGGGGCAAGTCTCTAGAATTCCCAACCAGTAGGATTTTACTCGCATACAATCTTAACTCTTTCTAAGGATGTAAATGAATGCTTAAAGAATACATTACCAAAGGCTTAAGTTGAAGCCTTCAACATTGATCCATGCCCTTGAAGTCTTTTGAACACTTTGAGCTCTTGAGCACAAATGTTTGGAGAATATTTTTGTGTAGCCTTAGGACCCAAAAACTTTCCACGAACTTACATAATAAAAGCTCCAATGAGTACATTCCAACCTCCTCCAATTGATTAGATGGCCAAATATGACTATTTAAAGACAATGCCTACATCACTAGTCGACTTATTCCCTCTCTAATTGATTGCTCAAGCATTCAGTTGACTAGATAGATTCATATCCAATCGGCTATTGATTGCATGAAATTATTTTGTAATCCTTAAAACAACATCCACTCAACTAGTCACTCAACTATAATGCTCAATAAATGCCACTCAAATTAAACCCTAGGGGGTCCCTTTTGCTTGGTTTACAACCATGGCTTGAAATTTCATACCACGTTAAGCTAAATAGTCAAAAAGTATCATTTTATAAATTATTGAAATATAATACTATTCAACACATATAATATCTCTTATGTTGTGTCAATCATATCAATGATTATTATTTTAAGCTAACACTCAATACCCCTTGAGATAATGTTATTTTTTAATTTGTCTCTATACAAGATTAATATCAAAATCATATTATTTAATTGAAAACTAAGGTTTGAACCTAAGTATATAGTTTTCCTGTTTTTTCTTTATCTTTTCCATCCCCTCACTCCTTCCACTTCCAATTCGCCATTGGCACCATACATCGGAACATCAACATAATTCCAAAAGACTTACACAATTTAAGATTTTGAATCTTGCTTACAACCATTCACAAGACTACACAAAGGACCAGTACTACTGAGTTGGTCGATAGACTATAACTTGGAATATATAATACTCAAGGTTTAAAATTTTGAGTCATGTTGAAGTTTGAATTTATAATTAGAATTATACTATTTTGATATTGTATTACATCATGCTGATACGGTTTTGGTATTTTTTAAAATATAAATATATTAATCAAAAAATATTTTTAATAATATTTGATTGTTATAGATACTTATTATTAAGTTATATTTGAGAGGTTGAATGTTGAATTAAGTTTTGATATTATCTAGCGAAAATATTTATATGTATCGAGTAAAAATCAATTTAGGGTTAGTTAAAGTCCACCAAGTAGACATGGCAAGATAAGTATGTTTAATTTGAATTTATTTTGATCAATTTAAAATTAAATCAAATTTTTATATATAATAATTTAATTCATAGTAGTACATTTTATACAACAGCAACCAAGTTTTATCCCACTAAATGGAGTCAGCTACATGGATCCTTTTACGTCATTGGATTTTATCCCTTACTATATAATTATCTATACTTAAATAAATTAACCAAGTCTATTTGGGTCTTCCTCTTCCTTGTTTAATGTGTGTATTTGTCATAATTTCACATCTCTTAATTGAAGCATTTATCAGCTGTCTAAGTACATGTCCGTATCATTTCTTAAAAGATACAACTTTGACTTTCTCTCTAATGCTCTCATTTCTTATTCTGTTCATCCTCGTATATCCACATATTCACCTTAACATCCTCATCTCTTCAACTCTCATCTTCTGCTCATGTACTCGAGTCATAGCCCAACATTCAATGTCATATAACATAGCAAATCTCATCGTCATTTTGTAGAATTTCTCTTTAAGTTTTAGAG
The DNA here is from genome assembly GCA_024364735.1 of Boesenbergia rotunda. NCBI lineage: Eukaryota > Viridiplantae > Streptophyta > Magnoliopsida > Zingiberales > Zingiberaceae > Boesenbergia > Boesenbergia rotunda. The sequence goes on along the minus strand of JAGFNQ010001849.1, from coordinate 365,425 downwards.
GTACTTTAAGATCATATAAAACACCCGACGTCATCCTTTATTTCAACCATCCTGCTTATATTTTATGTAAGACATCTCTCACTCCCTCCATTACATTGTAAAAATGATCCTAAATACTTAAAACTCTTAGTCCCAGCAATTCGTAATCGCCTATCTTAACAATTATCTCATTACGTCCAATAGTACTAAACTTAAATTTTATATGTTAAGCCTAAAACCTTTCACTTCTAGTATTTCCCATCAAGATTTTAGTTTCACATTTACTCCTTCACATGTCTCATCTATTAAAATAATATCATCTACAAACAATATGCATCACAGTACTTTGTTCTGGATATGTCCAGTGAGTTCGTTCATAATTAGTATAAAAGATAAAAACTTAGAGTTGATCCTTGATGTAACCTTATCTTTATTTAATTCGTCTGAAATCTTAGTCGTCACATTCTCATATATATCCTTAATTAGTTCACGCTAACACCTCTCTTTTCTAGAATTCGCTATATAATTTCTCTTGGAACTCTATCAAAAACATTTTTATGAATTCCATGTGTAGATCCTGCTTTTGCTCCTAATACTTTTCAATCAGTTATCTGAGAAGATGTATAGTTTCTATTGTCAACCATCCAGGCATTAACCAAATTGATTTTCGATCACCATGATCTCATTCATTAATCTTTTTTCCATTACTCTTTTTCAAAGTTCAATGGTATAACTCATTAGTTTCATACTCCTATAGTTTGTACAATTTTATAGGTCTCCCTTATTCTTATATAAGCAAACTAAAATACTTACCTTCCATTGATCAAGCATATTTTTCATTTTCAATATCATGTTATCGAAATATCATCTAGTTTAACGGCTTTTCCATTTTGCATCCCATTCTACTTTTGATTCGAATTCTACGATAAAAATTTAAATTTCTATACTCATTTGAAGAAGGGAGCTTTGGCGCAATGGTAAAGTTGTCGTCTTGTGACTTAAAAGGTCACGGGTTCGAGTCCTGGAAACAGTCTCTTACAACTTAAGATAAGGTTGCGTACAATAGACCCTTCCCTAGGACCTCGCATGGCGGGAGCTTCATGCACTAGGTTGCCTTTTTTTTATACTCATTTGGCCTATTTAAATTACCCAAGTTAAGTTAGTTACCTAAACATTATTAGAAAGTTAGATGAAAATACCTCTCCCATCACTATTTTATTTCTCCATCATTTACTAATACCTATTGCATTCATCTTTAATACATTGTATTTGGATAATATCTCTTGTCTTCCTTTATCTCACTTTAGCTATTCTATAAATATCTTTTTCTCATTTTATATCCAATTTTTGACCATTTAAAAGTTTTATTTTTTACTTCATTCACTGCTTTCTTATCCTCTTTCTTGGCTATTGTATATTTTTTTAAGTTTTCTTCATTCTTATAAATATACAATTCCTTATAAGTTGTTCATTATTCCTTCACTTGCTTCTGTACTTTCTCATTCCACAGCCAAGATTCCTTACATGGTGGTGCAGGTCCCTTTGACTCACTGAGTATATTCTTAACTATTATTTTCAATTTTGCTACAATCTTATTCCATATTGTATTAGAGTCACCGTATATTAGTATATTTTCAACATAGTAGTATATTTTATAAGGTTAGAAATTATATTATATTTAATTTTTTTTATTATTCTTAACAATCACTTTATCTCTTGGATAGATGAACGAGGGAAAAAATTAATTAGAGTTTTTTTTCTCTATTTATCTAATGGATGGATAAAAGAGGGTAAAAATTAACCAATTTATATACCACTATAAACATATGAAAGAGGGAAAAAAGATATCGAGGAAAGAGAAAAAAATTAAAAGAGGAAAAGAAATTGAAATTAACTATAAGGTGTAACTCGATGCATGAAGCTCCCGCCAATGTGGGTTTAAGGGAAGAGTCTATTGTATGTAGCCTTAACTTACTTTACAAGAATTTGTCTTTGAGACTTGAACCCGTGACCTCTACATTACACGATAACAACTTTATCGTTGCGTCATGGCTCTCCTTTTGGAATTAACTATATAAAAAATAGTAATGAAAAAAAAAAGAATTTTGTGGCCTCACGAGGCCGCCACCACCAGGTCGCAATGACCTTAAGGCTTCAAAACTAGCGAGCAAAATAGTAATTTCCAGTTATGTCGACCGGCACGACTCGATATTTTATATCATGCATTACCCACTCAAAGGCTTCACAACCCAACGCTAGGTAACCTACCACCATATAACAGACATATACATTATTACATAATGATGCCAAACAACAAGAATCAAAGATTACATTTATTCTATGATCGATCATAGCTTTCATGCCTCTAAGTCTTAACTCCCTCAATCAAGACCACTAATCCATTAAGTGCATTGAGTTGTCCTAGCTCGCTCTAAATCATTCAATTAACACTCCATGGCACCAAGTCTTTAACTACCTCATTACAAGCCACTAAACTATCAAATGCATCAAGCACCATAAGGTCGTTGCATGTTGCTCAATCACACCTCATGTTGTCATGTCTTCAACTTCCTTGATCAAGAACGTTGACCCATGAGTGCACTACGCTCCTCGAACTATTTTCATGTCATCTGATCAACACTCACACCCTTGAGTCCAGCAAACTCCTATAAAGCTCCATCACACCTCGATCAAAGGCATCAAGCACATTGAGCTCCTCAGTCTTGCTTTATGCCATTCGACTAATGTTTTATTCCCTCAACTCCATTGAAATCCTTTAAAGCTTGATCACATCTTGATCTAGGCCATCAAGGTATTGTGAACACCGAGCTCACCAAGATCACTCCATACTTCTCGATCCATGCTCCATATCATTTAGTCTACTGAACTACTCCCAAGCTCACTTGGTGCTACTTTTGTGCTCCATGCCATTCTATCCTCTATGCCTACAAGTTTTAAGATCCTTAAAATTTCTATCATAACTCATTTTAAGTTATTGAATTGTCAAGCACACAATCTTCACAATTGTCGAATCTACAACTTGATCGCATTGAGCCAATAAGTTTTGCGAGCTCCCATTTGCATAATCTAAGTGTTAATATCCTGAGTGGATTGACCACAAGTTTTGATGTTAAGCAAAGGATTTAAGTTAGGCCTTGCATTTGATTTAATGTGTGTGTCTAAGTGTGTAGGGAGTTAGGAATTGATGATTCAAGATTTGTGGAAGCTCGAAGAAGGGTGGAATCACCCGAGGGACCAGAGAAGTAGGACTACTAGAGACATGTATACCTACAGCAGAAGAGGCAAGCAAATGATGACAAGAGAAGAGAGAGGATGAGTTTGGTGGATTCGAGCAATGAGAAGCTTAACGAAAGAGTACACCGTGTTAATAGGAGCCCTAGAGTCAATTATGTGATGATTGACTAGAGACTTTTGTATCATATTTTATTATTAATAAAGGCAAGTTCGGTTATTATACTTACTTTATATTTGTGTCAAATAACTAAGTATAATAACGCCCTTGTGTAGTAGGTTCTTATCTACATCATATTGATTGGTTGAATCGATAGTGAGATAATGTAGAAACTACTACACTAAACCATTCTTAGTCAAGCATTAATATTTAGGGATAATATTAATACATGAAGACTAGCATGTAGGTCAATTGATGACTTGAGCTCACAAGTCATGGATATGTCATATCAAGTTGATACATGGGTATACATTAGAGAATGTGTACTGAATTGACCCGCCATAAGAAAATTTCATAGATTGTCATATGAGTGTCATAAACTTTCTCATGTGACTATTAGTATGAATAGTCCTTAGACTTGAAGTCACTATAATTCCTTACATAAGGAGTTATGTACTTTAGTATCGTCAAACGTCACCCGTTACAGGGTGGACTATAAAGGTGATCACTGGGTATGTAATGAATTATGCCGAGAGATGTGAGTGATGTAGATGAGATCTATCTTTCCCATATGACGGGAGTGATATCTGTGGGTCCCTTGATCGAGTAGGACTACTAAACGCATAGTCATGCTCAAATGAGTCTATATGAGATATTGAGCTCATTTGTTTGAGTGAGTCTACTCGGGGATCGAGAAACACAAAGACTGATCGAGGATGACACGGTCTATGTCTCATTAGTCAATCTAGATATCGAGCATAGAAAGGCAAGGTCATACATTGTTATAGTCATGGAGGTTAAGTCGGATCTCGACTTTCTTGTCACTTTGATAGTAATGATACATTGCTAGATACCGCTCATTGATTATGTGTCTAAAGCGGTTTAGACATATTGTCAATGTTACCAGAACTTATTGGGTCACACACTAAGGATACGATACTTCGGAGATTGATTGATCTTAGTTTGACTAAGATTTGATCTGAATTGGATTAATTGAATTAGACTCAAGTGAATCCAATTGGATTATGGGATTATGATTTAATTTGAGTTAGACTCATTTAGATTAGACTCAACCACATTTGAATAAGATATTAATTCATTAAAATATTTAATGAATTAATAATAGAGGAAAATGAAAAGTTTCTCTTCATTGGATGAAGAGAAGTTGAAGAGTCACATAAGAAATATGTGTTCTAATTGGGTTTTTATTGGCTTTAATGGAAGGAAGCTAAAGAGACAAAAACTCTTCATTTTCATGGGATGAGTATAAAAGAGTTTTTCCTATCATTTGGATTAGCTTCTTGTCATTTTTTCTTCTCCTCCTTCCCTTTGGCCGAAACCCCTTCTCCTCCTCTCCTTCTTACTTTGTGAATCTCCTCTTGTAGCTAGCATCACAAAGGTGATTCTTCTCCGAAGCTTGAGAGATCATGTTCGTGTGGATACGCATAAAGGCACGGACACTTGAACGTGCAAAAGATCTGGCGTACCTTGGACGAGTGGGATAAGCGAAGGGCACGCGTCAAAGGTATACCTATAAGATAGAAAGTTATAGATCTAACTTTGTACGAGTTTTTTTCGCATGGATCGCTCGTGGGATATATTATTTCCGCTGCGGTTTTCAAATGTTTATGCCTATAGATCCCTATAGTGGTATCAAAACGAGGCTGCGAAAGATCGTATAATGTTTTATGTACTTTTATATGTGATATAGAAGTAGGACAAGTTTTTGTTATGGGTTGCATATAATTGTATGAGTATATTGTCTTTATGCAAAAGTTTGTGTTGATCAAATTAAAAGGCTATAGCATCATCATTCGTATATAGGCCATAACCATGTCAAAAGTTTTCCTAATTTATAATGTACAAAATGAGGAGTGGAATGTCCATTGAAGAATAAAGTTACAAGAAGGATGCCGACGACATATGACGATCGAAGGATGCACCTGGAGAAGATGTTATCCCTAAGTTGACCATCGATTTTCTCATTAGCTTGAGAAGATCGTAGTATACAGGCCAGAACCATGTCATGTTTTATTTTTTATATGTTGATATATGTAATGTGTGTATGTGATGCATGATTAGATAAACACTTATCTTAATTAAGTCAACTCGATATGCCTATCAAAGTTTGGTACTCATAACTACCTCGATCATTTGTTGTTAGGTTTGTCAAAGCAAAGTGACACATTTTATCTTGGTAGAGTGCGAGAGGACAATTGTGATGTCCCACTATAAAACTTTGGGTGTGACTTAACTTTGTCACATCAATTAGATTGAAAAACTTAAAGGCATATCCCAAAAGTTGGGAAAGTTGGGTAAGAGAACAATTATACTAAGTCTTGAGCGATTAGCCAAAGCTAACTCAAGATGATATGTAATGTGGATCTTGACCCTTTGTTTCCAAAGAGTTGCATAAGATGTAGTTGGTAAAATATTGCCTACCTAATTATACTAAGTCTTGGGCGATTAGCCAAAGCTAACTTAAGATGAGGTATAATATGGATCTTGTCCCACATGAATACGGTCACTATTTGGTTTGGAGCTAATAGTATGGGTAAATTGAATTTGCCTACATCCATGACTAGCCCCTGCCAAAGCTCTACTATTCAGTGAGAGTATCGTTTAATTGAAGGTCTAATTAAATAATCTAGATATGATACTTATTTCTGCATATTTTACTGTTGTAGTTCACAATGTCGTCTAACACGTCAAATACTCTCTCTGCAATCTATCCTTGAGAAGGGCATGCTTAACGGAGCTAATTTCCTAGATTGGTACAGAAACTTGAGGATCGTCCTCAAGCAAGAACAAAAATTGTACGTCCTAGAGCAATCTCTTCCAGAAGCACCTACCACTACCACCACTCGCACGGAAAAAGATGCTTACAAGAAGCATCAAGATGATGAACTCGATGTATCATGCCTCATGCTTGCCACCATGGACTCTGAGCTTTAGAAACAACATGAGAACATGGATGCATATGATATGGTTGAGCACCTAAAACATCTATATCAAGGGCAAGCTAGGCACGAGCGGTTTGAGGTGTCTAAGATCCTATTTGCATTCAAGATGCAAGAAAGAACTCCTGTAGGAACTCACGTATTCAAGATGATTGGGTCGAGAATCTTAAAAGACTAGGATTTCCACTGAGCCAAGAATTGGTCATGGACCTTATCCTGCAATCATTGCTGGAAGGGTACAATCAATTTGTCATGAACTATAACATGAACAAAATTTACAAACCTTTGCCTGAGATCCTCAGCATGTTGAGACCTGCTCAACCTAATCTCAAGAAAACCAAGACCAGTAATGTACTGATGGTACAGAAGGGCAAAGGCAAATGGGAGCCTAAGGGATAGGATAAGACCAAAGCCAAAGGCAAGGCCAACTCTACTGCACTGAAGGCCAAAGGCGGGGTGCCTAAGGAAGGGACCTGCTTCCACTGTGGTGAGACCGGACATTGGAAGAGGAACTTCAAACTCTACCTGGAGGAAGTGAAGAAGAAAAGAAGTGAGACTTCAACCTCAGGTATTTTTGTTATAGAAGTCAATCTATCTCTTTCATCTTCTTGGCTATTAGATACCGATTGCGCATCTCACATTTGTACTAATGTGCAGGGCCTTCGAAGAGCTAGATTATTGACAAAAGGCGAAGTGGACCTACGAGTAGGCAATGACGTAAGAGTTACTACTATAGTTGTAGGAATATATTCGTTGTTTTTGCCCACTGGGCTTATCTTAGAATTAGAGGAGTGCTTTTATGTACCTGCACTAACTAAGAATATATTTTCTGTATCTTGTTTAGACGATAAAGGTTTTTCATTTATCATAAAGGACAAATGTTGTTCTATAATGTTAAATGATATGTTCTATTGTAATGCACCACTTATGAATGGACTCTATGTTCTAGATTTAAAGAATCCAATCTATAACATAAATATCAAACAGTTCAAACCATGTGATTTGAACCAAACATATCTCTGGCATTGTCTCTTGGGTCATATAAATAAGAGTCGCATATCCCAGAGTCGCATATCCCAGCTCCATAAGGATGGATTACTGGACTCATTTGATTTTGAATCATATGAGACATGTGAATCTTGTCTTTTTAGGTAAGATGACCATTCCATTTAGTGGACCCGGCGAAAGAGCGGCGGACTGATGTATGTGTCCCTTTCAATGTCGCAGTTAAAGGAGGCTATCAGTACTTTATCGCTTTCACTGATGATGTCAATAGATACGGCTATATGTATCTCATGAAACATTAGTCGAAATCCTTTGAAAAGTTCAAAGAATTCAAGAATGAAGTACAAAACCAACTTGGCAAGAGTATTCAGATGCTTCGATCAGATCGAGGTGGTGAATACATTAGCCAAGAGTTTCATGACCATCGAGCTGAGTTTGGGATCATATCCCAATTCACTCCACCTGGAATACCACAATGGAATGGTGTATCCGAGCGGAGAAATTGTACTCTATTAGATATGGTACGATCGATGATGAGTCAGACAGATCTTCATGCTTCCTTCTGGGGATTCACTCTAGAGACGACTCATTTCACACTTAACCGAGCTCCATCAAAAGTTGTCACCATATACGATATGGACTAGAAAGAGTCCCACGATGTCTTTTATGAAGATTTAGGATTGTGAGGCTTACGTTTGACGTCAAGTCTCAAATAAACTAGGACCCAAATCTGAGAAGTGTTATTTTGTAGAATATCCCAAGGAAATGAAGGGATATTACTTCTACAATCCCTCACCAGGCAAAATGTTTGTCGCTAGAAATGGTGTTTTTCTAGAAATAGAATTTATTTATAGAAGAAATAATGGGAGTAAATTCCATCTTAAAAAAGTTCAAAATGCGGATAGTACTGAGACCTTGATGGACATTGAACAGGCACCACAAAGTGTTGTGGATCATGAGATTATTGCACAAGAAGTTGCGGAGCAACAACCTGTTCAAGTAGACCAACCTCTTCGTAGATCTGATAGGATACGTCGCTAGCCTGAGAGATACTCGTTTCTCTTGTCTGACCATGATGATGTTATACTTTTTGAGTTGAACGAGCCTACATCCTATCAAGAAGCTGAGATGAGCCCAGATTCTGAGAAATAGCTAGAAATCATGAGGTCTGAAATGGAATCCATATACACTAACCAAGTATGGACTTTGGTTGATCCACCTAAAGGGATCAAACCCATTAGGTGTAGTGGGTCTTTAAGAGAAAGACTGGCATGGATAATCTTATGCATACCTATAAAGGGGGATTAGTAGCTAAAGGTTTCAAGCAGATTCATGGTATCAACTATGATGAAACTTTTTCACCAGTTGTGATGCTTAAGTCTATTCGGATCATGCTTGCTATTACAGCTTACTATAATTACAAGATCTGGCAGATGGATGTCAAAACCGCATTCCTGAATGCGAATCTAGTCGAGGATGTGTACATGACACAATCTGAGGGTTTTGTAGATCCAGAGCATGCTGGAAAGGTATGTAAGTTGCAAAGGTCTATTTATGGGATAAAGCAAGCTTCTCGAAGCTGGAATCTTCGATTCTATGATGCAATCAAAGCATTTGGTTTCATTAAGAATAAAGATGAACCCTATGTCTACAAGAGGGTTAGTGAGAGCACAGTTATCTTCCTGATCATGTATGTGAATGACATACTCCTCATTGGAAATGATATCCCTTCACTACAGTCTGTGAATACGTGGCTAGGGAATTATTTCTCAATGAAAGACTTAGGTGAAGCAGCCTATATCCTAGACATCAAGATCTATAGAGATAGATCTAAGAGATTGTTTGGCTTAAGTCAGAGTGCATATATTGACAAGGTGTTAAATCGTTTTGCCATGCAGAATTTCAAGAAGGGATTTCTGCCGATATCACATGGTGTGAGTCTTTCAAAGACTTAATGTCTCTCTTCTAAGGAGGAGAGAGACTGCATAGATCAGATCCCTTATGCATCCGCTATAGGGTCTATCATGTACGTCATGCTTTGTATTCGTCCAGATATCTCGTATGCTTTGAGCATGATGAGCAGATACTAATCAGATCCAAGTGAAAGTCACTGGACAGCTGTTAAGAATATTCTTAAGTACTTACGAATGACGAAAGAATATTTCTTGATATTTAGAGGCAATGAGGAGTTAGCTATAAAGGGTTATAGTGATGCAAGTTTCTAAACCGAAAGGGATGATTTTAGATCGCAGTCAAGGTATGTATTTTGCTTGAATGGTGACGCTGTGAGCTGGAAGAATTCGAAGCAGGGCACAGTCGCAGATTCTACAACAGAGGTCGAGTATATTGCTGTGTCTGATGCAGCAAAGGAGGCTATTAGTGGAAGTTCATTGCAGAGCTTGGTGTGGTTCCTAGTATAACAGACCCGATAGATCTCTATTGTGACAACAATGGGGCTATTGCATAGGCTAAGGAACCTCGCTCTCATCAGCGAACCAAACACATACTACGACGCTTCCATCTCATTCGAGAGATTATCAATAGAGGAGATGTAAGGATATGCAGAGTACCCACTAATGCTAACATCATGGATCCTTTGACCAAGGCTTCAGAGGAAGCATGATGGTCAAACTAGGTCATTGGGTATTAGATATTACAGTGATTGACACTAGTGCTAGTAGGACATTGTTAGTAGGAGCCCTAGAGCCAATTATGTGATGATTAACTAGGAACTTTTGTATCATATTCTATTATTAATAAAGACAAGTTTGATTATTATATACTTACTTTATAATTTTGCCAAATAACTAAGTATAATAATATCCTTGGATAGTAGGTTCTTATCTACATCATATTGATTAGTTGAATCAATAGTGAGATAATGTAGAGAACACTACACTAAACCATTCCTAGTCAAATATTAATATTCAGGGATAATATTAATGCATGGAGATTAACATGTAGGTCAATTGTTAACTTGAGCTCACAAATCATGGATATGTGATATCAAGTTAACACATGGGTATTCATTAGAGAATGTATACTGAATTGACCAACCATGAGAAAATTTCATAGATCGTCATAGAGTGTTATAAACTTTCTCATGTGTAGTATGAATAGTCCTTAGACCTAAAGTCACTACGATTCCTATATAAGGAATTATGTACTTTAGTATCGTCAAACGTTACCCATATATAAAGGCGATCACTGGGTATGTAATGAATTATGCCGAGGGATGTGAGTGATGTAGATGGGATCTATCTCTCCAATATGACGGAAGTGATATCTGTGGGCTGCTTGATCGAGTAGAACTACTAAAACGCATGGTCATGCTCAAATGAGTCAATATGAGATATTGAGCTCATTTGTTTGAGTGAGTCTACTCGGGGATCAAGAAACACAAAGATTGATCGAGGATGATACGGTCTATGCCTCATTGGTCAATCTAGATATCGAGGATAGAAGGACAAGGTCATACATTGTCATAGTTACAGAGGTTAAGTCGGATCTTGACCTTCTCGTCACTTGGGTAGTAATGATACATTGTTAGATGTCGCTTATTGCTTATGTGTTTAAAGCGGTTTAGACACATTGTCAATGTTACGAGAACCTATTGGGTCATACACTAAGAACACGATGCTTCGGAGATTAATTGATCTTCGTTTGACTAAGATTTGATCCGAATTGGATTAATTGAGTTAGACTAAGTGAATCCAATTGGATTATGGGATTGAGATCTAATTTGAGTTAGACTCATTTAGTTTAGACTCAACCACATTTGAATGAGATATTAATTCATTAATATGTTTAATAAATTAATAATAGAGAAAGATGAAAAGTTTCTCTTCATTGGATGAAGAGAAGTTGAAGAGCCACATAAGAAACATATGCTCTAATTGGGTTTTTATTGGCTTTAATGGAGGGAAGCTAAAGGAACAAAAACTCTTCATGTTCATGGGATGAGTATAAAAGAGTTTTTCTTATCATTTGGATTAGCTTCTTGTCATTTTTTCTTCTCCTCCTTCCCTTTGGCCGAAACCCCTTCTCCTCCTCTCCTTGTTTTGTGAATCTCCTCTTGTGGCTAGCACCACAAAGGTGATTCTTCTCCGAAGCTTGAGAGATCATGTTTGTATGGATACGCATAAAGGCACGGACACTTGAACGTGCAAGAGATCCGGCATACCTTGGACGAGCGGGATAAGCGAAGGGCACGCATCAAAGATATACCTATAAAATAAGAAGTTATAGATCTAACTTTGTATGAGTTTTCTTTCGCATGGTCGCTCGTGGGATCTATTATTTCCGTTGCGATTTTCAAATGTTTATGCCTATCGATCCCTACACACCGTAAAGTAAAAAAGAAAGCATGGGGAGTGAGTCAGATAGCTTAATGCATATGAGGGATGAGAAGTTGAATAGAAGTCCATGTGAAAAATATTGTGAGATGAGTTGAGTGAACATGTACTTAGGCGATGGGTAGAACTTAATTTATACTGATTCAGTCTTAGTAGACTAGAGTCAATGTTTCGAGTGACAGAAAGGATTATCAAGCTGGCCGGAATATCAATCGACCTAATTTCTCGTGTGACCAACCAATCCACAAGATGTATCTTCAGTGAACAGGATAAGGAGTCAACTCAGTCAATCCAAATCAAAGATCAAGATTGACCGAAAAGGATTTCTGGTCAACCGGAATTGTGATGGCTCATTCATTAGTGTGATCCAGAATGAAAAGGATGAAGAATGTTCCTATTCTCTTCTTTTTTGCGCTACATAAGCACTAACTTTCCTTTAACTTGTTTCTCTTGCTTCTCAATATCTATATTTTGACCTTCAAACAACTCACCATTGTTGAGAAGAGTTCTTTATAATTCACACTTCAAGGTTCCTTAAAAATGCATCAACAATTGAGGTTCATTCTTAAGAGATCTCTCTTAGAAAAATTGGCATTTAATGTGCCCTCATGTAATTTTGTAAACTTCTCCATCAATTGTTTTTAACTTTTGTATTTCCTAATCTTATTTATGTCTTATAAAGTAAGTGTTCATCAAACGAACTTGTGCCTTTCAATTCACTATCTATTGTTTTACTTTTTAGTCCATCTTGTTATCTTTAATACTTCTTCATCTTGATACCTTGGAGCTTTATATCCTCCTCCTATTGCTATAGCCACAATAAATTTTCGATTAAAATCCATAACCATGACATAATTTTGATCTTTGGTGTTTAGTATTGTGTAGATGTTTTAATGTATGGTATTAACGGCAAATTGGAGATGGAAGGAGGAAGGATATGAAGGAAAAGAAGATAATACAACTATATATTAAGTTTGGACTTTGTATTCTATTTGAAATTGGTATAATTTTGACATTATCTTGTATGAAGACAAACTGTAAAAGAATAACAATATTATGCTAAGGGGTGTAGATAGTCGGCATGACAGATATTCATCAGCTTGATTGACACAGTGACATAACCATGGATTCAAATACCATGTTATAATGATCAATGCGAGTAGAATTTATTGTTCCACTTGTAGACCGGCACAGTGTCGCAGCTGATGTTGCTCGATGTCCACAAAAAGGTCGTGCAGACAACCGCAATATGCTTAGGCACAATTCTATGTTGCGCGATGTCCACAATATAAGAAGCACACATCCATGAACGTAGATAACTCACATTTTGCTTAGGCAAGATGATGCAAATTCTATGCTTTATTTTATGTGTATCATTACAAAGAGATTACCCTAGTTTGACTTGAAATGATTCATCTGAAATTTTAATGTATACAATTTTTTTACCATGAGGTGTCCCCATAGAATATTAAATGTAAAACAATTCTTATTCAAGGTGAGAGCGACAAAGTTATAACCTCTCTCAATATTGTCTTTATACTAATATGAACTATTGATCTTTTGCCAAAAGTCCTCCCTATCTACCTCATTACTACTAGGCTAAACAATTGTTGCTTAATAGCTACACATATTGATGGTAATATGCATATGGATTCTTGAAGCAATTGTAAGTAAGTATGAAGATGAGACAATAAATGCAGAAGTTTGTAATTAATTGACAATGGATGATTTGATTGAAAGAGATTGTTCAGTTAATCAACAGTTAAATAAATAGGCAAGAAGAAGGAATCATGTATGCTACAACAAACTGATAATAGATAGCAAACATTTTTGCCTACCATGGATCACTTAAAATTCAATATTCTCTCACTGTCAGGAAAAAAACTAGACAAAAGTACAAATAATTTTGGAATAACATATAAGGTAGGGAAAACACCTTCCGTTCCAACTGATCATAATTGTCGTCAATTGGCCCAGAGGTAAATTCATCCCAAAGTGAGGCACTAACAATAGTTCCAACAGCCATTAGTGCCAAACAGATCACAGCTCCAATGTCCAAAATGGGTTGAATGGGTGCATATAACAGGAGATCCACTGTTAAACAAACATTAAATCATGGTAAGTGAATGATGGAAAATTTTAATTATGCACTAATGAACTGATGCAAATTGAAGTAGTTATTCTGAATTTAATTCATGATTATTGATGTCATAGACAGTAGTAGTATACTAGAAAATACTAGTAAAGTAAAAAAAAGAAAAAAGAAATAGATATGACATCAATCAAGGAAAATAAATCCAGGCTAGTAAGCTTGAAGTATACCTGTTCCTTACCACCCAGTACCCTCAAGGAAAAGATAAAAATATTGAATTTCAATTGATAATGAATCATGATTTGCTGCCTTCAACTGGTTGCTACATTCTTTGATTTTAATATATAGACCTAGTAGGCTGAATTTGACAATTATCCGTAACTATGATATCAAGAATGTAATTTTTAGAGTTATCAAAATCTATTAGCCATACAAAGTTTAGTCCCACATTTGGTTTAGTTATATGGTGTTATGTCTGAGTCAATAAATATATAGTATATGGTGTAATAGATCTCTCTTAACAACACAATACCATATCTTATTCTTCCTATATTGGAGCATGTGTTCTTTACAGGTTAGGGTTATCTTCTCTAGTCACCTCAAGGGCAAGGGTAGGTCACAACATGACAGTTTGTACTCCCTTCCCACCAACAGCATTAAAAACTGTCATCATTGTAAATCCTAATTTCTCCTCCATTCCCTCTAATATAATCCCTATCCTTTTTTTTCCCTTCACCTTCACAACTCCTTTTCTACTCCAAATACATTTTTCTTTCATATGTATTTTCTTCTAGATTTTTTTCTGCTCTCGTGAAGGTGAGCCTTAGCGCGTAAAACTGATGTCATGTGACATCATGGGTTCGAGTCTCGAAAACATCTTACAAAGTAGGGTAAGGCTGCCTACAATAGACCCTTCCTTAGGACCCCACATTGGCAGGAGCTTCGTACACTGAGCTTCTATTTTTATTCTTTTATGCTCTCGTCCACTATTGCTCATCTTGATCACCTAATCCTGCAAATCTAGTTTGCTATCCTTCTTGTGTGAGTCACAACAACCCTCTCTCTTCACAAGGTAAAAACCATCCGTAGAGTCGCACCACTCTTGTGCCCTATGCCTTCTTCCTATTTAGTCACAGCATAATCCCTATTTTATTGATCCTAGCCTCCCTCCAGTCAAATGTATGAGGAAGAGACACCAACATAATGGGGCCATGACAATTGCCACACCTCCTCTTCTAGTGCAATGTTCCTCATCCATGATTATGTCCATCTATTGTCAAGATAACCTTGAAGCCTATGTTGGACTTCAATTTTGGGATGAGCCAAATTTGCATTTCCCTCTGATTGCTCCTAGCCCTCTTGTATAAGTTGGAGAAACAATCAATGGCCACAATATCTACTATTTTATATCCTCATTGCAACTGAAAGTTCATTCATTGTCAGTGTTCATAACAAACAACTTGAGTTGGTTCATGCAAACATAGTTTAATTTTGAACGGATCTTCATCTTCATATACTGCAGTTTTAACTACATGTCCACGAATGCCAAAGCCCAATAGGACCTAGTCTAGGTAGGGACTATCTAATTAGCCATTTAAAAAAGGAATTGACCTAGAGTAGAAAGGAGGCATGATCCAAAAAAGAGACATTCGATTAATTAAAAGAAAAGGAGGGCAAGGGCTGTCCTACGCGAAGTTTTTGCCGATGCAGGGTCCGGGAAAGTGTCTATTGTAAAAGAGAGTGAGAGAGGAAATTAAATTTTAAAAAGAAATATAAAGATTCAAAAGGAAGCAAGAGTAAGTAAGTGGTGAGAGATCTAAGCATTTATTTAGGGATGGCAACAGGGCGGGGCCGGGGTGGGTTTGCCATCCCCATCCCCGCCCCCATACTCGGTTGTGTTTAATCGGAATCCTGCCCCGATCCTCGCGGGAATTAAATCCCCATTCCTGTCCCGATCCCCGCTTGAAATGTTGTCTATTAACTTAGCCAAAAATATTTTCAATTTTAAACCTCTTTCATAAAAATATTAATACAAGAAATCAATTATAAAAAATTATATTATATTATATAATATTCTATTACATTATTATCATTATTAATTATCGGGGCGGTTTCGGGATGTGGACAGCATTCACATACCCACCCCGTTCAACTTGCGGGGATTTTAAATATAGTTGAACCCGAACCCGAACCCGAAAAAAACCCCCTGAACTCGCCCCCGTTTCGGGTTTTCTCTATAGGGCCTCGAACCTATGGGGAAAATTGTCATCCCTACATTTATTATCTTAGGTATTGTCCTCTCTCCTCTTTATTGAGGTTTAAGGTGCCACTAGTTACTATCTCAACACTTTTTATTTAATTTGTGCACATAATTTAAGATAAGGTTGGACATTTTCTAACATTTTAAACATCTTTCTTCTCTCAAAGCAAAATGATTGTCAATTCAGTCATCTCTCACATTTCACCCCACTCAAAGTATGATTAGATCTCTAATCTCGCTTATATGTGCAACATCTTTATTTTATTAGTCATAATTTCAATTGGATTGATTATTCTCTATCATTCCAACATCCCTCTTCTATTATGTATGGTTAAGTTCCAGTGTCACTTTGCAACAATATCAATATATAGTTATCCACATATCATATGTGTTTGGGCGTACTTGTTTCATGCATATGACATATCTTATCACTAGGGAAAAAAGCTATTGCCATATTAAACCAATATGTCTTCCTTAGATTATCTCATCTTCAGACCTGAGCCACATTGAGATTTCATTTTAGTGTATCTGATATTCTTTTTGCCAAACCCTTTTTCTCCACTTCCTATCTCACATAGTGTGTTTGAGTTTGTAGTTGAGATAATTCCAATCTTTGTTGCATTATCCACCTCGCTGTCTTCTAGTGCAAAATGGCTTACACAAGAAATTTGATATGCAGTAAAAAACCATGATCTAGCAAAACTCTCTAAGATCCAAAAGCCTACATAAAATCTTAAATTGTTATTTCTATGGAAAAGTTACTCATAAGTGAACTAACTTAAAACCTCTTTGTAATTTCATATATGATGCTTTCTTGCCACCACTATATGGATGAGAAAAGGCACTCCTAATTTATGTGCTATTGTTGAGTGCAATTTTCCAGTTTCGAGTTCATATTTTTGAATTTACATGCAAATATTTTAGTGCAATTTCTTTCAGTTATTGGCAGATTCACATAAAAGTTTGACTGTTTGTGTAAGGCCAACAAGTTTCAGTATTAACTTATGAATTTTGAGTTCTACGTTCACATTTTTTAGTTTTGAATTCATATTTTTTATGTTGTTTGGCTTGTTTTGAGTGTCATTTTTTGTCTTCATCCAACACATCAATTTTAGTTTTGTGTGAAGTTTTGTTTGTATTCAAGTTTGAGTGTAGTTTTTCCATTTCCAGTTTTTGGATGCAGTTTCACAGTTTTCATGTGTTGCTGGGGTTAAAATGGAAATATGATTAAGGGTATTTTAGATGTTACGAATTTGTTTATTTCCTTTCTCCTCTTCCTCTTAAGAATCCACATTCCTTTCACTAGAATTCCTTTCTTTCCTTTCAAACTGGTAAGCAAAGCCTAATGAAAATAAGCCTCCCAAATAAAGAGGTGGGATAAAATAATGAGTGATCTGAGACACATTGTGATTATACTGAACAAAAGGAGAGAAACAAAATTCATCCTACAATACTATTGATTGCTTCAAACCATATAAGGATTTTTTTTCCATTTTATATACAATATCGCAGTCTCATTAGGCAACAAAATCATGGATGTTACTTCATACTTCTTCTGTAAGTCTAACAATAAAAGGGTAGTCCGGTGTACGAAGCTCCCACCAGGGCCGGAAAAGGGTCGGATCCATTTGGTCAATTGTACGCAGCCTATCTTGCATTTTTGCAAAAGACTATTTCCGCGACTTGAACCCATGAGCTCAAGGTCACATAACAACAACTTCATCGTTGCGCTAACGCTTCCCTTATAAAAGTCCAACAATTAAGAAAGATATTCTCAATATTAAACTGATGAAGGAGATACTAAAATATAGTTCTTAATGCAAGGAATAGTAGAACTAAAGCCATCTTAGATATTATTCCACTTCATAGATTTGAGTATACATAATGTCTTGATTATGAGTACTCATTTGCAATCTAATATGGCTTGTTAGGAAGAGGGTATTGATACCCAAGTAGCATGAGGTTATGCTTTCATCTCCTCAACAATAACCTGTCTCTACCTTGGATGTGAAAGTGCCTTTAAAACAATGTCAAGGATACAGTGCAAGCCAAAGAAGAAACAAAGGAATGATAACTAAGATTGCAACTTAAGATATAATGGCATAAGAACAAGTACCTTTTTGACAAGAGATGGGAAGATCCAACGTCCTCAAAGGTGGTATCTATCTTGTTGGTGGTCAGATAAGGTAATCAAATAGGGCATAGGGATTGATAGAACTCATCATAGACTCCGAAGTAGATGAGGAATTTGTACAGGGAAGAATAATCTTAAAGAAGCTGAATCAAAGAAAATACACATTATAACTCGGGAGAATAACAATAAATACCTCTTCTACACCTTAAGAGTGGTTAAGGAGGATATACTTAATTGCTCAAGGGGATAGTTTATCTCTGTAGGGAGATCAAAAAAATGGATAAAACAAGTATATTAGATATCCTTAATTGCTCAAGTGGATAGTTTAGCTCTGTAGGGAGATTAAAAAAATTTGACAAAACAAGTATATTCAGATACCTCAAGGCTAGGCACAATTGATAATCATGTGAAAACAGGATATTGAAGAGAATTTGACCATAAAGGAAAGAAGAGACATGAAATTTATATGTTTCCATGTAGAAAGGCTGATACCATCTTGAAACCTAAACTGAACTCCTATGGGAATAAGAAGCGTACAAGAAATCTCAATCAAGTGGCAATCATTTCTTTTATCTACACTATTATGCTGGGACTGTATGAGGACAGATAACAGATGAAAACTAGGGTGTACAAGGACAAGGTAACAGATGAAAAGTACCCTGGCTAGTGATAAAGGATTTAAGAGTGACAAGAATATACCAATGTGGGTTTGTACTTTACCCATATTGAAAACAAAGTAAAATAATCTTCAGAATATTAGAAAAAACAAACCATTTTAGAATAGTCATCAATATAAGTAAACTAAATATTTGAAAATATGTTCAAAACATCCCTCACTAAGACACTAAATATTACAATCATGGTTTGAATCTCATATCATGACGGGTGAAACAGTTGAAACGTATCATTCCGATAAATAACTGAAACTCGATATCACTCAATACAAAGTTTCAAAACCTCAAACCATGCCGTAGTTTTAGTCTTTGACCGGAAAGATATTATTCCATTATCGTGTTGATGCTTTAATATATGGTATCGAGTTTCAATAATTTACCAGAATGATATGTTTCAATTGTTTCGCTTGACACGGTACAAGATTTAAAATGATGCTCGGCACAAACTCCTCCTTATGCTTCATCTCCTTCCTTCTTCAACTCCAATCCATTGTCGGCATCATGCATTGAAATATTGGCAGGACCCGTCAAAGATCGAAAATTCGACACGGCTCCAGATGTTGAACCTTGATTATAATGAACTAAACTAAATATATGAGACAAATATAATGACACAAAAGTTCATTTATAGAAATTATCGGAAAACATAGAACTAAAATATTTTCTTTTTTGGAGGACACTCTCAGACTTTTAATATGAGATAAACTAGGCACTAAGTTTTGAAGATTAGGAAGAGTCAAATGTTCATGGTGACTGGGCATCTGTAGAAGAAGATCAAATGGTTCACCCACAAAAGCAAATAGAGTTGGTGCAATAGTCAATATACTAATGTTCAACACCAATCACCTCTCTTTCTACAAGCCTTAAATGAAAATAAGATTAAACATTTTGGAGAATTTTAAAGATTTATTAATCTTATTATTACAATAACAACAACCAAGTCTTATCCCACTAGGTGGGGTCGGTTATTAATCTTATTACTAATGAATAAAACCCCATAAGGAAATTAGACACGAAGAATAGAGAGAATTGATAATGGCATAATATAAGTCTGTTCAATGCCTTTTACCAAAATGAAAGAGGTATCAATGGCTGACTGTTCTACATGTGAGGTGTGTACAAGATGGCTTGGTGAATAATGATGAAGGGAGTTGATGCACATCACGGAGTTGTTCTTAATAATGCACATCTAACGAGCAATCATTTGTTACTTCCAAAATGTCCAATTACAAGACTTCGGACAAAGAGTTTCAAAGAAGCACTAAATGGACTATAGAAGAACATTTGGCTGATTATGAGAAAGGAGAGATCAAGATAAGTCCAAGTGTTGGTCAAGGCTTCATCCATGTGATCGGACTTATCCATCAATAACTCAGCTTCCATGATGATATAGAGATTCGCTCATACACTTAAGTATGGAGACTCATTCATATACTAAATGAGTACGGGGACATGTTTATTTTTGGGTGTCTAAGTTGTTTAATTACTTGCATGCATGCATTGGTACTCTTAATTGCTTTTATGCATGCATAGGTACTCTTAATTGCTTTTATGCATGCATAGGTACTCTTAACTGCTTTTATGAATGCTTTGTCAACTTAATTGCTTGCTCCCATTATATTGTTAAATACCTTAGGGTTGAAATTTTCAAAACCCTTAGGGGTAGACTGAATAAAACCCAATCCTAGGGGTGTAGATGTGATAAATCAAAGTATGAAGGGCTAAATTGCTTAAGAAAATGAAAATTAAGGGGTGGGTTGCAATAACCTCAAGTAGAAGGGTTTATTTGCAAAATAGCCACTACTTATGAGGGTTGCTTTCTCCTCTCCTCTTCGCAAACCATTGACGCAACCCCCTCTTCGCAAACTCTATATCGCGATTTTCCTTTCTTTCTCAACGAAACTGCCCAACGCCCAACTCTCCTTCCTCCCCTTTCTTGTTCTCCACACGAGCCCTCCTTCTCGATCTAGGACTACTTTGGGTGTTTCTTCTTTCTCCACTCGATCAGAGTTTTGTGGAGGTGCCGTGAGTTGTAGTCGCTCCTTCTCTCAGCCAACATCCATAGCCAGCGGCAAGCCTCTTTAGGTAAGATGCAACGTTTACCTCTGTAGTTAGGCGTTTGAGGCCTTTGTAGTGAACTGGCCTAGATCCATTCCCAGAGATTCCGTGAGCGCATCTCGCGAGTGCGGTTGGGCGCCGAATCAGGTTGGGAAAGCTCTGCCGGTCATCACAGCAGGTAAGCAAGTCTAATACTTTCTTATTTGATACTTCAATGCTTGATCTTTGAGTTAATCAAAACTTCATCTATACTGTCTTAGTTGTTGTTTTCTTGATCTATAGAGTACCGCTTATACACGAGTACTTAAGGACAATCATTAGACTTATCTAGGGTATGATTGATATTAGATATACCTTACCTAGTAGATTAGTTGCATATTTATTAATCATGATGTCGGTTTGATACATATGTATCATACTCAAGGTTTAAAATCTCGACCCGTGCCGAGGTTTCGGTCCCAGACCGGAACGATACGGTTTCGGTTTCGTATCGTGCCGTGCCGGTATGGTTTCGGTATTTTTTATTTATATATATTAATTATTAGATAAATATATTTATTGTGTATAATTTAAAAATAAATTGTATATTGATTTTATATAACTTCTCAATACTTAATATTGTTAGAAAAAAATAATTAAATATAATTTTTTTAAATAAAATTGATCTATTAATAATTCGAATTAAAATTGAAACATTATAATATGTTATAATAACTAATACGTATATAAATTAACTAAAATACTACTTTATATATAATAATTATATAAATTAATTAATTATTAATTTAAATAATATATATAATGATAAAAAATATTAGAATATTAATTAATTACTAAAACAGTAAAATTAAAAAATAATAAAAATTATAAAAATATACAATTGAATTGTTCCAATTTTTTTAGATTTTTAAAAAATTTTTTAGAATTTTTAAAAAAATTCAGAAAATTAATTAATAAAATTTATTTAATTTTTTTAATTTTAAATATAATTTTATATTGTGATAATTCTTATTTAATTTGTATTTTAAGTGGGATATGTTGTATTTTAATAATTTGTTTTCTTTTTCCCACCGGCGAAGACGAAGGCGCAGGCGCAGGCGCAGGCGGAGGAGCGCGAGCAGTCCAGCGCCATCTGACGGAGCCGGAGGCGTCCCGCGAAGCCGGAGCAATCGCGCGACGTCTCCGGCGTGGCGCGTTTTGCCCTACCGGCGGAGGCGGAGGAGCTGCGAGCCCGCGAGGGCGTCCTGCGGGTCCAGCGCCTTCCGACGGCTCTTCCGGCGAATCCAAGGCGACGATGGACCAGTCTCGCGACGCCTTGCCTCGCTCCTGCTCGTCGTCGCCGCTGCCGCTGCCGCTCGCCGCTGTCGCACGCAACAACTATCGACACAGTGTCGATTTCGGTGCGTGACCGGAACGGGATGTTTCGCCCGTGCCGGGCGGCACGGCTCAAAACCTAAATCCATGATCATACTGTTGCATAGTTGTTGACCTGGTTGAGGTTGTGTATCCTAGTATCATGTATCATATCTTCATTGTTGCATATTGGCGATTATCGGCTCCCTTGTGGTCTGAGTCCGTGATCAATCATATAGTTTTTTCCCACTCGACCACTCAGAGTAGTGGTAGTTGTTGGAGTGCGAGTAGCCGTCCTATCGTTCCACACTCGATCACTCAAAGATAGTGAATGTTGGAGTTGTAGGCAGGCAGTTGACACTCTCTTCGTTGTTTATGAGAGATAGTAGAACTGTTGGTGGCTCCCCTTCTCTTGGGGTTTTGGAGCAATTAGCTCTCTAGTATCCTGTCCACTCAACCACTCATAGTAATGGTAATTGTTAGAGTGCGTACTACCCTACCCACTCGGCCTCACAAATATGATGTGATGGTGGTTTGACTGACATCAGGGGTGACACATGTCATTATATCATGTGCATATGATGCATCATGCATTTTGCTTGAGTCTACTCGGACTCACCACCCCTTGCTTTTATTTTCGTTTCAGGTAGTTGATAGTTGCGACTTGTAAAGCTAGGAGAGGATTCATCTGCTAATCCCTCAACATCGAGTATTTTAGTTGTTTTGATATTTTCTTTAGTGGGCATGTATTTATTTCAATGGATTTTGAGTTGTGGTTATGTACTTATGGATTTTGTGGTTATGCCGGTGGCATTTGTGGTTTTACTCAGAGTTACGCATTTTCGATAAGTAAAGTAAGCTATATTGAAGTATGTGTATTTCTTTCTCCCTTATTTTGCGTGGTTGCTAGCCATGTGGGTTGTGCTCTATATTATGGTTGAGATTGTTTGTATATGAGTTTCAGATTGCCCATCTTACAGGAGAGATTTTCCGATTTTTATCGAACATGCGACTCCTTGGGGCGTGCATATATAAGGGAGGGGGCTTTTTGGTGAAGCTCTATGTGTATGCTCTCTTAGTTCTTGAAATAACTTCTAAACTTATCGAGTTTGTCTCGTGGCGTTCAAACCACTGAAACTCATCACCCTTGTGGTGTGGCGTTTCTTTCATTCATAGTCTTGGTTTGTTCTAACTCTTAGTTATGAGTCAAGGCTTAAACTCTTGTCTTCTAGTTCTTGGGTTTTATCCATCGTTTGTTCTTGTGTTCCATCAAGATTGTTGGTGGTATTCATGTCATCTGGTATCCGAGCTTCGATTCAAAGGCAAGTGTTAAATTATCTTTACTTGCTGTTCTTAAAAAAAAGACACTTAAAAAAAGAGAAAAAAAAATATTTGTGCAAGTCGAAGTTTCTTCAACATTTCATTCCTTGTTTTCATCTTACTCTCAATCTTCTACTCTTTCATTTTCTCTTAAATTTCTACATCAAAGTTTCAGTTGGTTTCTTTTGAATTGTTACGTGATATTCCGATTTGTTCTAGAGTTTGATTAAGAACTAAAAAGATATCATCAAGTAAGAGTCTAACCGTGAGCAAACACGAGTGTGAGTGCCCTAATCTCGGGAGAAAAAAAAATGTTAGGGAGTGCTTGTGAGGTTTCTATTATCTTTGCAGAAATGTCCAATATCCATGAAAATGGTGCAACTAAGGAGGGTAGAACTCTTACAAATCTTCATTTGCAAGCAAATGATAGGATAGATGCAACGGATGATGAGGGATGAATTAAAATCTATCCATGAGAGGCTAGATCGAGTGGAAGAGGATACACCAGGAAGACATCCGCAAGACCGTTATTCCGTGCCACAATAAAGGCATGCTCAAGGGGTTGATATAGAAGAAGAAGAGGTGGTGGAACATTTTTGTGAGCAAACTTACAACTGGGGTTGGATTGGATATAGAGAAGAAAGTAATAGGCATAGAAAAGATAGGATTGGTGGAAATCAAAGGGCTAATGAGTTAGGTGTAAAGCTAAAGATTCAATCCTTCTAAGGAAAAAAAATGATCCTAAAGATTATTTAGACTGAGAAACTAAGATAGAAATGATGTTTGATTGTCATGATTTGCAGAGCTTAAGAAGGTTAAGCTAGTTGCCATTGAATTCACTGATTATGCTATTGTTTGGTGAGATCAAGTGGTGATGAATTGGAGAAGAAATAGAGAGCAACCTATGTCCACTTGGGAGGAGATAAAGATGTTGATGAGAAGGAGATTTGTACCCAGTCATTATTATAGAAGCTTATATCAATAGCTGCAGAGCTCATCTCAAGGCTCCAAAAGTGTAGATGCGTATTTCAAGGAGATGGAGTTGTCCCTAATGCGAGCTGATGTGGATGAAGATCGAGAAGCCACCATGGCTAGGTTCGTGCATAGTTAAAACCCAGAAATTGTTAATATTGTTGAATTACAATAATATGTTGAGTTGTCGGACATGGTCCACCAAGTACTAAAAGTAGAGGAACAATTAAAGAGGAAAGGATTGGCTAGGAGGGACAACCAATGGCTACAAATAGCACATGGCGAGCAGCTCCAAGAAGGGAGGAACAACTGCAAAACAAGCTAAAGTTTGAAATAGAGAGCAATCTGTGTCCACTTGGGAGGAGATGAAGATGCTTATGAAAAGGAGATTTGTACAACCATTATTATAGAAGTTTATATCAGCGGCTGCAGAGGTTGTCTCAAGGCTCCAATAGTGTGGATGAGTGCTTCAAGAAGATAGAGTGTCCCTATTGCGGACTAATGGGGATGAAGATCGGGAAGCCACCATGGCTAGGTTCTTGCATGGTTTAAACCCAAAAATTACTAATATTGTTAAATTGCAACATTATGTTGAGTTGTCGGACATAGTTCACCAAGCACTAAAAGTGAAGGAACAATTCAAGAGGAAAGGATTGGCTAGGAGGGGGCACATGGTGGCAGCTCCAAGAAGGGAGGAACAACTACAAAACAAGCCAAATTTGAAACATTCAAGAAGCCCAAACCAACAACGTCCGCTACTCAAGGTAATAGTGAATCCATTTCTTCTAAATCCCATGATATCAAGTGTTTTACATGTCAAGGGTGTGGTCATGTAGTCAGCCAATGCATGAACAAAAGGGTGATGGTGATAAATGCTCAAGGTGAACTTGAGTCAGAAGATGAAGACAAAGTAGATGAAGAAGTGCCCCAAAAGGAGGACAGTGATGATAAGCAACATGCTATTATTGGAGACTTATTGGTGGTCCGACGAGTTCTCAATCTACAACCTGAGGAAGAAGATAATCAAAGGGAGAACTTATTTTATACTCGTTTTGCAGCGTTATTATTGACAGGGGGAGTTACACCAATATGGCAAGTACTGATTTAGTGGAGAAATTGTCATACCAACTCAGAAACATCCGTGTCCTTATTGACTTCAATGGCTAAATGGTTACGGTGAAGTCAAGGTTACAAAGCAAGTCTTGGTAGCAATGTCCATTAGCAAATATAACGATGAGTTGTAGTGTGATGAGGTCCCCATGCATGCATGCCATCTTTTTTTGGGGAGATCTTGGCAATTTAATCGGAATGCAACACATGATGGGCTCACAAATAAGTATTCCTTTACTAGAGAGGGGTAGCCCATTACTCTTGTACCCTTGACTCCAAGACAAGTTAGGCAGGATAAATACAAAGAGTGAATGGAAAAAAAAAAGAGAAAAAGAAATTAAGCGAAAAGAGTCAAAAAAAAAAAAAAAAAAAAAAAAAAAGACAAATTGAGAAAATTGTGAATGAAGAGGGAAAGAAGGGAGAAAGGAAAATAACTTCTATACAAAAAAAAAAAGTGAGATTATAAGAGCTTTGTTTTCAAACCAGTTGCCTCTTATACTTTTGTATAAGAGGCACTCTTGAGCATTAACGATCTTAACAATTTTTTGCCACGTGTTGTTGTCTCTCTCTCTTACAGGAATTCAAGGATGTTTTTCCAGAAGATGTTCCACATGATTTGCCTCCTAGTAGAGGAATTGAACATCAAAGTGACTTCATATCTAGTGCTTCATCCTAAATCGACCTGCCTATAGAAGTAATCTAGAGAAAACAAAGGAACTTCAAAGACAAGTTAATGAATTGCTAGAGAAGGGGTATGTTCGAGAAAGCATGAGCCCTTGTGCAGTTCTTGTGCTACTAGTTCCTAAGAAGGATGAGATGTCGAGGATATATGTGGATTGTCGAGTCATAAATAATATAACGATTAGAATGAAAGAAGGTGATAAATAGAAGGATGGTTTTAAGACCAAGCATGGCTTATATAAATGGTTAGGAATGTCTTTTGGTTTAACAAATGCTCAAATACTTTTATGCATTTGATGAACCAGGTTTTGTGTGCTTTCTTAGGAAATTTGTAGTTGTGTATTTCAATGATATTTTAATTTATAGCAGAAGCTTAAAAGAGCATGTCACACATTTAAGGTCAGTTTTGAGTATGTTGCAAGCAGAGAAGCTTTTTGCTAATCTCAACAAATGCTCCTTTTATACGGAGAGAGTTGTGTTTCTTGGTTTTATTGTTAGTGCTAAAGTCATTGAGATGGATGAGGAAAAGGTGAAAGTAATCCAAGAGTGGCCAACACCAACAACAATCAACCAAATGAGGAGTTTCCATGGTTTGGCAGCTTCTATAGGCGGTTTGTTTGTGATTTTAGCAATATTGCAGCTCCTCTTACTAAAGTCATCAAGAAAATTGAGTCATTCAAGTGAGGAGAGGAGCAAGAGAGGATATTCAACACCTTTAAAGAAAAGCTAAGTTCTACTCCTTTACCAATCCTACTAGATTTTTTTTAACTTTTGAAATTGAATGTGATGCTTCTGGTGTTGGTATAGGTGTTGTGCTTATACAGGAGATGAGACTCATTCCTTACTTCAGTGAGAAGTTGAGTAAAGTCACTCTCAACTAACCCACATATGACAAGGAGATGTACGCGTTGGTGAGGGCATTGGAGACATGACAACATTACCTATGATTGAAAGAATTTGTGATTCACACAAATCATCAATCTCTAAAGCATTTGAAGAGTCAACATAAGTTGAACCGACGCCATGCTAAATGGATGGAATTCATTGAGGCATTTCCTTGTGTGATCAAATACAAGCAAGGGAAAGAGAACGTGGTTGCTGATGCATTATCTCGAAGGTATGCTTTCCTTTCTGCTTTAGATACGAAATTACTTAGATTCGAATATATCAAGGATTTATATGCTAACGATACTAATTTTTACGATGTGTTCAAAGTATGTGACAAAGTTGCATTTCGTGAAAATAGATTGTGTGCGCCTATATATTTGTTGCGTGAATTGTTTACTAGGGAAGCCTATGGTGATAGCTTGATGGGGCATTTTGGCATTACTAAGACTTTAGGGGTCCTACAATATCACTTCTTTTGGCCTAATATGAAATGTGATGCGGAGAAAATATGTGAGAGGTGTATCACTTGCAAACAAGCTAAATCTAAGTTGAAACCCGATGGCTTGTATACTCCTTTGCCTATACCTAGGAAACCTTGGACTGATATTTCGATGGACTTTGTTTTGGGACTACTCCAGACTAAGAGGGAAAGAGACTCAATCTTTGTTGTGGTAAACAAGTTTTTCAAGATCGCACATTTCATTCCATGTCATAAAACCGATAATGCCTCGCATGCAACTGACTTGTTCTTTAGAGAGATTGTTAGGTTGCATGCATGCCTAGAATAATTGTCTTTGATAGGGATGCAATGTTTTTGAGTTCTTTTTGAAAGAATTTATGGGGGAAATTGAGAATTAAATTGTTTTTGCTACTATTTGTCATCCCCAAACCGATGGGCAAACAGAAGTTGTTAACTGAATATTATCTTTACTACTCCATGTTGTCATTAAAAAGAATTTGAAAACATGGGAAGATTGTCTACCGCATGTTGAATTTGCTTACAATAGAAGCATACATTCTGCAACTCAATTCTCTCCATTTGAGGTTGTTTATGGATTCAATCCTTTGTCACCATTGGATTTGATTCCTTTGGTTGTAATTGAGCATGTAAACTTAGATGGTAAGTAGAAGGCTAAATTCGTAAAGAAGATTTAAAAACAAACATGGCGGAATATTGAGAAAAAGACCCAGCAATATGTTCGTTAAGCTAACAAGGAGCGGGAGAAA
The DNA here is from genome assembly GCA_024364735.1 of Boesenbergia rotunda. Taxonomy (NCBI): domain Eukaryota; kingdom Viridiplantae; phylum Streptophyta; class Magnoliopsida; order Zingiberales; family Zingiberaceae; genus Boesenbergia; species Boesenbergia rotunda. The sequence continues at coordinate 336,945 of JAGFNQ010001849.1, read as the reverse complement.
GTTGTATTTAAACCAAGAGAGTGGGTCTGGTTGCACCTAAGGAATGAGTGATTTCTAGAGAGACGACGTTTTAAACTTCTACCTTGAGGCGATGGCCCCTTTTTAAACGAGTGATCATTTGTCACTTCCAAAAGGTCCAGTTATAAGACTTCGAAGAAAGCATTTCAAAGAAGCACTAAATGGACTAATAAAAGAACCTTTGGCTGGTTATGAGAAAAGAGAGATCAAGATAAGTCCAAGTGTCGATCGAGGCTTCATCCATGTGATAGGGCTCCATCGGTGACTCAACTTGCATGACGATATAGGGACTCGCTCATAAAGACTAGTTTATTTTTAGGTTGCTAAATTGTTTAATTGCTTGTATGCATGCATTGGTACTCTTAAATTGCTTTTATGCATGCATTGATACTCTTAATTGCTTTTATGAATGCTTTGTAATTTTAATTGCTTGTTCCCATTATTAAGGAAGGGAGCTAGTTTATAAAAAGACACTTTTTGGTGAAGCTTTATATGTGTGCTCTCTTAGTTCTTGAAAGAACTTTTGAACCATCGAGTTTGTCTCGTGACGTTCAAACCATCGAAACTTATTACCCTTGTGGTGTGGCATTTCTTTCCTTGATAATCTTGGTTCGTTCCAGTTCTTGGTTATGGGCCAAGGCTTAAACTCTTGTCTTCTAGTTCTTGAGATTCTATCCATCATTTGTTCCCGGGTTCCATCGGTGGGGTTCGTGTAAGCAGTAGTATATATTCTGAATATGCCCAATTTTAAATTATGGTTGCATTTGGGCCTTTTTTGTCCAGCAGAACAACCTCAAAGGCCTACTGCTGGGGTTTTTACTCAAATTTTCCATAATTTGGAGCAATCATGTGGCTTCACAAAACAAGACAAACAAGGAAATTACATAATAAATACATGAAAATTTGGATGTATAATTCTAAAGCCAATACTAAGAAATCAAAAAATAGCAGCAGTATGATCCAATCAAATTTAATAGATATCTAATTAGTAACTTGCAGGAAGTCTAATCCATCCCGAACTCATATAGTAAAGAAGACCACGTGGAAGAGATTGATGTAGGATTTTTTTTATCTAATTAGAGGAAAGAAATCAAAGAAACTACTCAGCAATAAGTGAGAGAAGGAAAATCCCTATTACGACTCTTGTGCACAGCAGAAACAACTCTTATCCAAAGCAAAATCTAAAATACAATGTCCTCAACAAAATTCTTCCAGCTAGGGTTGTGCTGGAGGAGCAATTAATCTCTTACAAAATATTGAAGAATTAATTAATCCCAGCAAAAATTTATCATGTGAAGAAGCAGGGATGATTACGAACCAGAATTGAGATAATCAATACCGAAATCTCCCTAATCTTGGTGAATGTGATAGCAACCATCTTGGTCCCTTCTTGTCGGTTCAGCTAAATTGGGAAACAGGAGACAGAACACAAAGATACAGGACACTAGATCAAACTGGGAGTGAAAAATGCAGTATGCTAATAAGCACCATTGAGCAGTGCAACTTGCTGATGAGTCACGAAGAGCAAATAGTTGTCCCCACGGGGATCCGGAGTGGTTAGTGCATAGGGGTGTTGTCTAAGAGGTCCTGGGTTCGAGTCGCGCGAGACGTACTGGATTAAAACTCTGGGCGTTTGGTGTATCAATTCTCGGCCCAACTGTGCACTAATTACTCCGGGGACCGTGATTTACCTCCCTCGTGATGGCCTTGGGACGGGTGCGGCGGGGGCGCTGGGGGCGAGCGATTTCGCTTTTTGTCTACGAAGTGCAAATAGTTTTCATGCAGACTAGAAGAGGAGGGATTGCAAACCATGTGAGTGCTGGAGGAACATCAATGGCTTGCGAAAAGATCAATGTAGGAGGTGCTAGAATATCAACGTTGGAATAGATAGCATGGTGTTTCTAATACCATCTTATGTCATGGGCATCTTATTAGATTCCAATCACCAATGTTTGGCCCTCTACCTATGTTAATTAGTCATTAATATAAAATAATACTCGAAACCTTCTAACACAGTATTTACAAATAGGTTCCTTAGAAAGGAATTAGTAGGAAACCCCTATAGTTAAGGTATGTTTTTACTTGACATACGTTTACTACTTTTTGGAGTTAAAGACCTTTAATTCGATTCACTAGTATATTGCTATACTCTGGGTTTTGAAGGGAAATAAGCCAAGTGGGAGGAGATCACAGGAGCAAAGACACATAAGACTACATTTGACATGGTCTGACAAGAAGTTGGTACTGTTTTTGGGAAAATACCAAAACCAGTATCAAATACATACTTTTGGGAAGATGACATTCCTTGGTAGTTATATGAAGCAAAAAATGATGTAGTATTTGATAAGAACAGGTATTTCACCATAGACTGAAGGGTCAAATTGTGTTGGTCAATATGGACAGAATTTATTATTCAACCCACTGACGTGCACGAGAAGGCACAAGAAATCTTGAGCCTCCATCAAATCAATGAGAAGCTCCACCTTCCTCCTCCAAAACACTTGAGCTCCACCTTCTTCCTCCATGATGCCTTGAGCTGCATCTTCCTCCTCCCTGATGCCCTAAGCCATCGACATACTCCTCTACACTAACCCCTCCTCCATAGCTATCTCCTCTAACACAACTCACATGACCTCTTTTCATTCCAGGTAAGCTTTATCCAACACCCTAGTTTGTTTGCTTTCCTCCTACACTGCTTCATCTTCCTCCAACACCAGCATTTCTTGTCCTCCTTTGACACACTTCCGACACCAATATGGCGCTGTCTCGATCCAGTCGAGGACCAATACCCCGCATCAGCTCAAGATTTCAATCCTTGATTTGTACATCGTATTCTTGTTAATAAGAAGACATAGCACGGGTGAGTTCCAAATATTTCATGTTAAATCCAAAACTTTTGTCGGGGTCTCGAAAACTTTCGAAAGCTACCCGGACAGGTTTTAGGGTTTCCGGGCCTTCGGACGAGGTTTGGGGGATTAAAGTGGTTCAAAACTAAATATTACAAGGGGCTAACGGTTTAGAAATATAAAACCTAGGGGCGGAATTGAAAAAAGGTAAAACTTGTGGGCTAAAGTAAAAAAGACCATATATAAGGGCTGTTAGGGCTCAGAGTTCTCGCCGCACAGCCGCACGATCGAAGCAAAGCCACCTCTGTCGTCTTCTCCACTTGACTTCTTCTCCTCCTTCCATCTCGATCGACACCGGCGACGAGCTCCGTCACTCCCACCTCCCCACGGGCCCGATTTTTGGGAATCGAGTGGGACAACCCTCGATCTTAACCCTTCTGCGTCGGAGCTCAGCTTCGTTGGCCATATCACGGTGGAAGTCAGCAACCCAACTCGTCCCCTCTCCTGGTTTGGATCTGATCGGAGAAGGCACCCCTCGTCACCGTGCCTAGCCTGGGTCTCAGCCAACGCTCAGCCTCTCCATTGATCAGAGGCAACGGGATTGGGGAGGAGATTTCCGTGTGTCCATCGCCTGATCTACTGGACGTGGGCAGTGGAGCTTCGGCGAAGCTATCGGAGGTAAGAAGACCTCCAGATTAACCAGAGTAGCTAGATTTCGATCTGAGCATGTTTAATTGCTCTGTTTCCTGCCGCGGAACTGAAGGATTGGAGCTGAGGAGTGGAACACGAAATTGATTCTTGTGTGTGATGGCAGGTCTAATTCCAAATTGGATTTGGGTTTCACTGCTTTCTCCCTGCTTCAACTCACTGTGCCGACTGTGAGCTTCTGCCGTGGAGAGCTACTTGAGGTGAGCTCAAACCTCTGTTTCAGATTTAAGTTTTGTTTCGAATTTGGTTGGGATTTCGGTCTCAATACAGTAGAGCTCCACTTTTGCACAGATTCATCAGGCTCCGGACTTGTGGATCTATTTTGAATTGTATGCCTTGCTGTGGGTGATCGGGAACTCCTTAGCATAAGGTAAGGATTTAATGATTGAGTATGTTGTTTTATTGGTTCAGCTGTGAGGTTGATATTTTTGGAATTGTATCTGAATTGGTAGCTCTAGGTTGGACGGTCATGATGGTGTGGGATTAAGTCTAATTCTGTTTTGATTGTTGAATCAAGGGTTCTTTTGGATTTACTCTGATTACATATGTTGTGAGTGGGATTAGAGGTAGATCCGGGATTGATTCTTGATTCTCCGTTATTCTGCCATGTGTCTTTAAATGGGTAATCGATTTATAGGTTTTGGAATCAAACCTAACTCGATATGTGTGGTTCATCTATTTGCTATTGTTGATATGTTTGGATCAATTAGTTAGCTATATATTAGGATCTCGTGGGGTTTGCCACATGATACTTTAGAGGATTGGGTGACCTTGAATTTGGAATTGAACTCAATCTTAATTACGCAGGGTAATTAAGAGTCACCTTGAGTGGATTAGGGATTAAACCTTTAACAGGAATAGCTAAATGAAACCCTATAATCAGGATGAATCCTAATTGATTAGGGTAACTAGGAATCTTCCATTTAATTAGAGGTAATTAAATGGAAAGAGAACGATTAGGTTAATCCTAGAATGGTTTAGGGATTTATTAGCTAGTTACCATTTCTGAGTATTAGCTAATTAAATATGTCCTTGATACAGGGGCTTGATTTAGATTATTGTGGCGGATTATTGGCGGGTGTTCTCCTTGTACTTGATTTGGACTTCTACTATTTGGAGGCGGGTACTTCTTGCTTGTATCTGTAGTACCATTTTACCTTTATGCATGGTTATTTGTATTTTAAGTTGTAGGTTGCTATTTACCTTTACTCTGCTACCGTTTGTTATCCTACTTAATATTTATGCTTGATCTTGGATATGATCTATATTTTCCTTCTATACAGTCTCGTTATTTGTTATCTGTATAGCATAGGTATGAGCATGAGTTTGTAGATATAGGATAGCATACCACTGTATGGTTGCATTGATTGATTCTAGTCATACTTGCACATGTATCTAAATATATGATGATTAGGTTATGATGTATGTTTACGACCTGTGCATGTTAGGTTGTGTTATGTGTTGATGACCTAGTAGGGGTTGCATGCGTTAGAGTCATGCACCATCCCTGCATTGTTGTATATCGGCAATCAGCGACTCTCTTGTAGTTGAGCTTATCATCTTCCGGCACATGATATGCACACACGGCCACTCATGGGTTAGTAGATACCGTCGGGTGTGTGCATTTGCTCTGTACTGCTCCGCTCGACTGTTCATGGGTAGTGGTTTTGGAACGTTGTAGCAGGCAAGGATCCCTTCTCTTCCCATAGACCAGAGAAGATGAGAGAGATATCTCCCCCATATATATATATAGGGCGGAGTGTTTACTCCACTAGCATCTTCTTCACTCGGTCACTCAGGAGCAGTGATAGTAGAGTGCGGGAAGTGTCACAGTTCTACCTAGTCGGTTGATACATTATTGCATGTCTCGGTGGCTTGACTGGTATTAAGGGTGACTATGTCATTGCATCATGTGCATATGATGCATTTGTGCATTTAATTGTGTTTGTTGTATTTATTTGCTACACTTGTTTGACATGCACATACAAGATATACCATTTGTGTGGTTTGATGACCCTGCACTTGCTCATATGGTACGAGTCCTTTTTATGATCAGGATAGGTTGATTTCTAGTATGTACAGTCATTTGTTACTTCAGTTATGTATATTTCTGATACTACTACTGAGACTGTATCTTGTTGTTTTTGTACAGCTTATTTAGCTATTTTTTTCTGTCATGCATATCTTTCTATATACCCCAGAATCCACTTGGACTCACCACCCGTCACAATGCTTTTGTTTTCAGGATTATAACTCATCGGAGGAGCCCAATTGTCGGTCCCGGGTTCCCACAACTCCAGTTGTCCAGTGCTTCCACGCATTCTTATTTTTTTTATAGTATTTTCATTGGTTTGTATTCATTTCTATATCATGGACTTGTATTTTGATTTATTCATGCGGTATTATATTTTTAAGTCCTCTGTTGGACTTTGTGTTGTCGTTTTGCTGCGTGTCTGCTCGAGGGCAGTTCAGGTGAGATTTACAGCTTTATTAATGTGATGTTTTATTTTTCGTTATGTTATATATCTGTTTTGAGGCTTGAGGTCAATTTATAAACTGTGTTGTATGTATGTGTAAATTGTCCGTTAGACAGGAGAGATGTTGTCCAATTTTATATTGGATTAGTGGCTCCATTGATCTCGAGGCGTGACATTTCATATGGTAATCTCACAAGAATTGTCAAGATGTGGAGGCAGCAAGTTATAAATGAAAGTAATGATATAAAAGAAAAGAGGTTTGATACTCACCTTGACTTCCAGTTGATAAATTCACACTTATACTATCGCCAGCTGACTTTGGTATCATCACAACTGGTATAGATATATTAGGTGGAGTATCATTTTGAGTACACACCATTACCGGAGTATCTATGTTAAAGATTTCACACCACATATTAGTTACTCAGTTTAATTTGGCATAAAGAATTAAGGAAAAACTAAATTAACAATTACCTTCATCATCATTTATCACCAATAGAGCAGCTGCACCACTGGACTCTGCAACTTTTGCCTTATCTGCATAGTTGCAATTTCCACGTTTTGCAATGACAATTGAGTTACTTACCTGCAAACGACAAGCAAAGTAAAAAAAAAATATATAAGAACTATTTTTATGTCTATGTAGAAGCATTGTGAACAACTTTGTAATGATGAAGGACCTTTGTTCATTTCTTTTAATCTCACTACTTCAATTCCTCCTACCTACAGACAGGTAACTCAAGCTCCGTTTCATTTCTCTACCAACGCACAATATTAATTGTATTGACCATAGAGGGAATATCGTAAAGAGGCCATATTCACAGAAACTGCAAAATCAATGTATTCTTTATAGGATAGAATTATGGAGTCCTTACTTAGCTTGTCTCTATTAATCCTTTTTGTTTAATTTATTTTTACCATCTTTCTCTAATCTCTGCCCTCTTTATTTACTCTTAGATTCTCACTCTTCCTCCCCATATTTCTGGTCACTAGTTTTCATGTTTATATATATTTAGGACCTCACTGTGAGAAATCTCTATATGCATGTGTGTCTGTGTGTATATATATTACAACAGTAAACTAGCAGGCATGACGGAATTGGACCTTTGAAGACAATTTAGTGCAAGAGTCAAATGGATTTGCAAGAGCTGCTGGCAGTTTTATTGCTTTGGAAAGACTGCTTGGCAAAGACGCACCGAATCTAGCACTTTGTCCTTCTAAATAAGGCTCTTCATTACCATTAATCCAATTGTTTATCAAAACCTGAAAAAACATAACAAATTTGCTTATTTACAATCAACTCATTTTTTATATGTTGCATAAACTGTTAATAAACTTGCATCATGTGCTAACAAGGAAGGGCATAGCAACCAAATCATATTAATCAATAAAAAGCATTTGTATGATGCAACATTCAGCTGCTAACTTGAAAGATGACATGCATAGAGACTCAACAACATTGCTTATTCTATTCAAAGACTGAAAACATATGCATACATGTTTTGAGACAGAGTTTAGAATTTAATTAGTCAAAGCCAGGAAATTAAGAATGAAACTTTATAATGGCACACCCTTTTCATCAAAATATGTCACTGGATGCATGACAGCATGAATTAAAATTTGAGCTATCTATACATTAAAATCTATTTTCCAATTAACGACGTAGTGCCATATGTAAATATGATTACTAATTATTGGATGCGTAAAGTTTTAAGTACTTCTAACAAATTTAAAAATTTACAATCCCTATTTACTTATAAAATTCCATCAATTTTTTTTTATCAATTCCCATATTTTTCCTTGTTGATCTCTCTTTGAACTTTTTTATTAAAATAGTTGGAAAAACTTTTATGTTTTATTATTGTGACTGAATTACAATTATTATTACACTGTCTAATTGCATTCTTAAAATTTGTTCCTGAAACAAATTAATGATTTTCATCATAAAAATTTGCATTATCAACATATAAAATTCAATTTTTTATTTGATCAAATATCTCTAGGGCTTCAGCATAATCAATATACTCTCCATGTTCATATTTTAATCATTTTACGTGTAATGTTCTAATATTTTAAAAGATTTCTTAATAATCCTATTAATTTTATCTCATTAGAGCCCAAAGAATATAAGAGTCAAGGCAAGGGGAACTAGAAATTTATAAATCAAAGAAAATATTTTAACCATGCTATACATAGCCTAATCTAAATTACTTGTCTTATATTTTTCCTAGCCTAGTTACCTCATCCTTAGGTTGGCTAGTTATTTTGCAATAAAAAAAATAGATGGATGGTAATCCCATATAGAATATAAGGGCAGCTCAATGCAAGAAATTCCCACAAATGCTAGTCCTAAGGAAGGGTCGGATCACATTAGGTCTATTTGTTAGTATAGGGAGCACCACATTGAACCTATATTTTGATGCATGGCGAGTTTCAAGTTAGGTTATTTGTGGTTATTGTAAGTACTTCGGACAGTTTTGATGTGATAAACCAAGTCAAGTTAGGTCCTGGTTGTATTTGATCTCTGTGTCTAAGTGTGCAGGAGCTTAGGAGCGCAGGAAGTCGAACGAAAAATGCATCGGACAAGAAAGATGGCACGGAAAGGGCGCTAACGAGTTTGGTGCATCCGAGGGACACGGAGGTATGCGTTGCGCAAAAGCTAAACTGAGACACCTCAATTTGAACCCGAGAGGCCCCAGGTCGGAACTGAGGTGCCTTAGAGCAAAAAGTTATCGCTAGTAAACATTGGTGCATGGATAAAGATTCATCCAATCTGAGGCGCCTCAAATCACATCTGAGGTGGCTCAAGTTCACGTCAGCACAATGTTCACTTTGATTTTCAGGCTATAAATAGCCTCTAAAAGCTAGGCTTAGGAATCAACAAGTGTACTCTATTTTCCTAGTCTTTTTCTGAGTTTTCCAACGTCTGTAAGAGGCTTTTCCGCCTGCAACCAAGGAGATCTTTTAGTGGAGCTTTCAACTGCCTTAGATTAGTAATCGCCCCGGTTGAGACCAAGTAAATCGTAGCCTCGCCTTTTTAGTTGTTGTTTATGCTTTTGTTTTTAATTAACTGCTGAAACAAACTTCTATCTTTGTAAGAATTTGTAAAAGATCTAGTTCTAACTTGCAGGGCAATTCACCCCCCTCTTGCTGGCCTGCCAACAGTCTAGCAAGTGGTATCAGAGCCAGTTCGCTTTTAAAGGATTAACCACCTGATAAAGCAACAAGAAGATGGTCATATCCAACATTCACCCGCCGAAGTTCGAGGGAGATTTTGTCATATGGAAAAAGAAAATAGAGGTATTTTTTAGGACTGATTTTGAGATTTTACTGACTATTAAATATGGTTTTAAAGCTCCAAAAAATGCAAATGGAAATGAAAAGGAGGAACATCTCTGGAACAAAAAGGAGCAAGCTGACTCAGTAGCCAATGGAAAGGTTGAATTCCACCTACTGACTGTACTACCACCTCAAGAATTCAACCGCATCGAGAGCTACAACTCAGCAAAAGAACTCTGGGAGAAGTTTCTAGAACTTCACGAAAGTACATCAGAAACCAAGTTAGCAAGCAGAGACCTCCTCCGGAACCAGCTAACCAACCTTCGGATGAAGGAAGGAGAAACGTTGACCGATCATTATGCAAAGATCAAAGAATTGATCACCAGACTCACCAACCTCGACGAATCGGTAACAATCGTGACTCGATCCGATACGCTCTTAACGTCTTCCCAAGAATCCAAGAGTGGACTTCAATAGTAGATGTCTACTATATCTCAAAGGATCTGAAGGTAAGTACCCTAGAAGAAATATTTTCTATCTTCGAATTACATGAATCTCGATGTGAAGGATTAAAAAAGAAAAAGACAGACAATATTGCCCTAAATAGGAGGAGAATCAAACTAGATTCGGAATTTTCCGCCGACGAAGGGGAAACAACGTACATGGTAAGAAAACTCAATGAGTATTTTAAGTCTAACAAGTTTAATAAGTCGCAGGGCTAGAAACGTTCTCCAAGGAAGAGGCAAGTAAAATGCAACCATTGTGACGAAAAAGTTACATCAAAGATAAATGCCCAAAGTTGTAGAACAAAAAGAAGGAGAACAAGCCCAAGTAGAAGAGCCTGAAAGCGACGTGGGATGATACGTCATCCGATGAATCCAAAATCGAAGCCTACGCCGGACTTGCACATATGCAAGTCATCAAGAAGAGGACGACAAAGCAAACACCTCTGACATGAGCATCGATGAAGGGGAAGATTCGACAGAAGGAAATAGCGATGAAGGGGGAGCATCCAGTTTCAGACACAATGAAATGGTAAGTGAGGTAAGCAAACTTCCTCCCGGCAAACTAGATTTAGGTATTAGATCCATGCTTAGGAGTTTATGTAAATTAAGGACAAAAATTTAAATTTGAAAAAGGAATTAGCTATTTCATGTCTTTTAGAATGTATGATGATAATGTGAAGCATGAAAATGATAAATTAAAAGTTCAAATAGAAAAATTAGAAAAAGAACTGGCATACCTAAATTCTTCTCCCAAAAGAATTTTAGATATACAAGGGGTCTTAACTGATATATTAGGAATCATAGGGGTCAAATCATAAAAGTGCCTAAGAATTATATTCCAACAAAGTTCCTGATTAACCCTGTAGGTAAAAATCTTTTTTGGATTCCCAAATCAATTCTAAATTATTAAATGTTTTTTTTGTGTTGAATAAATTACCTTTGAATTTCTTGATTATTAGAAAATCCAAATCGAATAGCAATACTTAAAGATAATTCGTTTTCAAATTTTTTTATGATACACAAAGATTTTATCCACTTATTGTAATTTTTCGGGATTTTTTAAAATATTCGATGAATTTTCATGAATTACTTTCGAAAATTGACATTTTAAATTTAAAAATAGTTAGAAATTATTTTTGAAAGGTCCAATTTTTCAAGATCTGAACATTATATTTTAACCATTTCAAAAAATTGGTAGAATTTTTCGAGGTCAATATCTAATTTTAAAATTATTTTTTTGTTCAAACTCAAAAATTCATTTTAATCCAAAAATTTTTATACTGTTGAGTTTATTGATTTTCCACTTTGACAAAAAATTTGAAAATTTCTAGTGGTTAAATAATATTTTATGAATAATTATACAAAAATCATATTTTTACATTTATAAATACTTCGAAAATTCTTTTTTGATAATTCCAATTTTTTGAAATCTGTATGTTATATTTTGGACATTCAAAAAAATTATCAAAATTTTCGAAAGTACAAATCGACTCTTAAAAATTCATCAAGTTTTTTAATCTGTAAATTGATTTTAAATCCCCAATTGAATCTTAAACTTTATCCTCAGTCTCTATGTCAGAAAAAGTTCATTTCCACTCTCTGCATGTAAAGTTTCATTTGCATCAGCTCCTTAATATATATTGATTTACCCAATTGCTCTCATTATTTTTAAGTACAAAAAGTTTAAAATGAGACATAACTTCTCCTGAATTCAGTATCATATAATTAAAATTTAGTATATTTTCTATCAAATTAAGTATCATCCTTTTTCGAATGCAGTAATAAGTATAATCTATTAATATCTATAAAACACAGTTTTACATGTAGACGTGGCATTCACAGGGAGCTTAGGATTCCCACATAATCGAATATAAATTTTCAATTATAAAAATTTTATAATTAAAAATATAAATTCAATAGAAAATATATAATTACAAATCCTAAAAAGAAAATATAGATTTTAATACAAAATTAAAATTTTAAAAAATAATTTATCAAATTTAAAATAGATAATTCAAAAAATAATTTTGATGTAAGAAAAATGATAGTCCCACATCTGAAGTTACCAAGGCGAATTACACACAGAGCAATTATAAAAATGGACAAAAAACGGTAAAACAACTCATATCTTTCTCGACCTTTTGGCTAAGATCAAGTGTAGTATATGTTCTTATCAATTAAATATTTGATATGTGGGTTATTGGTCCATTTTAATATTAAATTAATTTTTATATGTGGGATGACTCATCACAGTAGCTTACACGTGCTTCGCACGGGTATTATACTAGTTCTTTTTAAATTCAATATATTTAAATTAGAATTTAGTATATTTTTTGTCAAATTGAGCACAATTATTTTTCTGCTTGACTAATTGATTAAGAGTTCATACCAATTGATTAACTTAGGATGAATTGATTAGGCAGTACTCAATTTAATGAAAAATATACTAGATTTTAATTAAATGATACTGAATTTATGAAGAATTATAGTTTATTTCAGACTTTTTGTACCGAAAAAATTTAAGGGTAATTTGGTAAATCTGTAGTTGAAAAACATGAAACTTTGCATGTAGGGAGTGAAAACAAATTTTTTTCTTACGCAGGGACTGAAGAGTGAGTTGAATTTGCATGCAGGGAGTTTAGAACAATTTTTCCTTTTTTAATCTTCTAAACAATGTTTTTTCCCCCTTAATGAGTTTGTCATTCTTGTTTTTCTTTTTACAAGTACCTTTTTTTTATGTGATCAAAGCGGGAGAGTAATTAGAATTAAGTTAAGGGGAGGCCAAGTTCAATTTTAATTGCATAGCTATTGCACTAAATCGCATTATTTTATTTATTGTTTTTATAAACAATTTGTTATTTCTTGTTTGTGTTAACCTTAACTTAACTTGGGTTGACACATCAAAAAGGGGGAGATTGTAAGTACCCTGGACAGTTTTGATATGATCAACTAAGTTATGTTAGGTCCTGGTTGTTTTTGACCCCTATGTCTAAATGTGTAGGAGCTCCTACAGGATGTCGAACGGAAGACGCAGCGGACGAGAAGGATGGCACGGGAAGGGAGCCAACGGGCTCAGTGCATCCAAGGGACGGAGAGGTCTGTGAAAGAGTACACCGATAGAGTGAGAAGGACGCGTGTGACGTCCGAGGGACGAGAAGCCGAGAGGAAGCCCATTTAAGGTGAAGACTAGAGTCGGGTTTGGGTGAGTCTAACTCTGATCGGCCAGAAATCACCCAAGCGGAAGGACGGAAAAGTTAACGCAGGTGTTGACTTTGATCAACTAGTCAACTGAGGTGCCTCAGTTGATGTGTGAGGGGCCTCAGCTGAAAGTTTATACTTTTCACAAAAGCTGAACTAAGGCGCCTTAATTTGAACCCGAGGCACCTTAGATCAGAACTGAGGAGCCTTAGGTCAGAACTGATATGCCTCAGAACAAAAAGTTATCACTAGTGAACGTTGGCACGTGGATAAAGATTCATCCAATCTGAAACGCCTCAGATCACATCTGAGGCATCTCAGGCCCACGTCAGCACAACGTTCACTTTAGTTTTCGGGCTATAAATAGCCCCTAAAAGTTATAATTAGGAATCAACAACTGTACTGTATTTTCCTATGATTAGGAATCAACAACTGTACTGTATTTTCCTAGTCTTTTTCTGAGCTTTCTAACGTCTGTAAGAGGCTTCTCCAACTGCAACTAAGGAGATCTTTTAGTGGAACTTTCAGCTGCCTTGGATTAGCAACCACTCCGGTTGCGACTAAGCAAATCGTAGCCTCACCTTTTTAGTTGTTGTTTATGATTTTGTTTTTAATTAATTGCTGAAATTAACTTTTATCTTTGAAAGAATTTGCAAAAGATCTAGTTTTAACTTGCAGGGCAATTCACCCCCTCTTGTCGACCTGCCAACGGTCTAACAGATATGATGCATATGTCAAGTCTGCAAATGTTGGTAACTTGATAAGGAAAGAAGTCTTAGTAGGTCAAGTGACCAGATACAAGTAGTAAAAAAGTCATAGTGGGTCAGGTGACCAAACACTAGACAATGAAAGACTTGGTAGGTATCAAGCATTGAAGCCCTAGTGGGTCAGACGCTAGGCAATGAAAGTCCTGATGGGTTAGATGACCAAACATCAGAAGAAGTAAAAGTCCTAGTGGATCTGCAAGAGCTCGACCAAACACTTGACAAGGTAAGTGTTGGAGGTACTAGGCAGATAAGCTGAGAGACTCTAGCACAGAAAGTGGTGAGGAGTGTCTGCTCTTTTTGGTGTCAAGGATAGTCTAATATCTAGGTGCTAACCTAGCCAAAACATAGAAGTTTAGTTATCTTTAGAGATTCTTCTCTGTATCTGCCCCTCAATGCAACTTGGATGAACTATTCACTCCATCATTTCTCAAAGAAAAATAACTTAAAAAAATATAGATGAATATAGGCGCGTTAACTAAATAGTTTTGGCAAGTCTATCCTCACACTAGTAAGCCTTAAAACCATCAAAGAGGTTTAAGTTACTAGAGTATTCTTACAATGAGTACAAACAGAGTTGCTGGTGAAATAAATAGGCAAATATGGCATGTTGTTGTTGTACTCTATTACAGAGGTAATTAGTCGCTCATTATAACATTATTCTTTCAATGCTCAGCTAACAACAGCCAGAAAGAATATAAAGAAAAAAAATGCATGAAATGAAAATTATCGGCATTAAACTGACAGTGGTTCTAGGCATTAAACTAACAGTAGTGAGAACCAATATCAATTAGGTTAATATGGTCTCGTAAATAATCATTACAAGGAACTCCTATTGAAAGAGAATGAGAAAAAGGATGAAGGAAAAAAAGGCGAGGAAGAAAAAGATAGGACAGTGTGAAAAGAGGAAACCTGCAAAAGAATGTCGGGCTTTTAAAACAAGCTTATCGTTTGTCAGTATTATATCCCTAATATAAGGTTACAAAGGACAAGCCGTCATTCTCCTCTTAAAGAAAAGATCGGAACTGTCATTCTAGAATTTGCCAAGTGTTTTCGCTCCTCCATCAAGGAATTGATCAAATGGACTATTTTCACAATGAAATGATTGTCGAGGCAATGCAATACATTGGCAGAAAAACTGAATTTTGACATTGAAATAATCCAATGGAATAACAACTCAGATGTCTTACCAAATCGTTGCACTGAAATTCCAGAGATACGATGAACCTACAAAAGGGAAAGGAAATTTACATCTTGGGAAGTGACATTGCATCCAGGCGAAATGGGGGCGGGCTCCGCGTTCTGGGAGGCGTCACCAGCGGCAGAAACTCCGAGATGCGAGACGGGCGAGAAGGACATGAAGATGAGGGCGACGACATGGAGGAGGAGAATAGAGGGAGGAATGGCCATGGGCGAAGGAAAATCTGTGTCCTCTGCGATCGGTTAGCAGGATCCCCTCCCTCCTTCCTTTTGCCCTCCAACAAAGAAAAAGAAACCCAAAAAAGGAATCGCACCAAAAGCGTTTGCACCTTTGAATTGTTTGTTTGCTCCTGGACGGCTAGAAGTTGCGCGATGTCAACGGTGCAACCATTACGGGAGAAGTTGCTATTTTTGAAAAAAAAAAATGCCTTTAAACACGTCTTAATTAATTCATTATAATACTATTAGTGAAATAACTGAGCTTCGCGTGGACAATAATTAAATAAAGCATACATGTGGCGTTCAAAGATAGAACGACATTTTCCCTAAGGTACCGAATTTTTTTACAGGGACGGATCCAAAAATTTTACCAAGGAACAGCAAAAAGTCAAATATCACAAATACATATATAAAAAAATCACTACATAACAAAAATTAAATTATAATAATGAAATTTAAGTAATATTTTTTAATTTTAAATTTAACTTACAATTAACCCTTACGACTTGATATTTTCTAAAAATAGTTAATAGTAACTTCATTTGATAAGTTACGAAATATATCCTTTTAAATATAAGTAATTAAACTATCATTTAAATATTTATCTCCCATTCGATTGTGAAGACGATTATTAATAATCTTCATAGCAAAAAATGCTCTCTCCACTGTAGCGGTTGCGACCAGTAAATCAAAACCAAAATAAAAAACTTATAAACTAATGGATATGTCACATCCCTTCTTGTTTAAACCATCTTTCTAGAAATATCATCAAGCACTTGTAATTTAAAAGCTTCAACAGTCACATGCATATCCATCACAAAATTCTCAAATTGATCCAGAAGTGACAAAAGCTCAATAGGTGAAATATCTTTTGGGTAAAATTGAGCCAATTTAACTAATCCTTGGTTGTCAAAAGTAGCAAATGAATTTGATAGATTTATGCATATCACACAAAGCAACAATTATGTATTTACCTCATTGAACCGAAAATTCAACTCTTGCAATTGCATATCGATAACCGTGTTAAATAATTCAATACAAAAATGATGTGAATTTGTTACTTTTTTAGCTTTTTTGCCTTAATCTTCTCTCACTAACATATAAATCATACGTACCCAGAGTGTCAATATGAAACTTCTCACAAAAATTAGAAATTTCTTCAAGTGATGAACTCCATCCAACATCCCGCATTCCTTGAATTTTTTTCTTACATATACTAACTAACAACATGTAATCCTTTGTTATTCCTAATATCGATTTCATCAAATGTGAATTAAACACAAATTCAAATGATTGCATATCTTTTACCTAGCGCAATTCTTGGCTCTTAGATCCGAATGTAATCCATTATCTACAATCTCATCATGCATGTCAATTGCGAAGCCAAACATTTGAATTAAACTAAGCAGAGTATTATAATGTGATCCCTAATGTGTATCACTTGGTCGAATGTGTGTGCTCTCTTGATTCAAGCATCGACCCTTGTTGATTTCTTTATTTTCTAAGGCTTGTACGATTCTAATAGCTTGTTTATCTCACAAAGCATCATGACACTTATAGAAGCCTCCAGCCACATTAACAATATTACAAAACATGTGAAAAAGTGAGACAATATTAATATGATTCTTTGCCACAACTACAAGAGTAAGTTGGAGTTGTTGAGCAATGAATATAATACAGACATTCATTTTTCTTTAAGATAAGATCTTTTAGTCTATTGATTTCCCCTTGCATATCACTTGGCTCATCATATCCTTGTCCACATATCCTAGATTTGCTTAATCCATGTGCCGATAATAAATCCACAAGGGCATATTTAAGTACTAGAGCAATTGTACTATGTACATGCTTAAAGCCCAAAAGACGTTCAACCATAAATCCTTTGCTATCCACAAATCTCAAAACAACTATAACTTGCTCCTTCACTAATACATCATGAGGCTCAATGAGTAAAATGAACAAAGGATTATCACCAAGCTCATTCAATATCACATTGGTTGTTTTCAAATGCGCAAGCTCTAACAATATCCTTTTGAATGTTGTGGCATATGTAGGTTCATTGAAAACTGAGAGAGAGGGGGGAGTGAATCTCAATTGATCATAAATTTTTCTTTTATCGACAACGTAAAACAAATTAAAACAGTAGAAAATAAAGTATTCCTTTTCTTTTACTTGGTTCGGAGTCTTCAGCGACTCTTACTCCAAGGCTCGCAGTCCTCAACCGCTTTTGTTAGACAATTCACTATAATTCTTTCTCCGAAAAACTTTTAGAAAGTAATATCGTACAAGATATAAGAGAGGTTAGTAACAACCAACTAATTCCCTTTTAAAATGCAAATACAAGTACAAAATAAAAACAAGTATACCGACACGGAAGTATGATTTGAGCGCAGTGTGTTAGAGATCTTTCCAGTGTCGTAGCAATAGAGCGTGAGTAGTTCGTCAATGTTGATGCAAACTGACCTGATTGTTGTTTTGGTGTTGACACCGATTTAAGTTTGGTTGAGTGGGCAAAGGTCCTGGTGAGTAGAAATTAGGTGAAGGAAATTCTAGTGAGTGAAGCTAGGTGAAGTAAATCCTGGTGAGTGAAGCCGGGTCCTAGCAAGGGAAGCTAGGTGAAGGAAATCCTAGTGAGTGAAGCTAGGTGAAGTAAATCCTGGTGAGTGAAGCCGAGTCCTAGCAAGGGAAGCTAGGTGAAGGAAACCCTAGTGAGTGAAGCTAGGTGAAGTCAATCCTAGTGAGTGAAGTTGGGTCCTAGTAAGTAAAGCTATGTTGGACTAAGTTCCGGTGAGTGAAGTTGGGCATAAAGTCTTGGTCCGGGGGGCTGAGCATTAAGTGTACTGGTCAGAGATGGCTAGGTAGCTCGTTCTCCGGGACCAGACTGAGTTAGAGAAGGCAAGGGAGCATGTTCTCTGGACTTAGGGTCGAAAAGAGTGGTTGGATCGGTATGGAGTCCAATCAAGGAGTTGGCACAAACTCCCTTGATTCTAGATTGGTCACAGGACCGATCCAGGATGTCTGATCGGTCTGTTGACCGATCCAGAAAGTTTCTGAGGAAACAGAAGGTTTTCTGAACGGTTAGGTGATCGATCAGAAACATTCTGTATGATTCACAGCAAACCCTGATCGGTCCAGGCGACCGATCAGGGCCATCCTGGATTGATCAGGAATGACTCCTGATCGATCAAGAAGTGAACTGATCGGTCACTTTGACCGATCAGGCCCTAACCTGATCGGTCAAGTGACCGATCAGGTGGTTGTGGTTTGAAATCTCTGGTGGTTGTGGCTTGAAATCCCAGCAGGCTAGGGGATCGGTCTGGTGACCGATCCCTGGTCTCTGATCGGTCAGTGAGTACGATCAGAGCTTCACTGGATCGATCAGGCCCTTCACTGATCGGTCTCTTTGACCGATCAGTGCCTTGACTGGAAATCATCTGGAATTCACAGTAGGTTTGAGGATCGGTCTGGTGACCGATCCCTGATCTCTAATCGGTCAGTGAGACCGATCATAACTTCACTGGATCAATCGGAATGGAGTCTGATCGGTCAGGGTGACCGATCAGCATCTCAGAACTTTAATTCAAATTATTGTCAGATCTTTGATTTCCTTCTGATTCACTTCTGATTTGCTTCGCTAATAAGTCTGTGAGTATGCAGATGATATAGAGATGATACAGAGCTTTGAAGGAGCAAGGAGAAGGGTCAAGGGTGACTTTCTCTGGTGGCTATTTTGTTTGTTATACACTTACAGGTTTCAACGGCGCTTGACGACCTGAAGCTTCAGCTGTGGAGGTAGGTTGAGAGCTCAGATGGGGTCAGTGGGTGACGACTGACCTAAAGCTTCAGCTGAAGAGGACTTCAGTGAACTGATAGCTCAGAAGAGGTCAGTGGGTGACGCCTGTAGGCATGCAGAAGGAAGCTTAAGAAGAAGAGGCTGGCGAAACAGTGAAGATAACGAAACGAGGAACAACAGAGCAAAGGGTTTGGCTTTTGTGTTGAGTTGTGAGAGTTCTCTGTATGTTCTTCTTGCTTGAGCTTTCTGTGTGATTGATCCTTCTCGTTGTCTCCTATGCTTATATTGATATATTTCTGAGACTGTCTGGAGAGGTTACTCCATCGAGAAGGAGAGGTTATTAGACGGATTCACTCCGGGGTCTGATCTGCCGAAGATCAAGGGATCGCCCACCTCACGGGTACGCCAAGGAGTAGGGTCAAGTTATCCCTGAACCTTGTAAATATCCTATGTTAGTCTGTTCTATTTTTCTTTCTGTTGTGTTTTGTTTTTCCGCTGCTAACCCTAAGTGCAAAAAGAAAATAAGCGTAATTTTTGGTGGCTGGCTATTCACACCTCCCCTCTCTAGCCATCCCAGATCCAACAGTCAATGCAGGAAGAGAGTGTAGGGGCAAGTGGAAGTGATCATCAATGCACTGGTCTCGAGCTCCTTATATAGGCACAGTTCGGTCGATTGAAAAATTGTTCAGTCAATTGATCCTTTCGGTCGACTGAACCTCTTGTTTGGTCGATTGAACCCCACGCTATGTGGGATCAGTAGCGATCGATAGAGAGGGGGCGAATATTGACTCAATATTTTTCGCAAAACTTCGTCGTTCGATCAATCGTCTTTCTATCAGAATGTTAGTACACAGCGAAATAATAAATAAAGAAAATAAACAACAGATAGTATACACGCGGGATTTATTTACTTAGTTCCCAACCCCCCAGGGTTAGTACGTCTAAGGCCTATGTACTCGGCATGAGTCCACTATTGGTCTCCTTTTCGAAATTTTCAGAGGCGGAGAAAATCCGTCTTACAATTTGAAATGCAAGCACAAATATAAAGAATAATTACAATATAAAATTTAAAAGCAAACCAAACAAACTCGACAATCCCGACCACTCTGGAACTCTGAAGCGTCGCGCACTTCCTCCTGGAGCCTCCTTGGTCGCTGAGCTTCGCCTTGAGCACTTTTGCATTGCACAGAATGAATGAGCGGATGGAAAAGTTGATATACTGAAGTGAGGGGTCGAACCCCTTTTTATACTAGGTTCACGGGCGCCTGATAAGCTTATGGGGTGCCTCATAGTGGCCAAAAAGTGATCCGTAGCAGTGAACTCGACGTTGGGATAAAGTTCCCTTCTCAGGCTCCTATTAACACTCAGGCGCTTGGTAGCATTTAGGCGCTTGGTATGTTGGGTGCCTGGTATGGACACCCTCAATCCAAGGCACCCACCAACCAAGGCACCTGATTCCTATCAGGCGCTTGGGAAGTCTTTTCCCAGGTTATGTTTGTTTTGTGTTTTGCTCTCCTATCTTGCCTCCAACTCCAAGTACCTTCAAGACAACAAAACACACAATAAAACAAATAATCTTAAGCCTTAATTGATTGGTTCTAGCTTTGGATTTCAACTGAAATCCTAGGTTAAACCGACGCCTACTGTTCCCTTTCATGGGGAACTCGTCCTCACCTACTCCATCCTAGAGAAATTACCTTTTGCCAACCGGAACCTCCGGTTGGACTTTTGCTCAGCCTCCGAGAACTCGGATCTCGAGACGTCCGATCCTCGACCCATCTCTACTTTTGTATGTAGTCCTCGCTTGGCAAAGATTTCGTTACCCGATCCCTGACCAGGAATGCGTGCCTAATTCTCCGAATCAGAACTTTGTGCTCAGTCCCCTGGACCAAGACTTTGGTGCCCAACCCTTGGCCAGGACTTCTTCCACCTAGCTTCACTCACTAGGACCTAGCTTCACTCACCAGGATTTTTTCACATAGCTTCACTCACTAGGACCCAGGTTCACTCATCAGGATTTCTTCCACCTAGCTTCACTTACTAGAACTTCGTTCCTTCATAATGACTTCTTTGCTAGTGATCTTAATCCTGACTAGACTTCTCTCTGCCAAACATCAGGTCTTGTTTGGCTTAACCCTTTATCAAACTGATCAAACCTGGGTTTACCCTACCAAACATCAGGTCCTGTTTAGTTTAACCCTTGATCACTTTGACTATACCTTAGTATATTGTCATTGTCAAACATCAGGTCATGTTTGGTTAACCCTTTGTCAAACTGATCAAACCTGGGTTTACCCTACCAAACACCAGGTCCGATCACTTTGACTAGACCTTAATATATTATCACTGCCAAACATCAGGTCCTGTTTGGCTAACCCTTTGTCAAACTGATCAAACCTTGATTTACCCTACCGAACATCAGGTCCTATTTGGCTTAACCCTTGATCACTTTGACTAAACCTTAGTATATTGTCAAACATCGAAACACTAGAGGTTGACTGCTCATAACTGATGCTCTTTGCACCAACACGCTATTCCTTCTTTGCTCCACTCAGCTGGTACTGTAATAAATGTATTCGGTCGACTGATCCTCTTGATCAGTCGACAAAAAAAGCTTCCTTCTGCATAGTCATGCCATACCAAAATTGTATCAATCAACTGATCCGTATGGAGTATGCCCAATCTAGAGCAATATGGTTGGTTCGATTAATTAATCCACTCGTTCAGTCGACTGACAACTCATTCGACGAGCTATCAACCTGAAACAAAAGCATTGTGATGGGTAGTGAGTCCAATTAGACTCTGCAGGTATATAGAAAGATATGCATGGTAGAAAAATAACTACATAAGCTATACAGAAACAATAGGATACAGTCTCAACAACAATATTAGAAATATGCAAAATTGAAGTAACAAAGGACTGTCGCCATTGCCACCCCTGTCGACTCCCATGTCGACTCAAAAGGCAAATGAGCAAAATCAGCCGAGCCCCGGCTGACGAGTGCACATCTGTGTTGGAAGGTCTGGCTGGCGGAGAAGGCGACCTCTTTGGGACTGATGGTAGCCCACAATCAGTATCACGATGGGCCTCAAATTTAAATTTATAAATTGAAAACCCTTAGCTCACAAATCTAAGTGTAGTATAGGGGCCTCAAGTCGTATTTTTCCAAAGACTAGTTAAGATTGCTTAATTCAAGCTAGATTTTGTTGTTTCCTATGTTTTGGGTTTTCAAGTAAAATGGGGTTTTTTGCAAATATGAATGAATTAACAGTTTGAAACAGAATAAACTCAGCTAAAGCAGAAACAAATTAGGAAATTACGAAAACTACACTTATCCCTATTTAACAACTGAGTAATTAAATTCAAAACTATGGATTGCAATTCAAAAATTAATATCAAATGCAGGTAATCTGTAACTAATTGCATAATTGTTTAAAGCTAAAAGAAAGCATGCTTAAGAAACTTGATTGAATTGTAGCTAGGTTCAAACCGAAACAACTAAATGAAACAAGTATTTCAGAAATAAAATTTTCCTAAATTAAACATCATACCAGTTCCTTGTCAAGATTTCCTTTTGCTGTTACACAAAAGCTAAGCTAGAAACCCTCTAGCTCAAAAACCAGTGAAGAACAACTCCCTTGATCAGCTTGCAATGGCTTTGGTGCAAATTGGTCTTCCTGATCGGTCACGGGACCGATCAGGACTCCTTCTGATCGGATTGGAGACCGATTAGAAGTGTCTCTGTCCGATCACAGAGATCGATCAGTAGCTGAAAACTCCCATCGAGCTCTTCTTCCTTGATTGGACGAACGACGACTTCGGCTCAGAAACCTTCAGAACACTTCAGAGAACCCCTCCGAATGCTCCGACAGCTCCGGTCGATGAAGATCAACGATCAAGCAAAAGAATCGATGGGCAGGAATAGAGCTTCGGCGAAACCCTCGCCTGAGCTTCGGCGAAACCCTCGCCTGAGCTTTCCAAAACAAAACTGATTAGCAAACTTAATAAGAAAATTACCTCGATGATTCGAACCCTTGAAACGAAGCTAGATCTAATGTTGGCCGCGTGCGATCGGAGAAGAAAACTGCGAAAACGATGAACAGAGAAGAAACTACGCGACGACTCAGCTGGGTAGAGAAGTTCTCTGATTTAATTAATTCCAATTCAAAATGAACGGTTGTGATCATCCTCGCTTCATCCAACGGTCAGATCATCTCTGATTGAGTCCAAACTTTCCAGGCCTCCATCAATGGTCAGGATCTGCTTCTCCTCAGCTTGGATCGATCAGATCTGCAATGGATGGCTCAGATCTCCCCATTCATTTATTGGACGACCCACATTTATCCATCTCTTGATCCTCTTGATTGAAGCCAAGTCCTAACTCAAGTTTGATCCAATCTGATCTAGGTCCATGATCATTCAAAACCTACAAAATTAGATTCAAATTTAATGCCAAAACATTTCAAATATAAAAAGATTTGCATCCTAAGCTAAAATAGAGATAATTCATGAAACCTAATGTAAATGCAAACTTAAGCATATAAAAACATGGATTTGAGAGCCTAATTTAATTATCAAAATGATAATTATCAGGGACCTTGGCCAGTAGAGCTGAAGGAGGCCTCGGTCGAGGGTCATCCTTCTAGGGGAGCATCCAGCATGGAGGAGGACATCCCGGGCCCCTCCAAAGTGCCCCTCGAAGCACCCAATGTCCAACCCCTTTGCCGCTCCGAAGGCACATCTTCTACGAGGAGCCGCGAAGCCACGAGAGGGAGGACCACGGGTGCTTCGGCTAGGCTAATCGCCAGTTTACACGAGTCACTCCTTTTTTTTAAAGGAAAAAGAAAAAATCTTATTCCCGTTGAAGAAAATACATATTAGAAGGGGGACCAAACCTAACCTTCTAATATAGAATTACAAGACACAAACTGATTTACAAGTATTTCAATGAAATATCACCCGACTGTATTTTTACAAATCTATATAGTTACCGACCAACATTTTACTAATTCACCCTGTTATTAGATTCTGCCCCCTCAACATAAGCATCAATGGCTTGAGCCCAATTCAATCCATCTTGGCACATTCCAAAGGTGACTTGGTACACCCAGTAAACCTTGTGTCAGAAATTCCAATAATAACAGTTACAGTATCAACACTTTCCACAGCTCCCAAATTACTTAGGTTAATGAAACTTCTGGCAAAATCCACCCCCACTAAAGGTATTAGCGAAAAATAACTGATTCAGAAAACAAGGATCCAGCCGAATTCGATTTCTGCATCCACCATGCTGACCAAGGCAAAAGTAACCCAAGGAAAAGAGTTCAACTTCTGCCTTGGGCTTTGACAGTCCCCCAATCGAAAACCTTTTCAATATCTTCATTCAACAAACTGTCAAAAACAATCCTTGTTGCTAATTCTGAACTCTCCAGCTTATTCCCCAAGAAACATAGGAGTTAGCACCACCGTTTGTTTCCGAAGCCACCAGTAATTCCCTAACTTTTGCACCCACCAGTCTTTCTGCTATTTTGATACTGAAAACCAAGAAAGCCACGCAATAAAACACCATAAATCCACATCTCAAAGATAGTACCTCACAGCATATAAAACTGCACGTTAAAATCCACCTGTTATAATCCACTGCCTCTGATCATCCTTGGATAGCAGCCTCATTAGCAGAGACTACATCTCTAGAAAACCAATCTCAATAAAACTGTACGTTTATCACATGATTGGCACACAATAGAAATATATGTTCATACCCCAAAGCAGGAAGCATTGCATATTTGACACGAAAGAAACTGTTAAGCTAAAATGCTTTCAGATGATCTATACATCAGAGTTTGGTTTGGTATGTCAATTCAGCTTTCAATGAGTCAGCACATAGATCCATTTTCAGAAAACAGAGAACCAGCTCTTCCTTCTGGCACGCAACTTCAGTTTCTGGAAGCCTTTTAGATTGCAGTACTAATATCATCAACCGCCCATTGTGACAGAAAGGCAGCAAATCAGTTCCCTTTGGCACACTCACATTGTAGCAGATAGCAGCGGCACCACAAATTTCTATTCCGGTTCAATCAAACATACATCATCTCTTCTCGGCACGCCAGCAATGTCACAAATAAAGAATCATTCTTCTCCAAGAAAACCACAACTTCAATATCATTTCCATGTCCAGTTCAGCTTTTGCAGACAACCATAGCAACAGCAAACAGTTCAGAAATAACAGACTCAGAATCTCTAGAAACTTTAAAAGCTTGACCACTTTGGGACACCAAATCACAAAGAAAAAAACCATGACCGAAATCCAATCCATAAGCATAGCAACTTGATAGTTCTTTAGAAAGAAATAAGAAATCCTTGACCATTCATTGGCAGTACATAACCCCTGCCTAGCTCCTAGTTTGGTTTCTTTGAGAGTCTAATATAAGGCAAGTTAATCCTATCAAGCTTACAAATACCAAAGAGAGTCTTATCTATCCTTGTGACATCCAGAATTCTGCCCTCAGAATTGAGAAAAGCTTGATTTGCAAGGTGATTCGCTGCTGCATTTGCTTCTCTATACATATGTGTAAAATGTACCTGGTATTTTCGTATTATGTGCTTGATTTTAAGGATCAAATTATGTAATTCCCAGGGAAAGTAAAGAGATTTTAGTATCTTCAAGGCTACCAATGAATCAGATTCAAGCCAAAGAGGGAACCAATGATTTTCCAAACATAATTCTAAACCTGCTAGTATTGCTTTCAATTCTGCCCTGATGTTTGTTCCAATGCCAATCATTCCGCATTTAGTTAGAAGAGTCTGTCCTGCATAATTTCTGATGATGACACCATACGAGGAAGGTCCCAGATTTCCTTTGGAACAACCATCTATGTTTAGTTTGAAAGATCCATGGCTCGGTTTCCTCCAATGCACCACTGAAATAGTAGTTGTTGCTCTATTGGCTACATGAAACCCCAAAGTTTGAGCTGCGTTTTTACATCTTTTCCAATGGTACTGTTTGATAAAGCCTGCTATCATTCCTAGATGTATATAATTTTTAACCTTCCATATGATTTTACCTGCTATTGGTTTTAGCCCTTGATGCTTAGCCTCATTTCTAGCATTCCATAGGAACCACACAATCAAGAAAGGTATGGTCTCTTTGATGTGTCCATCCCGTGCCCAGGATGAGCCCATTTGCCAGCCATCAAAGAATAAGAACCTGTCAACCCCAAATAATTGTGCAAAATATATCTAAACCTCTTTGGCAACAACACTATTAAAAAACAAGTGGTCCCAAGTCTGCAATGATTCACAACAAAGACATTTTGAAGCTAGGTGTACACCTCTTCTTTGTAGGATATCATCCACTGGTAAGCACTTTCTCAAGAAACGCCATATGAAAACAGATATACTCGGGTATAACAACTTACTCCAGCAAGCACCCCAAATCGTAGCTATTGGCTGTACATTTCTGACGCAGTTCCAAGCAGATTTTAATAAGAATTTGCCATTTCATGCAAGCTTCCAAACAATGCTGTCCAAAGTATTTGAATGAACCCCTGCATGAGCTAAATTTTCCTCCAGAACAGACATCGCAACCTCTAGGATTTCCTCTAAAATTCTGGCCGATACCACCTCCTGCAATTTATTCACTATCCATCCCTGATCATTTAGGAATTCTGCCACTTTGCAATCTGGATTTCCGACCACCGTATAAGTCTGATATAAAGGGCCTTGGTCCGACCAAGTATCATACCAGAAACTAAGCTCTATGTGCCCAATGATCCAGCCAATATTCTTCTCTGCTAAGCTGCGTATTTTGATCAACTTGCCCCAAAAAGGGGAACACTTCCAATTTTCTGAAACTACACTTGGCAATTTCATTCCACAATACATTTTACTTAAGAACGTTGCCCAAGGAGTCTTCTGCTCTCTAAATCTAAACCAAAGTTTCATGGCAGTTACTGTTGCAATATCCGATAGCTTTCTTACACCCAGACCTCCTTCTAATTTCGGCTTACAAGCCTCTACCCAAGCCACCTAATGAATCTTTCTGTTTGAGTGTGTTGTTCCCCAAAAGAAATTTGCAAAAATCATTTTCAATTGATAAAGCACTGATAATGGTGGTAGGAGAACTTGTAGAATATATAGAGGAACCGAGAATAACACGCTCTGTATAAGTGTCAAGCGTCCACCATGTGTTAGCCTCCTAATATTCCAACCAAGAAGTTTATTCTGTGCCTTCTCAATTAATGGTTGGAAATAACTTGATTTTCTATTTTCAGCAGCAATAGGGACCCCTAAATATGTGATAGGAGGAGAGTCTTCCATGAAACCAGTAATTGCTGCAATTTGATTCTTCCGGGCGCTATTGATGCTCTTTGCAGGGAAAAAAAGACTTTTACCAGCATTAATAGATTGCCCTGAGCAAATCTCATATGCATCTAAAAATTGCTTTATTCTTTTGACATTGTTGACAGCCCCATTCATTACAATCATGATATCATCCGCATATGCTAGATGTGATATCTTAGCATCACATCCTGAAATAAAATATAACTACGAGAACTTGCAAAATAATTTATCCAAACCTCTAGATAAAAATTCAGCAGCAATTACAAATAGAAGAGGGGATAGAGAGTCACCTTGCCTTAGTCCTCGCTTTGAATGAAAGAAACCAACTAAATGGCCATTCACTTTGATAGAAAACCAACATTCAGTGATGCAACGTCGGATCAATCCTATAAAGAGATCAGAAAATCTGAAAGCCTCCATAACTTTGAACAGAAAACTCCATTGAACTCTATCAAATGCTTTGGCCATATCCAACTTCAAAATCAAGTTGCCACCCCTAACATGATAATTCAGCTTGTGATTAAGTTCTTGGGCCAATAAGATATTATCTGAAATTAATCTTCCTGCTACGAAACCACTTTGTGAGAGGGAAATCAGTTTTTCCATAATCTGTCCCAGCCTTGAAGAGATTAGTTTAGAGATAATCTTATTGGAGACATTACACAAACTAATAGGTCTAAAGTCTCTCCACTGTTGTGCATTGTCTACCTTGGGAATCAACACTATGGTGGTAGCTGCCATCCCTTTTGGCATTGGACTGCCATGAAAAAAAGTCCAAAACTGCCTCATGCACGTCTTCCTTTATTATTTCCCAACAGGCAACATAGAATTCTACTGAAAAGCCATTTGGAGCAGCAGCACTGTCCCTTCCCATCCCCCATATAGTTTGTTTAATCTCATCCAAGGTCGACAATGCTGTAAGATCAGAATTATCACCAAAAGTTATGAGTGTTGGGATGCAATAAAAACTTACAGAATCACAGTTGAATTCTTCTCCAGTCAGCAGCTTCTCAAAAAAAAAAAAAAAAACCGCAGCTGAAGCATAAATTTGCTCTGGCTTGTCTAAGCATACACCCTCCTCCCATATTCAAAAAATCCTGCTTGACATTCTTCTTTTCTGCGTCAGTCCATGGAAAAACTTTGTGTTTCTTTCACCTTCAACTGCCCATTTGGTCGCATCCCTTTGCTTCTAGAAGATCTCTTCCATATTGAGAGTTTGGAAAAGTATTGCTTGATGTTTTGCCCTATTTAGTCTGTTTGTTTCCGAAGGATCCAAATCAAAATTCCTCTCCGCAACCGCAAAAAGCTCCTCTGCCTTCTTAATATTATCATGTATATTTCCAAAAACTTCTCAATTCCACCATTTCAGATGTGATTTGAGCTTTTTTAATTTATGTTGCAGTTTGGTCAGTCCAGAAACCGAAATTGGCAGCATCCAGTTTAACTTAACAATTTGCAGAAAATTGTGATGCTTGATCCACATGTTCTGAAACTGAAAAGAGGCAGCCGACTTTGTAAACCCAGGGAAAGTAATCAGTAGGGGACAATGATTCGAAGCCGCTCTACTCAAGTGTTCTATTCGTACCGAGAACTCATGACTATGCCAAGAAGGTGATATAAGTATTCTATCCAAACGTTTCCAGATTTTGCCATTCGTCCATGTGAACTTGTCACCCACATAACCACAATCCAACAGTCCAGATAACGTTAGAAACTCATTAAAATCGTTTACTAGTCCCATTCTAGAAAGAAAGCCTTTAGAGTATTCACTAGGATTAGAGACAACATTAAAGTCTTCTCCTACTAGCCAGAAAGCATCATTATTAGGTCTGATATCCAAAAGTTTCTCCCAAAGAAAGGATCTCTCCAGCTGTGTGCATTTAGCATACACCACCGTGATTATCATACTAATAGGGAAAAGCTAAGAGCTTACTTCTAGGTGCAAAAACTATTCATGATCTAATAAAATCCTGCATACAATATTAGAATCATACAAAAACCAAATTTTCCCGGAACAGTTGGAAATGGCTGTTTCAAAGCCCAACCGTCTAGTAATGAAAGCTTCATCTAATTCAATAAAAGGTTCAAGAATTCCCAGAAAATTAAGATGATGAAGTTTCCTTAGACAAAGCACTCTACGCAGGGATGCATTGTTACCTATCCCTCTTATGTTCCAAATGATTCCTGACATTAAAAAATTGAGGAGGAGGCAAACCTTTGCGCTTGGGCTTTGCTTCTAGTCTCTCTTCGGCCTCCAATTGGCACATTAATAGGAATAAGGGGCTTTTCCCCCTTCTTTTTATTTAATGTATCTGATAAGGTTTCTTGAACTTGTGTAGTGTCCTTGGTTTTTGAATTTTCTGATCCAGCGAAAGATTTTAAAGTCTCATCTTCCTTATGAATCTTATTCCCTTGCACAGTTGATTTACTCCTGGTGGTTTTTTTATACATCACTTGTACATTGGCTACTCCAAGCCTTTTTCTCATGCTTGGGCTAGCTAACAATGGTGAAGAAATACTTCTTTGCAGCTGCTCTGTCTCTGTACCATCTGATTCTTCCTCCACCTCAAAAGATTTGGAAAAATCAGGCTCATTTGACACCTCCTGTTCTTCCTAAGAGCTTTCATCTTCCTCCTGATCTGAGTTCTCTGGTAGCTGCTTCAATCTGTTTAAGGCTGGATGTTTTACTGAGATTGGATGATTAATCATCACATTCACTGAATCCTTCTGCAATTTGCCTTGTATAGCAGCTGTTTCCTTCTGTGCAGAAAGCTCCTCTCCAGTTTGCAAAAATTGTTGGTGTTCCCCTATCTCCTTGCATTGCTCATCACTTACAGATTTACCCCTAGCCTGTTGGTGCAGGAAGCACCATATCGAACCTTGTTTTGATATTGGCAAAGGATTCAAAGTTAAGTATTATTGGTGATCTAACAATGTTACTCAAGTGTGCAGGAAAAGTCCTAGCGAAGGGCTGCTAGGCACCTGGCAAAGGAATGCTAGGATACAAAGCCTTAGCAAAGGAATGCTAGGCACCTGGCGAAGGAATGCCAGGATACAAAGCCCTAGCGAAGGACTGCTAGGCACCAGGCGAAGGACTGCCTGGAATCGAAGACCTAGCGAAGGACTGCTAGGCACCAGGCGAAGGGCTGCCTGGAACCGAAGACCCAGCGAAGGGCAGCTGGGTACCAAGCGAAGGGCTGCTAGGAGTCAAAGACCTGGCGAAGGACTGCCTGGAACTAAAAACCTGGCGAAGGACTGCTGGGCACCAGGCGAAGGACTGCCTTGAACTGAAGACCTAGCAAAGGATAGCTAGGCACCTAACGAAGGAATGCTGGGCAAAAGTCCAACTGGAGGAGCCGGTTGGCATCAGGTAAACTCTCCTGAGATGAGTAGGTGAGGACGCGTTCCCCATCGAGGGAACAGTAGGCGTCGGTACGACCTAGGGCTCCATTTTGGAGACCCAAGGTCAGAACCAAGACAGCTAAGGCTGTATAAAACTAATAATTGATTGCTCTATGTTGTTTTGGACTAACCCTGGATGTAGGACCGAAGGAATGAGTGTCTGCAGCTTAGAACGCCTCAAAGGAGAGAGGCAGCAGCTGAGTAGGGCACCCCCAGTGTCTCAGGCGCCCCCAAGGTCAAGGCAAAACAAGTTAAGCAAGAGTTCACTTCGGAAGCTTGCTGGGCGGGGCGCTCCCGTGCTCCCGGGCGCCCCCAGTGTCCAGGGCGCCTCGGAATCAAGCCAACGAAGTGGATAAACTTTATCCAGCCGAGAAGCTAGCTGAAAGGGTCAACCAGGGCGCCCCCAGCGTCCTGGGCGCCCCCACAGTCAACCCTTAGCCCTATTCGAGTGGGATAAGGGCTGACCAAGACTTGCTCGGATCGGGTGACACGTGGGGGGGGGGGGCGCCCCCAACGTTCAGGGCGCCCCGGGAGGCTATAAAAAGCCCCTCGACCCCAAGGCTTCGTACAACACTTCTTCCAACGCAATTTCGCTCTTCTGCTCCAGTGCTCTGCTCCGGAAACCTCCCAACTCGAGATACAAGCGCCGACGACGTCCCCCTGCTCCAAAATACAATCTACACCGGACGTCGGTAACGAAGAGCTATTTTCTAAGTTTACTGTACTACTCTTTTAACATCTTTCTGTAAACTGTTTTGCGTATATAGAATTGCCCGCAGTAAACGGTCAACGACCGTGGGCCTTGGAGTAGGAGCCGACCGCGACTCCGAACCAAGTAAAATCTTGGTGTTCGTGTATTGTTTTGTTTTAATTTTTCCGCTGCGTTTTCTCTTTTTCAATCCGAAACGACTTACGATATTCACCCCCCATCTATCGTTTTCTCTCGATCCAACATAGCCTTCCCCTGCACTAGGTTTGCAACCTTTGACATGCTCTGTCTATCAACAATTAATGGCTGAATTATATTTGATACATTCCTTACTGTTGCTTGCGTGGTTTGTGAATATGAAACTTCTACTATTTTATCTTTGAGACTTCCTGTTTCAAGCAAAGGTCTTGACACATTTCAACCACCACTTGAAATTTCTTTGCTTGTTTCCATAGAGACTTTGTCATTCCCTTCGTGCTCTACAAAACCTTCAATTTCTCCTTGTTCATCATTCTCCAATTCAGCTAATAATTCAAACTCCAAACCCTCCACTCTCCTTATTAGCAGTATCATATCTTCCTACTTGCCCCTTTTTTTGAGTCCATTTCTATTTCTCTGGATGTGTCGAGACCAACTCTTCAGCTTGCATATCGGGTAAAGTAGAGGACACTTCTTTCCCTCTTCTGCTATTTAATTTCATTCTTAAATCTTCAATAGACATCTTAGGATTATTTCTGGTAGTTTTCCATATTGGGTTTGGCTTATTTCCATTGACATAACAATCTTCTACATTATGTCCCAAATGTTTGCAGTCCACACAATACTTCGATTGTCATTCATAGACCACCTTCTGTAGTCGCTTTTCTTCCCCAATGCCAATCCAGAAATCTTCTACCTTGCGTTTTAACAAGTCAATCTCAACACATATTTGTGCAACTGATAGTCTAGTTCCATCAGCCGT
Source organism: Boesenbergia rotunda (assembly GCA_024364735.1). Classification (NCBI taxonomy): domain Eukaryota; kingdom Viridiplantae; phylum Streptophyta; class Magnoliopsida; order Zingiberales; family Zingiberaceae; genus Boesenbergia; species Boesenbergia rotunda. The sequence continues at coordinate 304,521 of JAGFNQ010001849.1, read as the reverse complement.
ACCCTCATCAATTTTAATAGGCTTCCCAACGATCCTTGCCACCGAGAAGAGACTGTGCTTGTTGAACATGTGAATTGGTAGATCAGATAGCTATATCCATATCGGAACCACTGAGGATTCAGCTTCATATGTAAAATGAGGTGTCCACTTGAAGATTCTCAATGTCACACCGCCTTTAAACCATAACCCCCGACCCTAAACACGAGCCATATCTTCATTTGAAGTTAGATGAATAAAGATATAACCAGCACATAGAAATATGATATTATAGTAACTAGATAACCCTAGATTACCAAATGCTTGTAAGATTATTGCTTGACTAGGGCGCCACTCAAAAAACTTCCCGATCAGAGCAAATTGATAAGGTTCGGCCATACCTAGTAATTCCTCTTCAGAATAGAAGATTCCGGGCTTATTGTTGTAGATCGTGATTGGTTTGAAAGAGTTCCCCACATCATCGAAGCTTTTTTTTAACGTTCGAGGCGAGACAGGCTTCACAGCAGCCGTATAAGAAGTAATTGTAGAGGCCAACATCGCAATATGAGGGGAGATTGCAGAGTCGTTCGTGAGGTTTAGCGCCACCATATGAGAGGGGTTTGCCTCCATATGAGAGTGGTTTACAATTGGTGGTGCTGCCTCTGTCCTTGATGTCGCGATCCTGATGTCGGAGATAGGTTGAGGCACGTCACTCGAGGAGGGCAGAGGGGGAAAGAAAGAGTTGGCAGCAAGGGAAGAAGGATGCTGTAGATCCAGTGCTGGCGTCCTAGGGCCACCGGCGGCTTGCGCCACCATCAGAGGGTGCACACGCCCAGAACCGCATAGTTGTCGCCTTTGAATCGCCTGGTGAGAGAAAAATCGCCCAAAACCTGCACGAGTCACTCCTTAAGGTAAAGGTTTTGTGTTTTCCCCTTACCATCTTTTTCTCTTCTAACTCTTGTTATTTGTTGTGGCAGGCCGCATCCGACCGCCTTCTTCTAGGTAGGATTAAGACGAGCGTTAAAGGGAACGTACTGGAAGATTTTCCGGTGGAGCCCACTCTAACGCTTAAGTTAGTAATCTTATCTCTTTCGGAGGATAACGAGGAATCAAGTTTTCTATCAGTTTGGAAAGCTTACCCCCTTTACCTGGATGTCGCGGTATCTAATATACCTGAGGTCTCTATCACATGTGTCCCCACGTTCTCCTCCACCTTCCTTAATCATCAGTTACTTGATAGATATTCTATCTATTGGTAATGGCTGATGCGATCATTAATGCCTTAATTACCGTGCGTTGTGGACAATAATTATCCGATGACTTTTTTGTTACAGAAGGAGGAACGGATACTTGAAGTTGAGCTTTCTAACTCCTATATTGATCATTGGGCTCCACTCTCCCAAGTCAATCTCGGAGTCTCATCTCCTGAGCTGACCTCGAGGCCTTTATCCATTATCCTGAGATAGTCTCGGGAGTCCGATTCCCGATCTGACCTCGGGGGCTTTATTCCATTCTCCCGAGGTAGTCTAGGGATCCCGATTGCTGGACTGACTTCAAGGCTCTTGTTCGGTGGGCCCTGCTATTGGAACTTGGATGGCTATAGAGGGGGGGGGGGTGAATGTATTCAGACACAAAACTCTTGCTCTTTTAGGTTTTCTGCACTTAAGAGATTAGCAGCAGCGGAAACAACACAAATATAAAAGCAGAAACTAAAATGCAGAAACTAAAGACAAACCCAAGACGCTAACAAGGATGATTTACAAGGTTTGGGGATAACTTATCCCTACTCCTTGGCGTGCCCGTAAGGTGGGCGATCCCTTGATCGTTGGCAGATCAAGCCTCGGTGAACCCCGGATAGTAAATGTCTCCTTCTCGGTGGAGAAACCTCTCCACACAAAGTCTCCAAATGATACAAGTTAAGCTCACGAGACAATAGAAGGAATCCTCACACAAGTCTCACAGGAATGCTCAAGCAAAAACTACACACAGAGAGCTCAACCCCACAGCCAAAAACTTCACTCGTTTTTCTGTTAGTTCTTCCGCTCCTCTGCTTCCCAGTTTCTTCTTAAGCTTCCTCTCCTCGTCGCCAAGCTTCGTCAGCATCCCCTGAGCACAGCCTGAACCCACTAACCTCCCTTAGCACTCAGTCCACTGAAGACCTCTTCAGCTGAGCCTCCGTCAGTCGCCAGCTGCGCCTCAAAAGCCGTTGAAACCTGAGAAGAGAATACATACAAACCTGCTAAATGGAAAGTCCCCATTTGACTCTCCTCTATTGTTTGAATCCTCCCTGTCTAACCTACACACTGATCAGAGGCTTAGCAAATGCATATCAAACAATATCACACAATATCAGCAGGTAGCAGAAAAATGCAGACACGATCAGAAGTCTGACAGCGATTTCAAATTAAAGTTACAACTACTGATCTATCACCAGACCGATCAGAGATGAACCTGATCGGTCACCAGACCGATCAGGGTAAGCCCTAAACGATCAGGCTCTAGCCTGATCAGTCCATAGTGAGAAACTGGGAATCACGGACTTCTTGTGATCGGTCACACTGACCGATCAAGTATTGGGGATCGGTCACCAGACCGATCCAACAGCTGAAGATAGAACCTTCAGCATTTTCAACCAACGCCTCCTGATCGGTCACCTGACCGATCAGGTTGTGCCCTGATCGGTCTGGTGACCGATCAGGTCACTCCCTGACTGATCAGGAGCCTTCTTGATCGGTCGAGATGAGCAGTGTCGCGACAATTTGATCGGTCAAATTGACCGATCAAAGTTCCTCACAGAAACTTTGTGAACCCATCCGACTTCTCCCTGATCGGTCACCAGACCGATCAGAGGCCAAACAGAAACCTTTCTGTTCTCTCCTTGATCGTTCACCAGAACGGTCAGACATTACTAGATCGGTCACCAGACCGATCCATAACAGGAGTTCGTGCCAACTCCCTGATCGGTCACTAGACCGATCCAGAGACTCCCAATCCAACCCTAAGTCCAAAGAACAGGCTCCCTAGCCTTCTCTGACTCGTGCTCAGTCCCCTGGACCAAGACTCTGTGCCCAGCTTCACTCACCGGGACTTCATTCAACCTAGCTTCACTCTCTAGTGCCTAGCTTCACTCACCAGGGTTTCGGTCACATAGCTTCACTCGCTAGGACCCGGCTTCACTCACCGGGATTTCAGTCACCTGGCTTCACTCACCAGGACCCGGCTTCACTCACCAGGATTTTCGTCACCTAGCTTCACTCACCAGGACCCGACTTCACTCACCGGGATTTTAGTCACCTGGCTTCACTCACCAGGACCCGACTTCACTCACCGGGATTTTAGTCACCTGGCTTCACTCACCAGGACCCGACTTCACTCACCGGGATTTCATTCAACCTAGCTTCACTCACTAGGGTTTCGTGCCTAGTCCCCGACCATGACTTAATCTGAATTTACTCAACCAAACTTAAATCGGTGTCAACACTAAAACAACAATCGGGTAGACTGCATCAACACCTGCCACGTAGCTTCCCTACACCACGTGCCCACCCTAGGACACTCATCCCTATCATCATTCATGATAGTTTATTTCCTTCTTAATTTAGAATGGCTAAATAGAAAAAGATTATTTGATACTTGCCCAATATAGTCCAAGGTGAGGTGATAGTATGTTAGGAAAGTTTGTCTAATGAGTCAAATAGGGTAAGACAAACCCTATTTGGTCTTTTTAGCTTGGTGAAACTAGGGATGTGAGTGATGTAGATGGGATCTATCCCTCCCATATGACGGGAGTAATATTTGTGGGCTCCTTGATCCAGTAGGACTGCTAAAATGCATGACCATGCTCAAATGAGTCAATGAGATATTGAGCTCATTTGTTTGAGCGAGTCTACTTGGAGATCAAGAAACACAAAGATTGATCGAGGATGACATAGTCTGTGCCTGATTGGTCAATCTAGATATTGAGGATAAAAGGACAAGGTCATACATTGTCATAGTTACGGAGGTTAAGTCGGATCTCAACTTTTCTTGTTACTTGGGTAGCAATGATGCATTGCTAGATGCCGCTCATTGCTTATGTGTCTAAAGTGGTTTAGGCACATTGCCAATGTTACGAGAACCTATTGGGTCACACACTAAGGACACGATGCTTCAGAGATTGATTGATCTTAGTTTGACTAAGATTTGATCCGAATTGGATTGATTGAGTTAAACTCAAGTAAATCCAATTGGATTATGGGATTGAGATCTAATTTGAGTTAGACTCATTTAGATTAGACTCAACTACATTTGGATGAGATATTAATTCATTAAAATGTTTAATGAATTAATAATAAAGGTAGAAGAAAAGTCTCTCTTCATTAAATGGAGAGAAGTTGAAGAGCTACATGAGAAGATGTGCTCTTTATTGACTTTAATGAAGGGAAGCTAAAGGGACAAAAACCTCTTCATATTAATGGGATGAGTATAAAAAAGTTTCTTGTCATTTGGATGGTGGCATAGTCTTTTTCCCTTCCTATCTTCCTCCTCTTCTCCCTCTTTGGCCGAAACCTATTTTGGGGTTCTTGGTGTCTCTGCGAACTACCTCAAGTTGCTAGAACAACTAAGGTAGTTCTTCTCCGAAGTTGAGAGATTGTGTTCGTGTGGATATGCATAGAGGCACGGACGCTTGAATGTGCAAGAGATTCGGCATACCTTGGACGAGCGGGATAAACGAAAGGGCACACATCAAAGGTATATATATAAGATAAGTAGTTGTAGATCAGATTTGTACGAGTTTGCATTCGCATGGATTACTCGGGGGATCTTATTTTCGCTGCGGGTTTTTGTTTGTCACCGGGAGATCCCAACACCTAGACTTGGAGGCAAGATGGAAGAGCAAACACAAGCAGATGAAGAATTACATCTTGGGATAGGGGTTACCGGACGCCCCCAATGGTCCCGGGTGCCCCGGGACCAAGTCCACAGCATTATCTTCTGTGATAAGATTTGAATCGATCAAATTGGATAAGCGTCACCTTCACAGGCGCCCGAGTGACCTATATATAAAGGACTTCGGGAAGAGCTTTCAAATCAACTATTCTTTCATCCTACTACTCACGACCTACGACGCAAAAGTGCTACGATAAAGTTCTACGACCAAGGAAACTCCAGGAGGAAGTGTGTTGCGCTTAGACTTCCAGATTGACAGGATCTTCTTCATTTTGGTTTGATTTGTTATAAGTTGTAACATTATTCTTTTCAAATTGTAAGTAACCCAGGTGAGTTTTGATGCGGTCAACCAAGTCAAGTTAGGTCTTATTGTGTTTGATCCCTGTGTCTAAGTGTGCAAGAGATTAGGAGCACAGGAAATCGAGCGGAAGATGCAGTAGTTGAGAAGGATGGCACAGGAAGGGAGCCGACCAGCTCGGTGCATCCGAGGGACGTAGAAGTCTACGAAAGGGTATGTCGGTGGAGTGAGAAGGACATGCATGATGTCTGAGGGATGAGAAGTCGGGCGAAAGCACGCTCGAGAAGAATGCCGGAGGAGGTTCGGGTGAGCCCAATACTGGAAGGCCCGAGATCGCCCAAGAAGACTCACTAGAGACTGGTTAGCATTGTGCTGACCGAAAGCCACTTGGGCGCTCGAGTCAACTCGGGCACCTGTGAATGAGGGCACTCCTATTCACTCGGGTGCCCCTGTTCCCGGGTGCCCAAATGCATACAGGCGCCCGAGAAGTGAAAATCCATCAACAACTAACCGTTCGCGAACGTTGTGAAGTGGATAACCCTTAAGCCATGTGTCAGGTGCCCCTAAGCACTCGGGCGCCCATGTAGGGCCACGTCAGCGATCCGATAGACTTGACTAGGGTTATAAATAGACCTCCAGAGCTCAGTCTCAGTCATTCATTCACTTGTACATGAATTTCATTATTGTTTTGTCAGTTCTTTATTTTGTAAGAGACTTCTCCGCCCAAGGAGTTAATCAGGGAATTGAGCTATATTTTTGCCTTAGATTAGCAACCTTCCTAGTTGCAAACCAAGTAGCTGTCTGTGTCTCTTTTCTCTTGTTTGTTTAATTTATTCTAATGTTTATCTTGCTTGTGAACTAACCAACATCTTTGTTGAGCAAGGATAAAAGATCATCTTTATTTGCAGGGGCAATTCACCTCTCTCTTACCAACCCATGATCACCGATAAGTGGTATCAGAGCTAGGATGCTCCATAAGGACTAACCACCATCTGAAGCACAAACAAAATGGTCAGACCAATTATCTACCCGCCAAATTTTGAGAGGGAGTTTGCTACTTGTAAGCGAAAGATGCAGGTATTTTTCAAAACTAACTTTGATTTATTATTAATTATGATAAATGGTTTTGTAGTTCCCAAAGATGTCGATAATAAAGATAAAGACGAGAGGTTATGGATGAAAAAGGAGCAAGCGAATTTTGTAGCAAACGAAAAAGCAGAATTTCATCTGCTAACTATACTACCTGCACAAAAAGTCAACCGCATTGGAACCTATAGGTCTGCGAAAGAGCTTTGGTAGAAATTCTTAGAGTTCCATGAAGGGACATCAGACTCATGATAAGATATCCTTCGGAACCAACTAACCAAGCTCCGTATGGAAGAAGGAGAGACGGTGGCACAACTACATGCGAGTGTTGGGTGCAAACCCTTGGTTGGCTTGAGGGTTTCGCAAATGACCGTCTCCTAAACGACCGTCTCGTCGTCGTGTTAATTATTCCAAGCCACAACTTAGCAAAAACCAAGGTTAAGGCCTTGTAACTTTTCGAATTAATTAATCACGGAAAAGACGACGAATGGATCGTTGGTTTTTGTGTTTATAATCGGGGTTCATGACATAAATTAATTGACATATTAATTAACAAATAATTAATCCATGGTAATTAATTAAACATATGCAATGATAGACAAAATCAAAGCAATAACATAACAAAAGAAAGACGGAGCTAGGGAGAGGTATACCTCGTCGTTTACCTCGTAGTCTTCTACCTTATGACCCTCCCCTCTTGGACGTTGTGTGGGCGACGAGCTACCGAGACTCGGAGTCACCGAAAGCCTCGAATCAATCACCTTTCTTCAAGCTTCTTCCAACCACCAACACAAACCCTAGAAAGCTAGGGTTAGCTTGCACCAGTTGCCTATCTACCTTTCCTCCTCAAACCGCCGGCCACCTTAAGCTCCAAGGTCCAACCAACTTCAAGGCAACACCGAAAGGAAGGCTAGGAATATGAAGAAGAGGAAGAAGAAGCTAAGAGAACTCCCTCTTCTTCCCCAAAACCCACCGAAAACCCTAACTCCTTCTTCCTCACTGCCGACGCCAATCAAGGTGAAAACACCCTGTTTTCAGCCGCCTGTCTCCTTTGCTTGCGCACGTAGAGGACTAAGTGATGATGAAGAAAGTAGAAGAACCCGGGGTGAAGAAGTGGAGAAGAAACAAATTTCTTCTCCTCTCGTCGGCGCCACAAAACCGCAACAAAAGATCGTCGCCGGTGAGCTTCTCCCTTTCTTCTATCTCTCGCCGATCTCTCCTCAACTTGGCTGTGCCTTCACGCCAAAGAGAAGGAGCTGATGGAGGTAAGAACCCAACGAATTCTCCTCCTTCTTCCACCTCTATCGCCGATGCAAGGTTTGTCCTAAGAGAGAGATTGTGGGAGAGAGAGGTTTAGGGTTTAGGAGATGGATTAATTCCAGATTAATTGTAACGCCCGCCTTTTTCCCACACCTTACGGTGTGGCGAGAGGTGGCGTTACGCTAACATACATAGGGCATATGAACATCTTAATGCAGCGGAATAAATTTTTTTTCCCTTTTTTTTTAACTTATTACACATGCGTTTAACCATGCAACTAATACTTGAATCATGTATCTATGCCTTAACTATCATTCATGAACATGGTGACATTGTAACTTAGCCTATTAACAACATACGTAACATCATGATATAAACATTCCATAACTTATCCATAAGCATCATAAGTAGCAGGTAACTTATCCAGAAGCATCATAAGTAGTAAGTTATTCTTTAGGCATAACTATCATAAGTATAGCATAGAACCTAAGGAGGCGTTTCAAAACACAAGACATGCAACAAGTATAAATAGAAGAATCTTTTGCCATGTCACTGCCACACACACACTTTTGCCCCTCCTGCTGCTTCCCTTAATATCCTCTTGCTTGATCTGCGGTATAAGGAAGTAAGACTATAAGCACACAGGCTTAGTAAGACCCTTTCCTACTCACTAAAACCATACGTCACATAAAACGTAATCATATGAAACATTTAATAGGACATGGTTCTTAACATGAAACGTAAGCATAAAAGACATTTAACATGGCATGGTTGTTAACATAACCATAAGCATATTCTTAACACAATTCATAAGCATACTTCTAGCATAAATCATGAGTATTTTCCTAGCATAAATCATGAGCATATCATAAGCAGATTCTTAGCATAAATCATGAGCATATTCTTAACATAAATCATGAGCATATCATAAGAAGATTCTTAGCATAAATCATGAGCATATTCTTAACATAAATTATGAGCATATTCTTAAGCATATTCTTAGCATGAATGCAATACATGAATGTATGCATGAGTCAAGTGCATATACATAAGGATGCTTATTTGAAAATCATACTTATAAATACTTAAACATAATCATAACATCATGGGGCCCTGGCTTGTACCACATACATACATCATGTGTGCGCATCCCTAAGTAAATACGAGGTAGCTAATCTCGACCTACTAGGGTAAGGACAGCTTCATCGGTAGTCCCGAACCGTGGACAGCTTCATCGGTAGTCCAGAACCGTGGACAGCTTCATCGGTAGTCTAGAACCGTGGACCTTACTTAGGTCCGGTACAAGCCCATTCATAAAATAAAATAATTTCACATGCTTCTTCATTCATAAAACATACGTGGCATAATCATTCATTCTTAATGCTTACATCATCATTATGCCTTGAAGGCATGAACCTTATCTTCATTCATCATTTTCATTCCATATCATCATTATGCCTCGAAGGCATGAACCTTATCTTCATTCATCATTTTTCATTCATAAGACATGACATACATACATAATTATGTCCTAAGTATAAACATCATCCTAGTTCATAAAGCTTGCATGATCACGGTACCTCAGGTAAGCATGCATTACATACATGACACATATCACATATCATACATGATCATGGTATCTATCATAAAACATGCAGGGGTAAGATTCGTAGGAACATGATACTTGCTAACTAGGTACATAACATTCAGCCTAAACATGGATAAGTCTACATAACTATCTTATACATATGTCCAAAGTGTTTATCCTAACGCATCCATACTTCTTCGACACATGTGTTCGTAACACATGATGGAAGACATTCATAAATAAATCCTACTTGAACATGATACATAACATAACATACAGAGTCATAATGCATAACATATAAACTTAGGGTTTGGACATTATCAGAAACCATACAACATCCTTGAACCTATTCACATACAATTACATACACTACCATAGGGAGTCATTAGAACCCTTAATTGGAGTTAACCCTAAGTCCTAGCCCTAATTCTTGTCTTGGCCGAAACCTTAGAAGGGTAATGCGTCCATGAAAAATTCACATACTTCACAATTAACATCCAATACAATACATACAATACCCTAGGGAGCCATTAGAACTCATAATTGGGGCTAACCCTAAGTTCTAGCCCTATTCTTGGTCATGACCGAAACCCTAGAGGGGGTCTAGGCCCATGAAAAATTTATACCATTTACAATCAATATTCATAGGATCATAAGGAATCATAGATGACATGCTTAGAGGTTAAATCTAATCCTAACCATGGATTAGAGGTGGTGGCCGAAACTTGTAAAGGGTCCTAGGGTGCCATCAAAAATTTCATAACTCATAATTTATTCCTTATTTACCATAGAAAAACATTAGGAAACCTAAATAAAGTTTTAACATCATCCTAGACTTGGAACCATGCCTTGGCCGAAAACCCTAAAGGATCATTTCTCATGGTTTCCTCAACATATATATCTCCAACAAAACTTGAATCATGGTAAACATCAAGAAAAACTATTATACCACAGGTGAGGGAGTCTTACCTTGGTTTATCTTGATTATCACCTTGAATAGAGAAGCCAAAAGAAAACCTCCTTGACCCTAGACCACCCCTAGCCCTTGTAGCCTTGTAGGAGGCCCTTAGATCTTGAAGATGGAGTCCTTTGTGAAGCTTTTCTAAGGGAGACAAACCCTTTGTGGGTTTCGGCTAGGAGAAGGAAGAAGAGGGAGAGAAGGAGTTTTGGTGGAAGAAGAGAACAATGACTTAAGTGCTAAGTTGTCTCTTCCCTTCCCCTCTCTTTTATACTACATGAAGGGGGCAAGTGAAGGGGCATGGTGCCTCTTCTCTTGATGACTCTTCACTTCCCTAAGCCTTAACCAAAATCCTCTTCATTCTCTACTAGCACTCCCTTGCTAGGTGAATTGGTTAGTACATACATGGTGATACACTAGGTCCAAGGTTCAATCCTTGGTGCATGTACTTTTTTTTATTACTTTTATAATTATTTTTGCTAAGGCCCATATAAGAGCCCACTAAGGTTTATGTTAATATTTCTAATTTAAATCCATTCCATTCATGATAAAATTTTACCTAAGGTCCCTTAATGACCATGGTATTAGAAGGGCCCATTATTACTTAGCTAATCTACATGAAAAATCATGAATAATCATGCTAAGGTTCGTACTAGTACCTCTATGTTCCTCGAAAATCTATCTAGACATGATAAATATTTTTAAAGAAAATATTGAGAAAATTTTCCGGGTCGTTACATTAATCAGGGATTAATTGTTGATTAATTGGCCTATGTATCATGACTCCCATGGGGTATTTATAGGGCTAAGATAGGGACCAAGAGGAGGAGTTGGTTCTTGGCCCGCTAATGGATCCAAAACCCGATCCATTAATGGAGATCCATTCCACTAAAGGATCTCATTGAACTTCCTCATCAACCCCCTTATTTTCATATGAGCTCCACCTATTATGAGTCGTCCATCTCTCCATGTTTAAGATATCAAATGCCCGATAATTAATTTAAATTATTGACAATTAAATTAATTATCCTCTTGATCCTTGATTAGTACCACTCAACCTTTTCATCATGTCGGACCATGGCCCACTTGCAAGATTTGACATTATGATCCTTTTGAGCTCATCAAGGGGGCATCATCATCCTGACTCACCAAGACATGGATTCCGTCAATAATCAACAACACACTTTATAATTAATATTATTTTCCAATTTACCGGACCTATCGATTTAACAGAATAAATCTCACCCAATGGTAAGTTAGAGAAATAATAATTAATTATACGTGCCCGTCATTATTTCGGGATTAAGAGATCATACTCCATAATATATATCCAAGGTCTAATCCAATTTATGAAGTCAGTACAAAATTGGATGACCTCTCTTTTGGTCCTACTCAATGCACACAAAGCACACTAGTGTAATTCTATGGTTAAGATAAATCACACCTAATTACACTACAACCATCCCGATGGTTTTGTTCAACTCTATCTCGGTTGTGAGCCTCATTCTTATACTTCTGCAAGGAACTTGATAACATGATCTTTTGTGCGACACCATGCACCATGTTATCTACAATGCCAAGTATGAGACATTTTGTGCACATACTAATATAAATATGCACTGTGTGATTTTGGGATTCTCTTTAAAATGTAAATGTATCCTAACCAAAAGTAAGGCTTTTAGTATACATCCTAACAGCGAGGATAAATGAACTTATCATCGGACTCATGAATCTCGAGGAAATGATAACGAATCGAGATTCACAAAGGTATGCTTTAAACACATTTCCAAGAACCCTAGAGTGGACGTCGATAATAGACTCATATTATATCTCCCATAACCTAGAGGTAAGTACTCTAGAATAGTTATTTTATATTTTAGAACTTCACAAGTCTCGGTGCATAGGAAATGATAGAAAGATGGACAACATTGCCCTACACTCAAGGAAGACCCAAAATGATGAAGTGTCGTCAGTCGATGAAGAGGGAGCAGCATACATGGTAAGAAAATTTAAGAAATATTTTAAATCTAATAAGTTTAATGAGATGCAAGCCAAAAGACACCCTCAAAGTAAAAGGAAGATAAAATGCTATCACTACAACGAAGAAGGACACGTCAAGGAAAATTGTCCCAAGTTGAAGAACAAAAGAAAGGGGGCAACGAAGTCAAAGACCCACAACCTAAAGGCAACATGGGACGAGTCCTCAATAGAAGAATCTGATCTCGAGGAACATGTCAGACTAGCACTAATGGCCACCCACCAAGAAGAAAAGCATTGATAAAGGGGGAGCCACATCAAAAGGAAGTAGTGATGAAGGGGGAGCATTCGAATTCGAAAATGACTTGGTAAGAGAGGTATGATTACTTCCTCCCGATCAACTCTATTTCGGCATTAAGAAAATGACCAAATCACATTGCAAATTAAAATTCAAAAATATAGATTTGAAAAAAAATAGCATTTGCATGCCCAATAGATATGTATGATAAATTGAAATTAGAAAATGAAAATTTGAAGACTCAAGTTGAATAATTAAAAAACAACCATGTATGTTCAAATTATTTTCAAAATTCAAAAGTTAAATATTATGGAGGACTAAATTTGTATTTACGATTTCACAGGGGCCAAATTATAAAAATTTCTAAAACTTATATTCCACCTAAGTTTTTGATTAATCATGTTGGGAAAAACTTATATTGGGTCCCAAAATCTGTACTAAACATTTAGATTCTATTTATTACTTGTTTGAATTTTTTTTCCTGAAGATATAATTGTTGCAGAAAATTAGTTTAATATTTTTTGATGATAGAGTCTGATGTAAGCTATCCACATTTTTTTAAAAAAATTTTAACAATTAAATAGATTTATTATGACTTTTCATTCGAAAGCATATTTTTAAATTTAAAAAATACATAAAAAATTAATTTCATCGAATTCGTTTTTTCAGGATCTATGGAATATCTTTCAATCGTTGAGAAAAATTTTCAAACATATTTGAAGTTGAAGTTAAATTTTAAAATTATCTATTTCAAAACTTATCAACTCAGAATTCAAAAATATTTTCATATTGTTAGAAAATTGATTTGACTTTAATAATTTTTATAAAGACGAGTCTGCTAAAATTCTATCTTGGATAAAAATTTGTGTAATTTTTGAGTAAAAATAAATTATAATAAATTATTTTTTGTAAATTGGACTATAGATTTTAAAAATAATTTTCAACTAAAATTTTAAAAAAATTAATTTTCTAGAAACTAACTATTATGTTAGACATATTCTCAAAAATTTTTGAAAATTTTAAATGTTTAAATAATTTTCTATGAATTTTTGTAAGTCATTCTTATTAGTGTTAATATTTCCCTTAACATGTTTTAAATTCTGATGTGATCAAAAGTGGAGAAATAGGATCAAGTTAAGGGGGAAGGCCTAATTACAATTTTTTTTACATTGTCACATATTTATTCTGAAATGATATATATTCTTTTACCCTAACTTAACTTGGGTTTATGCACATCGAAAAGGGGGAGACTGTAAATACCCTAGGTTAGTTTTGATGTGGTCAACTGAGTCAAGTCAGGTCCTATTATGTTTGATCCCTGTGTCTAAGTATGTATGAGCTTAGGAGCGTATGAAGTCGAGCGGAAGACGCAGCGGTCGAGAATGATGGCACGGGATGAGAGCTGATAGGCTCGGTGCATCCGAGGGACGCGAAGGTCTATGGAAGAGTACGTCGGTGAAGTGAGAAGGATGTGCGTGACGTCCGAGGGACGAGAAGCCAGGCTAAAGCATGCTCAATGAGAAGGTCGGAGGTGGGTTCGAGTGATCCCAACTCTGGAACACTCGAGATCACCAAAGAAGACCTGCTGGAGACTAGTCAGCATTGTGCTGACCGAATGCTACTTGGGCGCCCGAGTCAACTCGGGCGCCCATGAATGAGGGCGCCCTATGCACTCGGGCGCCCCTATGCCCGGGCATCCCAGTGCATACAGGTGCCCGAGAAGTGAAAATTCATCCATAGCTATCCGTTCACGAACATTATAAAGCAGATAACCCCTAAGCCACATGTTAGCCACCCCCAAACACTCAAGCGGTCGTGTAGGGTCATGTTAATGATCGAATAGACTTGACTGGGGCTATAAATAGACCCCCAGAGCTTAGTTACAGTCATTCATTTACTTATACACAAATCATTTCTGTTTTCCTCTATTTTTTGAGTTCTTCATTGTGTATGAGGCTTCTCCATCCCAAGGAGTTAATTAGGAGAATCGAGCTATATTTTTGCCTTGGATTATCAACCTTCCTGGTTGCAAACCAAGTAACTGTTTGTACCTCTTTTCTCTTGTTTCTTTAATTTATTCTTATGTTTATCTCGCTTGTGAACTAACTGACATCTTTGTTGACAAGGACAAAATATCGTCTTTATTTGCAGGAACAATTCACCCCACCCCCTCCCTTGTCGACTGCACGATTATCGACACATATTTGTGCTTGTTACTTGAACTGTATGTCGGATTTCTCCGCCTGCGAAAAGTTTTGGAATTGAGACAATTAGTGGACTCACGTCGATTACATAGGCCTTGGACATATTGACCCTGGGGGGGTTAGGAACCAAGAAAATAAATCTCGCATGTCTTTGTCTTTTATTATATTATTTTATTTTCGTTGCTACTAACAATTCTAATAAGAAAAGGCAAAGGAACACGAAATTCAAAAGAACAAATGATGCTCGATATTCACACCCCCCTTCCTCTATCAATGTATCTAATCCTACTATTGCTTTCTAAAATTGAACATTGATCAGTGGTTCAACATTAAAAAGTGTTGGTGCTGGAAGCACCATATCGAACCTTGTTTTGATATTGACAAAGGATTCAAAGTTAAGTTTATTTGTGATCTAATAAAGTTACTTGAGTGTGCAGAAAGAAGTCCTGGCGAAGGGATGCTAGGCACCTGGCGAAGGACTGCCAGGAAACAAAGTCCTAGCGAAGGGCTGTTAGGCACCTGGTGAAGGACTACCAGGAAACAAAGACCTGGCGAAGGACTGCTGGGCACCTAGCGAAGGGCTGCTAGGAGTTGAAGACCTAGCGAAGGACTGCTAGGCACCAGGTGAAGGACTGCTTGGTACCGAAGACCTGGCGAAGGATTGCTGGGCACCGGGCGAAGGACTGCTTGGTACCGAAGACCTAGCGAAGGACTGCTAGGCATCGGGCGAAGGACGGCTTGGTACCTAAGCCCTAGAGAAGGACTGCTAGGCAAAAGTCCAACTGGAGAAGCCGGTTGGCAAAAGGTAAACTCTCCTGAGAGGAGTAGGTAAGGACGCATTCCCCGTTGAGGGAACAGTAGGCGTCGGTTCGACCTAGGGATCCATTTTGGAGACCCAAAGTCAGAACCAAGACAGCTAAGGCTGTATAAACCTAATATTCTATTGTTGTGTGTTGTTTTGGACTAACCTTGGATGCAGGACCGAAGGAATGTGTCTCTGCAGCTCAGAACGCCCCAAAGGAGAGGGGCAAGCAGTTGGGCAAGGCGCCCCCAGTGTCCCGGGCGCCCCCAAGGTCAAGGCAACACAAGTTAAGCAAGAAAATGCTTCGGAAGCTTATGCTCCCGGGCGCCCCCATGCTCCGGGCGCCCCCGTGCTCCCGTGCACCCCGGATGCCTCGGGCGCCCCGGGCTCAAGCCAACGAAGCGAATAAAGTCAAGCCAGCGAGAAGCCAGTGGACCGAGTCAACCCGGGTGCCCCCTGTGTCCCGGCGCCCCCGGTTAAACCTCAACCCGATCCTGGAGGGATAACGGCTAACCGAGAGTTTACCGGATTAGGTGACATGTGGAGGGCGCCCCCAACGTCCCGGGCGCCCCCAGGTTCACTATATAAAGGACTCGACCCCCAAGCCTTCTCAACACATCTTTCCAACGCTACTACGCTCTTCGATTCAAGCGCTCTGCTCCAGAAACCTTCCATCTCGAAATTGAAGTGCTGACGACGACCTTACGCACCGAAGTATGATCCATACCAGGCGTCGATCACGAAGAGTAACTCTGTTTTCTTTTACTGCAAAATTTCTATACCATTCTCTATAAAACACTTTGCGGATTATAGAATTGCCCGCAGTAAACGGTCAAGGACCGTGGGCCTTGGAGTAGGAGCCGATCGCGACTCCGAACCAAGTAAATCCTTGTGTTCATGTTTTTAATTTCCACTGCTCATTCTCTTAAAACTATATCCGAAACGTTTTACGATATTCACCCCCCCTCTATCGTTCTTCTCGATCCAACAAAAAGGGTTATACACTACCAACTGAAGATGGAGAACCCTTGGTTCCTTAGAAGTAGAGATCAGACATGAAATGAAATGCCCAAATTAACTACAAGGCAATGAACACCATCCAATGTGGCCAAACAAAAGAAGAGCTCAACAGAGTTAGACGATTTAACAATGCCAAAGAGCTATGGGACCGGCTAGTCAAACTCCATGAAGGAACTGATGACTCCAAGGTAACAAAAAGAGACCTTCTACTTAATCAATTATTTAATATTAAAATATTTCTTGGAGAAACTGTGGTCCAACTATATGCCTGGATCAAAGACATCATCAATGGGCTCCACCTAATTGACCTCTACATCGAAAACTGAGGCATAATAAGGTATGCACTGAACTCTTACCCTCGAAATGCATTATGGGCATCTATGGTAGATACATATAAGATTTTGAAGGACCTTTTCATTATTAAGTTAGATGAGTTTTTTTGTGAATTTGAATTACATGAATAGACTAACCTTGATCAACAGAGAATAGTATAGCTTGTTGGTGCTCGAAGCACTAGAGCCAACCTGGTTATGATAATGGTAAAGGGTTCAAAGTTAAGTTTATATTGTGATCTGATGACTCTACCAAGTGTGCAAGAGAGTCCTAGTTAAGCTAGGCACGAAGACTTGACCTGTAGGATTTAGCACGAAGACCTGGTTCGAAGAATTGGGCATGAAGTCCTAGCCAAGGGCTGGACACCGAAGACCTGACCGAGGGTCGAGCACAAAGACCTGGTTCGAGGAATTGGGCAAGATGACTTGGTCGGGGACTGGGCACCGAAGACCTGATCCGAAAGATTGAGTAGAAGACTTAGCCAAGCGAGGACTGCGAACAGAAGTAGAGATGGGTCGAGATATGGACGTCTTGAGATCCGGGAGTCTCGGAGGCCGAGCAAAAATCCAACTAGAGGAGCTGGTTTCCAAAAGGTAACTTCTCCTGAGAGGAGTAGGTGAGGTTGCGTTCCCTGGAAGAGGGTGTGGGATCATTGCAATCGATAGAGGAGGGTGAATATCGATATCGTAATTTTTTGAAAATACAGAGTGAAACACAACGGAAATAAGTAAATCAAAACACGGCTAACACAGTTTCATTTTACTTGGTTCGGAGTCTGTAATAACTCCTACTCCAAGGCCCATGGGACTTGGCCATTTACGTTGGGTAATTCTATAATTCGGAAAAAGCTTTACAAATATATGAATTTAGGTACAGAACAGAAATTAAAGCTTTTATACCAATGACACATAAATAGAAATCCTGAGCTTGTTGAAGCGGCGTGTCATCGATCTTGAATGTTGTCGGCATAGAAGGCTTGAGCATGGAAGCTTGTCAAAGCATGTTTGAGTGCTTGAGTTGATGTTGGGAAGCAAAGGGGTGAATCCCCTTTTATAGCAGCTTCTCGGATGCCAGATGGCCCTTGGGCCCCTGCCACATCACCCGCATTGGTCGCATCCTTATCCGCAGACTTGGCCAACACTTATCACCATTCTTGAGCACTTGGGACAACTGAGGCGACTGTGAGCTCATAGGCGCCTGGTAGCAGACATGGCGCATCCACTGGAAGAACCCCTTCTGGGGCGCCTGACACCATTTAGGCACTTGGGTTCTCGGGCGCATGAATCCTTTTAGACGCCTGGTATCACAGCAGCCTACTTCTTTCAGCCTGCAACCAAGCTTAGTCCAAGAACACAATAATATAATTAATATTCATGAAATAACAGCCAGAGTTGTCTTGGTTCCGACTTTAGATTTCAAAATGAAATCCTAAGTTGAATCGATGCCTACTGTTCCCTTATTCGGGGAACGTGCCCTCACCTACTCCTCTGGAAGAACCCCTTCTAGTAGTAATCCTGGTAGCTGACGTGGAGCATTTGCTAGAAGAACCCCTTCTGGGGCACCTGACACCATTCAGGAACCTGGGTTCTCCGGCGCCTGAATCCTTTCAGGCGCCAGGTATCGAGGCAACCCACTTCTTTGAGCCTACAACCAAGGTTAGTCCAAGAACAATAATATAATAATAACTATGCATGAAATAACAGCCAGAGCTGTCTTAGTTCTGACTTTAGATTTCAAAATGAAATCCTAGGTCGAACCAACGTCTACTGTTCTCTCTTCCGGGGAGCGCATCCTCACTTACTCCTCTGAGGAGAAGTTACCTTTTACTAACCGGCTCCTCCGGTTGGACTTTTTCTCGGCCTCCGAGACTCCTGGATCTCAAGACGTCTGTACCTCCACCCATCTCTACTTCTGTCCGCAGTCCTCGCTCGGCTAAATCTCCTGCCCTATCTTTCAGATCAGGTCTTCGGTGCCCAATCCTCGACTAGGTCTTCTTGCCCAATTCCTCGAACCAGGTTTTCGTGCCCAACCCTCGGTCAGGTCTTCGGTGCCTAACCCTTGGTCAGAACTTCGTGCCCAGTCCTCTAGCAGGACTCTGCAGGTCAAGACCTCATGCCTAGCTCAACTAGGGCATTCCTGCATACTTAGTAGAATCATCAGATCACAATATAAACTTAACTTTGAACCCTTTGCCATTATCAAAACCAGGTTCGATCTAGTGCTTCCGGCACCAACAGAGGGAACAGTAGGCGTCGGTTCGACCTACGATTTCATTTTGAAATCCAAAGTCAGAACCAGGATAGCTTTGGCTGTTATTTCATGAATATTAATTATATTATTGTGTTCTTGGACTAACCCTGGTTGCAGGCTGAATGAAGTGGGCTGCTGCGATACCAGGCGCCTGAAAGGTTTCAGACGCCCAAGGACCCAGGCGCCTGAATGATGTCAAGCGCCCTAGAAGGGGTTCTTCTAGTGGCTTCGCCACGTCAACTCCGAGGCGCCTATGAGCTCACTGGCGCCTTAGTTTCCCAGGTGCCCAAGAATGACGATAAGTGTTGGCCGAGTCTACGGATAAGGATACAGCTAATACGAGTGACGTGGTAGGCGCCCAAGAGCCATCAGGCGCCCGAGAAGCTACTATAAAAGGGGCTTCACCCCTTTGCTTCAATACAACAACTCAAGCACTCAAACACACTACGATAAGCATCCGTGCTAAAGCCTTCTATACCTACAACGTTCAAGATCGACGATGCACCGCTTCAACAAGCTCAGGATTTCTACTTAAGTGTCGTCGGTATCAAAGCTTTAATTTCTGTTATGTACCTAAATTCATATATTTATAAAGCATTTTCTAAATTATAGAATTGCCCAATGTAAACAGTCAAGGACCATGGGTCTTAGAGTAGGAGCCGTTACAGACTAAACCAAGTAAAAAGAAATTGCGTTAGCTGTGTTTGATTTATTTCTTCTGCGTTTAACTCCGTATTTCTGAAAAATTTATGTTATCGATATTCATCCCCCTCTATCGATTACAATGATCCCACAAGACTTGAGTGGTATCAGAGCGGGTGGCTCAATCATGGTGAAACCACCAATTGAGCAATTATTTTCGGATTTTATTTTTTTGCCTTTTCTTTTAAATAATATATATTTGTGTAGGGTTTTAAAACCATCATTAGTTAGAATTCTCATTTTTTTCAATTTTGAATTCTCATTTTTTTCACCATTAGTTAAAATTGATAAAACCATCATTTTTTAAAAATTTGTCATAAAATTTTTTATTGTTACTTGCCTCGAGATTCATGCAACCCCTTTTGAGCTATTTTTTTCCCTCTCCCGCACTATTAATCCAAGACCATGTCTTGGTACTTTCTTTGTTGTTTCTTGTGTGTGCGAGGTTTATATTGAATGGTCAATCAAGAATGGAACAGTACTAGTCCACCTCTATTCTCTGGCGAGAATTTCAGATCCTGGAAGGGTCTAATGGAATCCTACCTAAAGGCCCATCTGGATTTGTGGATGATAATCCAAACAGGGTTAACATTATTAACAGAAGATGGAACATTAATTTCTTGGGACAAACTAGACGAACCAAGACTGAGAAAAATCGAGATCGATGCCAAGGCAACAATGATCCTACAATGCGGCTAGACCAAGGAAGAATTGAAGCAGGTCGGATCCTTCAACTATGCCAATGAGATTTGGGAGAGGCTAATCGACTTACATGAAGGGACTTCCGACATTGAGGTCTTAGAAGGTGTACTATTCGAATCATCGGAAGAATCGGACGAAGAAGCACAAACTCAACCGAGCCTCCTTGCACTACACGTTCAAGTTCACCTTACCGAGACCGAGTTTGAGTCTAAATATGAAGAAGAGCCGAAACAAAGCAATGAATCAATATCCATCTCTGAAGAAGGTAAACTCACTGTAAGTGGCTATTCTGAATATGATTTATGTGAATTAATTTCTTATTTGTCTCGCAAATTGGCTAAGTCCAACATTCGGATTAAGTTCCCCCAAAAGGAGGTTAATGCCCTTAAGGAGAAGGGTAACTCAGGTTCCCTGACCGAGTTAGTCTAGGAAGGAACCTCAACTCAAGTTTAAAAACTTGAGGAAAAGAATTCCACATTGAAAACTCAAGTGAAGGAACTTCAAGTTGCGCCATAATGATTTACTTCAGGTTCCAAGAATCTTGACATGATTCTTGGAAAATAGAAATTCGTTCTAAATCGATCCTGACTTGGTTACCGAATCAACTCACGTTACAGATCCTACTATTCTGTTTTGAACAAAACTAGACCCGAGTCCAAGCATGGGTCCCAAAGTTAAGCTTGACTAATCAAGCTTGAACAAATCATTATTGGATCCCCAAGGACATGATTTACATCCTTGATAATCAATATCGAGGCATCAATCCAGGGGGAGCCAATAGAAAAACTATATAAATAATTAGATAATCATTTGCATGTTTTACTGAATTTTTTATTGATGTTTGTTTATTTACTTTCTGCAAAAATGTCATGCTTATGATAGAAATGGTTAGATAAGGATCTGACTTAATTGAAACTTGCACAACCTAGTATTAGGTTGGGGTGAGCTGATAGTACGTTAGGGAAGCTTGTCTAAAAAGTCAAGTAGGGTTTGGTCCTTTTAGTCCAGTGGAACTAGCCGAAGCTACCTTGCCTCATCCTCGACTAGTTAGACTAGGGTTTCTCAAAGAGTAATTTGAAAACAAAATTTCTTTAAAAGGTTTTATCTAGAAAAGGGTCGTTGCTCCGATAATCAAGAAGGCCCCTATGCCTCAGCAAGACCTGAAAGCCAATTATTGAAATCTAGTTTCAAATTACTAATTGTTAAACTTGAATCTAACACACGGTTCAATCAAATCAATGTTCTTAACCTAAATTTAAAAGATAAAATTTAATGCATCTCACAAAACAGATAAGAATTCCCTATTTTGTCACTTAGAAATGGGCGAGATGCTTAGGACCTAAAAGTTTAGTTCAACCCAACTAACCTTACAAATTGATTCAGTTTCACCTTTAAGTTATGAAACCTAATTTTTGTGGGGACCGGTGCCGTCGATAGAGGGGGGGGTGAATATCAACCGTAAAAACTTTCAGAAACTTGCATAAACTTTCGTTCGTTCGTTCGTTCTAGATACAGAGTTAGTAGCACAGCGGAAAAATCAATAGAATGAAAAACAAAACAGATTGCATACAGGATTTTTTACTTGGTTCCCAACCCCCCAGGGTCAGTACGTCCAAGGCCTAAGCACGGAAAACACCCGTCCACTAATGGTCTCCTTTCTGGACTTTTCGGAGGTGGAGAAACCCGTCTTACAATGCAAGATTTACAATAAAAAATGTTAAAGAAATTAAGTACGAAAAGTAAATCAAACCAAACAGAATGAGACGAAGACTCGGCCGATCTGGAACTCCGAAGTGCCGCATACTACCTCTCGGCGCTTCCTTGGTCACAGAGCTTTGTCGTTAGCGCTTCGTCATCACTTGGAAGATTCAGAATGATCTTCGAATTGGTGTCTTGAGTTGAGGGGTCAAAGCCCCCTTTACAGTTTTGTTCTGGGGCGCCTGTGATGAAGGAGGCGCCTCACAAGGCTTGGTCATAGCTTATCATCGCGCCAAACTCGCAGCAGCAGATACACCTTTGATCCAGGGCGCCTGTGTTGAAGGAGGCGCCTGAATGATTCAGGCGCCTGTTTCATTGAGGCGCTTGTTTCATTAGGGTGCCTTGGTTAATGGGGACGCCTAGCACCAGGTTTCCAGCCCTGTTGTGTGTTTGTTTGCCTGCTTTGTCTTCAATTTTAGGTACCTGCAAGATACAAAAATATAAGTCAAACACATATACAATCTTAACCTTAAGGACTTGATTCTGACTTTGGATTTCTGCGAAACCCTAGGTCGAACCGACGCCTAAGTTCCCATCCCCGGGAATGCGCCTTTCACCTACTCCTCTCAGGAGACGGTTGCCACCTGACCCATTCGGTTGGACTTTTGCCAAGCTTTACTCACCAGGACATTTGCCCAATCCTATGACCAGGACTTCGTGCCCAGTCCACGACCAGGACTTATTGCTCAATTCCACGAACCAGGACTTCGGTGCCCAACCCTCGGTCAGGACTTATGGCCCAATTCCACGAACCAGGACTTCGTGCCCAACCCTCGGTCAGGTCTTAGGTGCCCAGCCCGCGGCCAGGACTTAGTGCCCAATCCATGATCAGGACTTAGTGCCCAATTCATCGAACCAGGACTTCTTGCCTAGGATAACTAGGACTTTGGTTCACTTTGGTACTCTTTTCTTGATTCACCCTTCCCTTGTTCAATGTATCACTAACTTAAGCATATTGTTAAACATTGAAACACTCAGAGGAGGACATCACTGATGCAACTTGCACCAATAATTTTCAAAATCCAACTTAATAATTTTCTTAATCCAACTTAATAAATTTTCTTAATCCAAGTTAATATTTTTCAAAAATTCTACTTAATTTATTTTTCAAATTCAACTTAATAATTTTTCTAAATTCAACTTAATATTTTTCAAATTCATCTTAATAATTTTTCAAAATTCAACTTAATAATGTTTCAAAATTCAACTTAATAATTTTCAATATTTAACTTAATATTTTTCAAAATTTAACTTAATAATTTTCTTAATCCAACTTAATAATTTTTAGAATTTAACTTAATATTTTTCAAAATCCAACTTAGTTTTTTCCAACCTAACTAATAAAACAAAAAACCTGTCTCACAGAAGCACCCATAGGAGTAACTTGACTAATAACTCTGATTAGGTGAAATAGACTAGACAGTGAAACTCAATTAATCTATCCTTATACTTCTACATAAATGGATCCAAATCAGGGTACTTTATGTGTAGGAGCTTAAATATTTGGACTATTGGATGTTGGATTGTTAAATCCGACAATTTTGACGCGATCCAGAAAATTTTTCTGAAGAAGATTTGGGGTTATCGAGACCCAAATTGAAATTAGTGGATTAAACCGCCTTGAAATTTAAGTTTTTAAGGGCTAAAGTGTGACTAAGCCTAAACTTAAGGGCGCGGATGGAATTTGCTAAACACGAAGGGGGTATTTGAAAAAAAGGCCTCGAATAAGAGCCGGTTAGGGCTCTTTTCTACCGCAGTTCTCTCCTTCCTCTCCCAATCGAGCGCAGACGCCATCCCCTTCCTCTTCTCTCGGAGTTGACGAACCCTAGCCGCAACCTTCGCCTAAGGCTGGCCGGTGAAACTCTTCTCATCTGCCGACCCCTATTTGGCGCACTACTCCATCTTCGTGTGATGTGGCGGATCAACATGAGATCTATGAGGCAGTGGTTAAACCAACCGTGAGTGATTCACCTCCATGGCGGAATCTGTCACGATTTGCTTACCTACCTCGCGTGGATCCAAAACCGAGAGCTCGATGGGAGAAGAGGAACACCGATTGTGAATGGTTCTACTGGCAAAATCTCAGGTAAGGATCTAGAAACTGTTTAGGATGAATGCTGTGTAG
Organism: Boesenbergia rotunda; assembly: GCA_024364735.1. NCBI lineage: Eukaryota > Viridiplantae > Streptophyta > Magnoliopsida > Zingiberales > Zingiberaceae > Boesenbergia > Boesenbergia rotunda. The sequence continues at coordinate 280,255 of JAGFNQ010001849.1, read as the reverse complement.
ATTACTGGATTCAGACTCAGATGGTGTAGCTTCCAGTTGTGATGGTGGATCTTGTGTTTACCATGCGAGTATGTTGTTGGTGCTGTAGGGATGAAACACGCTCGGTTCTTAGCTCTGCTGCAGGATTCTGTTCTGGGGAATTCTGTGCTGGTTGTGGTTCTGGATTCTCTTGCTGGGATTAATCATGGGTAAGTATTTTATCATTTGGTGTGAAATCATGATGTTCTGGATCAGATTTTTGGTGTCCTTATTATGGTTCTGTTTTCTGGAATTTAGCTGTGGCTTTGGGTTGAAATGGATCATGGGTTTTTGTTTTGGTTGGTGAATTGGAGATGATTTTACCGTAAGCTACCTTTAGCATTGGAGTTAATGTGGGACTTTAGGGTATTTTGATGATGAATGGGTGTTGAACCTGATGGTAGATTGGGTTGAGTATGAAACTTAACCCTAATGATCTAGTATGATGACATTGAATTGAGGGTTGAACCTAATCTTAATTACGTGGAGTAATTAGGAATCTTTTATTTAATTAGAGGTAATCAAATGGAAAGGAAATGATTAGGTTAACCCGAGCATGGTTTAGGGATTTATTAGCTAGCCACCATTTGTATAATAGCTAATTAAATATATCCTTGATACAGGAGCTTGATTGGATTATTGACGGGTGGTTCCTTCTGCTTTGATATGGACTTCTACTCTTGGAGGCGGGTACCTTTTGACTTATCTTTTCTGATATTGTCATGTTGTTATGCATAGACTGTTATAGATAGTAGTAAGATTATACGCTATCCTTGTTTACTAGGCTTGTTCTGGATACTTATTGTTTATCCCTGAGTTATTATGCTGACAGTTCCATACAGTCTCACGTATTGTCCTATCTATATGTATGCTTAGATATCGTGATGTATCTCTTGCATTTGACATTGAGGGATCAGTAGTTTCCGGCCAGTATACCTTGTAGGTTACCTGTATTTCCTGTTATAGGATTCAAACTGAGACTTAGTATAGTGAGGACTTGGTGAGGGAGGTATGTGTACCTATCATACACCATCTCTGCATTGTTGCATGCCGGCGATCAGCGACTCCCTGGTGGTTGATCCTATCGTCTTCCGGTACACGATATGCGCACACGACCACTCATGGGTTAGTGGATACCGTAGGGTGTGCGCATTTGCCCTGTATTGCTCCGTTCGACCACTATTTGGAGGGTGGGTCCGGGCGTGGTAGCAGCCAGGGATCCCTTCTCGTACTGAGCCATGAGGAGATGAGAGCTAGACTCCCCTATTGCTTGGGGTAGAAGCGTAGTCTCCGCCAACATCCTATCCACCCGGTCACTCAAGAGCAGTGATGGCAGGGTGCGTACAGTTGTCATAGCTCTACCCTCTCAGACGTCACCTATGACAGGTGTACGATGATCTGACTGGTGTCAGGGGTGACACATGTCATTGCACCATATGCATATTTTGCATCGTGCATTGTTTGCTGCACTTGATTTCTACACTTGTTTGACATGCATATACTGGAGACTTGTTATCTGAGATTATATGTCTATTGGTGATCCATAGGTATTTATTACCCTCTTTTCAGGTTAGATGGATTCTGGTATGTATCTACCTCAGTATTTTCAGTACTAGTCTTTCCCTATTGTTGATATGAGACTGTATTAGCGGAACTCTTATTGTTAGTATAACTTTCTATGCATAGCTATTCTGGGTATCCGCAGAGTTCCTTTGGACTCACACCGTTGGTTATTTTCCTTAATTTCAGGTTGATGTCTACCAGGAGAGCCCTAGCCGCCAGTCCCCAGCTCGAGAGGAGCTCTGCTTCATTTTATTTTATGTTGATTTACGGTTATGGACCCTGTATTATGTACTTTGCTTCCGTTGCCCTGTTTTGGACATGTATTTACGTTTTATTCGATGGGATTGTACTTTTGAGTCCTATGTTGGACTTCGTGGGGTTTTAGCTTTGTTCCTGCCCCCTGGCAGCTCAGGTGAGTTCGTACTTTGGTTTTACGATGGTTATAGTCATATATCCATTGTTTCTGCATAGATTTGAGGCCTGAGGTCATTTAACTGCGTGGTTGTGCTATTTGTATCTATGTGTATGTGTAAATTGTCCGCCGGACAAGGGAGGTGCTGTCCGATTTTCTGTTGGATCAGCGGCTCCAATGGTCTCGGGGTGTGACAATTTATTTTTGGTATCAGAGCTCAGGTTGCGAGATACCTTCTGGTTAATGTCCAATACTTTTCCGGAAGGTAAGGACACAGCTAACTTCACATCCTCTGCACTCTTGCCGGTCGTATATCCCAATGTCCCATCAAGATGATCCAGTCACATACACTCAATCTATGAGTCAAAATCCTTCATAAAATAGCGTAGCGACGATCGAGGTTCTTTGAGGTTATGCATTGACTACAGACAGTTGAATGTAGTAACCATCAAGAACAAGTACCCGTTGCCACGGATAGAGGATTTGTTTGATCAGCTCAGAGACACCTCAGTGTATTCTAAGATTGATCTATGGTCCGGATATCATCAGCTGAGAGTTAGAAACTCAGATATTCAGAAGACAGTTTTCCGCACTAGATATGGGCACCATGAGTTCTTGGTAATGCCGTTTGGGCTTACCAACGCTCCAGCAGTATTCATGGATTTGATAAACTGCATATTCCTGGAGTATTTAGATCAGTTTATGATTGTCTTCATTGATGACATCTTGATCTATTCGCGTTCTGAGGAGGAGCGTACGCATCATCTTCGCATAGTTTTGAAGACTCTCCGACGGGAGCGCTTATTTGCGAAGTTCAGCAAATGCGCATTCTGGCTATCCTCAGTCGGTTTTCTGGGGCATATGGTTTCCAGCCGTGGTATTTCAGTAGACCCCCAGAAGATCGAGGCTGTCACTAGTTGGGAGCAGCCGAAGTCAGTTCAGGAGGTTCGCAGTTTCATGGGATTAGCCGGCTACTACTGACGATTTGTTGAGGGCTTTTCGAGCATAGCTATGCCGCTGACACGCCTTACCAGGAAAGGCATGAAGTTCACATGGTCAGAGGCTTGTGAGGCTAGTTTCCAGGAGCTGAAGCAGAGATTAGTGTTGGCACCCATCCTCATTCTTCCATCAGGAGAGGACGGATTGATGCTTTATACAGATGCGTCCTATCAGGGATTGGGCGCCGTTCTGATGCAGCACGGGCGGGTAGTGTCTTATGCTTCTCGACAGCTGAAGGAGCATGAGAAGAACTACCCAGTTCACGATTTAGAGTTGGCAGCGATTATTTTTGCTCTGAAGATCTGGAGGCACCATTTGTATGGGATTACCTTTGAGATATTCACGGATCATAAGAGCCTCAAGTATCTTTTCATGCAGAAGAAGCTCAACCTCCGACAGAGGAGGTGGATGGAGTTCCTGAAGGACTACGATTGTACCATTAGCTACCACCCTGGGAAAGCTAATGTCGTTGTTGACGCCTTGAGTAGGAAGTCCAGAGGGGTACTGGCCTATCATCGAGTCCTGGTTACTGAGATAGTTCAGAGCTTCTCAGAGTTGGGTCTAGAGGAGCAGGGTCAGACTGAGAGGGGTATTCTAACAACCATTGTTGCTCAGTCTTCCATTCGGACGAGGATCAGAGAGGCTCAGACGAGCAATCAGCATCTGCAGTTCCTCGACAGTCGAGCAGCCACAGAGCAGCAGTATGATATCACACGAGACGACGCAGGTGTCTTGTATTTTCGCGGGAGACTTTGCGTACCCGAGGCACACCCTGTTATGGAGGAGCTATTACAGGAGGCACATCGCTCCCGATTTGCTATCCATTCGGGTGCCACCCGCATGTATCGAGATCTGAGACGTTCCTACTGGTGGAACGGAATGAAGCGAAATATTACCAACTTCGTGGCCTGATGCCTGGTATGCCATCAGATTAAGGCAGAGCACCAGAGACCTGCTGGGCTACTTCAGAGTATTCTCATTCCCGAGTGGAAGTGGGAACACGTTACTATGGATTTTGTGGTGGGATTGCCTAGGACCAGACGAGGCGAAGATTGGTCGACTTGCTCATTGCTACCCGATTCTACGAGTGATTTTGACTCATAGACTGAGTGTTCGTGGTTGGATAATCTCGATGGTACATCGGGATATACGACCCATTATGGTATTGAGAGGTGGATTGAGATTTGCGAATCTCTATGATATGTTATATTTTGAGGATTCTATTAGTGGATATGGACCTGTCGGATTTGTAGCTTTTTGATGGATCATTTCGTGGATATATGATCTTTCTGTGGTTGATTATTTGGAAGTTTGTTAGTATTGGTAGCATATGGTATGACATATGGGCGGAATTTTTAACTATATGTTATCTTTTGACGATCTAGTGGAGGAGATAGGACTTGTGATATTCGGAGGATGTTATTGATTTGGGTATACTTGAGTGATACTCATGGATTAGATGTTTTACATTTGAGGATCAGAATATAGACTTGGCGCCAGTGATCTTAGGACTGAGTGCCCTGGATAGGTGTGATGATTGTACGGTTGTTTGGGTATCCTTGGTTATTGGATAATAACCTCAGGTTTGATATCTTCAGCTGCTCCGTAGCAGAGTAACCTTAGAGTATCAGACGAAGCGGTGACTTATTATGAGTACATACATGCTTAGCTCCTAGTGTGTCGTATGAGGAATGATGAAATTTGGGGACCAAATTTTATTAGTGGGGGAGGATGTTAAATCCGACAATTTTGACGCGATCCAAAAAATTTTTCTGAAGATGATTTGGGGTTATCGTGACCCAAATTGAAATTAGTGGATTAAACCGCCTTGAAATTTATGTTTTTAAGGGCTAAAGTGTGATTAAGCCTAAACTTAAGGGTGTGGATGGAATTTGCTAAACACGAAGGGGTATTTGCAAAAAGGCCTCGAATAAGAGCCGGTTAGGGCTCTTTTCCGCCGCAGTTCTCTCCTTCCTCTCCCAATCGAGCGCCGACACCATCCCCTTCCCTTCTCTCGGAGTTGACGAACCCTAGCCACAACCTTCGCCTAAGGCTGGCCGGTGAAACTCTTCTCATCTGCCGACCCCCATTTGGCGCACTACTCCATCTTCGTGTGATGTGGCGGATCAACATGAGATCTATGAGGTAGTGGTTGAACCAACCGTGAGTGATTCACCTCCATGGCGGAATCTGTCATGATTTGCTTACCTGCCTCGCGTGGATCCAAGACCGAGAGCTCGACGGGAGAAGAGGAACACCGATTGGGAATGGTTCTACTGGCAAAATCTCAGGTAAGGATCTAGAAACTGTTTAGGATGAATGCTGTGTAGATTACTGGATTCAGACTCAGATGGTGTAGCTTCCAGTTGTGATGGTGGATCTTGTGTTTACCATGCGAGTATGTTGTTGGTGTTGTAGGGATGAAACACGCTCGGTTCTTAGCTCTGCTGCAGGATTATGTTCTGGGGAATTCTGTGCTGGTTGTGGTTCTGGATTCTCTTGCTGGGGATTAATCATGGGTAAGTATTTTATCATTTGGTGTGAAATCATGATGTTCTGGATCAGATTTTTGGTGTCCTTATTATGGTTCTGTTTTCTGGAATTTAGCTGTGGCTTTGGGTTGAAATGGATTATGGGTTTTTGTTTTGGTTGCTAAATTGGAGATGATTTTACTGTAAGCTACCTTTAGCATTGGAGTTAATGTGGGACTTTAGGGTATTTTGATCATGAATGGGTGTTGAACCTGATGGTAGATTGGGTTGAGTATGAAACTTAACCCTAATGATCTATTGTGGTGAATTTGAATTGAGGGTTGAACCTAATCTTAATTACGTGGAGTAATTAGGAATCTTTCATTTAATTAGAGGTAATCAAATGGAAAGGAAATGGTTAGGTTAACCCGAGCATGGTTTAGGGATTTATTAGCTAGCCACCATTTGTATAATAGCTAATTAAATATATCCTTGATACAAGAGCTTGATTGGATTATTGACGGGTGGTTCCTTCTGCTTTGATACGAACTTCTACTCTTGGAGGCGGGTACCTTTTGACTTATCTTTTCTGATATTGTCATGTTGTTATGCATAGACTGTTATAGATAGCAGTAAGATTATACGCTCTCCTTGTTTACTAGGCTTGTTCTGGATACTTGTTGTTTATCCCTGAGTTATTATGCTGACAGTTCCATATAGTCTCACGTATTGTCCTATCTATATGTATGCTTAGATATCGTGATGTATCTCTTGCATTTGACATTGAGGGATCAGTAGTTTCCGGCCAGTATACCTTGTAGGTTACCTGTATTTCCTGTTATAGGATTCAAACTGAGACTTAGTATACTGAGGACTTGGTGAGGGAGGTATGTGTACCTATCATACACCATCTCTGCATTGTTGCATGCCGGCGATCAGCGACTCCCTGGTGGTTGAGCCTATCGTCTTCCGGTACACGATATGCGCACACGGCCACTCATGGGTTAGTGGATACCGTAGGGTGTGCGCATTTGCCCTGTATTGCTCCGTTTGGCCACTATTTGGAGGGTGGGTCCGGGCGTGGTAGCAGCTAGGGATCCCTTCTCGTACTGAGCCACGAGGAGATGAGAGCTAGACTCCCCCATTGCTTGGGGTAGGAGCGTAGTCTCCGCCAGCATCCTGGCCACCCGGTCACTCAGGAGCAGTGATAGCAGGGTGCGTACAGTTGTCATAGCTCTACCCCCTCAGATGTCACCTATGATAGGTGTACGATGATCTGACTGGTGTCAGGGGTGACACATGTCATTGCACCATGTGCATATTTTACATCGTGCATTGTTTGCTGCACTTGATTTCTAAACTTGTTTGACATGCATATACTGGAGACTTGTTATCTGAGATTATATGTCTATTGGTGATCCATAGGTATTTATTACCCTCTTTTCAGGTTAGATGGATTCTGGTATGTATCTACCTCAGTATTTTCAGTACTAGTCTTTCCCTATTGTTGATATGAGACTGTATTAGCGGAACTCTTATTGTTAGTATAACTTTCTATGCATAGCTATTCTGGGTATCCGCAGAGTTCCTTTGGACTCACACCGTTGGTTATTTTCCTTAATTTCAGGTTGATGTCTGCCAGGAGAGCCCTAGCCGCCAGTCCCCAGCTCGAGAGGAGCTCTGCTTCGTTTTATTTTATGTTGATTTACGGTTATGGACCCTGTATTATGTACTTTGCTTCAGTTGCCCTGTTTTGGACATGTATTTACGTTTTATTCAATGGGATTGTACTTTTGAGTCCTATGTTGGACTTCGTGGGGTTTTAGCATTGTTCCTGCGCCCTGGCAGCTCAGGTGAGTTCGTACTTTGGTTTTACGATGGTTATAGTCATATATCCGTTGTTTCTGCATGGATTTGAGGCCTGAGGCCATTTAACTGCGTGGTTCTGCTATTTGTATCTATGTGTATGTGTAAATTGTCCGCTGGACAGGGGAGGTGCTGTCCGATTTTCTGTTGGATCAGCGGCTCCAATGGTCTCGGGGCGTGACATGGATAGTGAATGCTCCAGACATATGACTGGAGATAAATTGAAGTTTACCAAAATCAAGTACAAAAATTTAGGTTCAGTGACATTTGACAACAATGCCACACTTAAGATAATTGGTTCAGGTAATATTGAACTGAACTCTGATTTCATTATTAAGAAGGTGCTATTGGTTGATAATTTTAAGTTTAACTTACTTAGCATTAGTCAACTATGTGATACTAGATATGTAGTTACCTTCGCTAATTCAGACTGCCTTATTAGGAGCTTACAAGACCCAGAAATAACCCTTAAGGGAATTAGGAAAAATAATATTTATACTATTAATCTACCATTTACACCTAAATGTTTTCTAACCCAACTAGAAGAAACTAATTTATGACATAGAAGACTAGGTCACACTCACACGAATTTAATTTCAAAACTAAGCCAAAACGGACTAGTTAAGGGTATCTCTAATCTTAGAAACTTTAAAAATTCAATATGTAACCCATGTCAATAAGAAATTGTAACAAAATCAACTAAGTTGCCTAACCCAATCAATTCACCAAATGTTCAACCAAGCCTAAATACTTTAGATCAAGATCTAGAAGAAGTTGAACCAGTGATTGAACCAACTCAGATAATTGAACCAGTGATTGAACCATCTCAACTAGTTGAACTAGTAATTGAACCAACTCTAACAACTGAACCTGATCCTGAACAACCTGAACCATCTTCAAGGACTAGGTTAAATCATCCAACTGATCAAATCTTAGGTGACCCAACCTTAGGTATAAGAACACGATCATCCTATAGAAACCTAAGTCAAGTTGCCTTGATTTCTATGATTGAACCCAAGACAATAGAAGAAGCATTATCTGACCCAGACTGGATTATAGCTATGCAGAAGGAGTTAGCTCAGTTTGAAAGAAACCAAGTCTGGGACATAGTAGCAAAACCAGAAGCTAAGATTGTGATAGATACTAAGTGGGTTTTCAAGAATAAGTTGGATGACAAAGGAGAAATAGTACGAAATAAAGCCCACTTAGTGGCTAAAGGATTAAGTCAAATTGAAGGATTGGATTATGATGAAACTTATGCACCTACTGCTAGACTAGAGTCAATTAGGATGTTTCTAGCTTATGCAGCCCATAAGGGATTCCATTGTATCAAATGGATGTTAAGTTAGCTTTTTTAAATGAGTTTATAAAAGAGGAAGTTTATGTAAGTGAACCTCCAGGGTTTAAGGACTTAGATCATCCCAATTATGTGTTTAGACTTAAAAAGGCCCTGTATGGACTTAAACAAGCACCTAGTGCCTGGTATGAAAGACTATCCAATTATTTGGTTTCTAAGGGATTTAACTAAGGCCAAATTGACCCAACCCTGTTTGTTAAATCCTTAGAAAATGACATCTTCATTGCCCAAATCTATGTAGGCGATATAATTTTTGGCTCAACCAATACAAATTTCTTAAAAGAATTTATAAAAGTAAAGTAAAGTGAATTTGAAATGAGCCTTGTAGGTGAACTAACCTTTTTCTTAGGACTTCAAATTAAACAAACTAGAGATGGAAATTATATCCATCAATTTAAATATGCAAAAAAACTAATTAAAAATTTAGAAAGGAAAACTCTAAAGTCTTAAATACCCCTATGGCAACAAACATTAAAATAGATAGTGACCCAGAAGGAAAACCAGTGGGCTTGAAACATTTTAGAAGTGCTATAGGTAGCCTACTTTACCTAACTGCTAGTAGACCTGACGTCTTATTTGTAGTAGGTATTTGTGTTAGGTACCAAACCTATGCTAAGGAATCTCACCTAAGTGCTATCAAGAGAATCTTTAGGTAAATTAAAGGCACCCTAAATGTTAGAATTTGGTATCCTAGAATTTAAATTTTGACCTACTAGGCTACTCTGACTCAGATTATGCAGGGTGCAAGCTAGATAGAAAAAGTACTAGTGGAAGTTACCAAATGTTAGGTCACAACTTAGTTAGTTGGTGCAGTAGAAAGCAACATTGTGTTGCTTTATTCACAACTGAGGTTGAATATATAACCCTAGGAGAATGTGTAGCCTAATTATTATGGATGATGCATACCCTTAAGGACTTTCATTTGACCTACACCAACACTAAAGTATATAGTGATAATATTAGTTCAATTAATCATATAAAAAAAATCCTATTCACCATTCTAGAACTAAACATATTGAAGTTAAACATCACTCTGTTAGCGATCATGTAGCCAGGGGCGAAATCATACTTACACATATAGATTCAAAGTCTAATTTAGCTGATATTTTCATCAAACCACTACCTCAGTCTAAGTTTAGCTCACTAAGAAGGCAGTTAGAAATGTACTTAGTAGAATTGGATTAGTTTTCATTTTTTCTTATATTTTTGGGTGTCATTTTATTTTTTTTTAAATATATTTACTGCTTTTCAAAAATTTATATTATTTTAAAAATTTTATTTTCTAACTTAGTTTTTTTTATAAAAAAATTACCCCTTTAAAACTAGGATTTTTCTTCGTGATGGACTTAACTTAGGACTTAACCCTAGTTTGCATATTCCTATAGATTTAAAAGCTAGAATCTCACAAGCTCATTAGGATACTTTGATTGATAACCTAGATTAGGGTGAGATGCTTAGGTCTATGCTTTGACTCAAGATGCTTTAAGTCAGTGCATCAAGAGCAGTTGGGGCAATAAAGATAGTTGAACAACAATCAAATTAAGTAATCAAGTTTAGAAAGTCTAACTTGATCAGACTACTTTACTTGACTAACCCAAATGAATGTTGCTATTTTATAATAGTTAGTAAATAACAAACTGGGTTAGACAGGGACCCAAGGAATTATGATTTAATTAATTTTTTAAAATTCTTAATTGCATGATTTTTTTTTCATGCTTGGACTCGGATTGTCAATTTGGTTCAAATCTTGTCACTTATAATTTCTACATAGTTGGTTTTTTACTACTGATTCTTACTTAATTCATAATTCAATACTTGTTACATATCAGTTGCATTCTTGACGTGATTTTTTTTCTCATGATTTATATTGCAAGACTAATGGGCTCTGATACACAATCTTTCCTTAGTCAAAATTTTCTTTCAAAATATATTTTTCAAAAAGAATGTCTAATTTTTTGATATATGGTAATGGGGGAGAGTAGAAAAGTAAAGTTAAAAATTAAATTTTTAGTAGAAAAAGTGAAGTTAAATTAATTTTTTTTCCTCAAAGAAGTTTTCCCTTTCTTAAAAGTTTTTTCTTTAACTTAAAGTTTTTGGAATTTGTAATACTTTGAAGGTTTTCAAAACTAAACTTAGAATTATTTCTTTTTCAAAGTAATGAATGTTTTTATACTTAGAATTCTTTTAAAAAAATTAGAAAAAAATTTCAAAATGGAAATTGCATGTTTTCAAAAGCTTTAGGGGGAGGATTTTAAATCATAGGGGAGTTTTATGTAATTTTTTAATTTTCTAAGGGTTTTAAAAATTTAAAATGTCCTAAAAGAGGGAAAATTACTAATCAAGGGGGAGAATGAAAAGAATTTATTTTTAACTTATTATGTCTTATCTTTGTGCTTAACTGTGGATTATTTCTTAGTCATGCTTTTTTAACTTAACTTTTGAATTGGATTGTCATAAATAAAAAAAGGGGAAATTGTTGGTGCCGGAAGTACTAGATCAAACCTGATTTTGATAATTGCAAAGGGTTCAAAGTTATGTTTATATTGTGATTTGATGATTCTACTAAGTGTGTAGGAAAGTCCTAGTTAAGCTAAACATGAAGTCTTGACCTGCAGGGTTAAGCACAAAGACCTGGTTTGAGGAATTGGGCACAAAGTCCTGGCTGAGGTCTGGGCACCAAAGACTTGACCGAGGGTTGGGCACGAAGACCTGGTTCGAGGAATTGGGCAAGAAGACATGGTCGGGGACTAGACACTGAAGAGCTAATCTGGAAGATCAGACAAGAGACTTAGCCGAGCGAGGACTGCGGACAGAAGTAGAGATGGGTCGAGGTACGGACGTCTTGAGATCCGGGAGTCTTGGAGGCCGATAAATGTCAAACCGGAGGAGCCGGTTGGCAAAAGGTAACTTCTCCTGAGAGAAGTAGGTGAGGACACGTTCTCCAGAAGAGGGAATAGGACACGTCGGTTAGACATAAGATTTCATTTTGAAATCCAAAGTAAGAAGCAAGAAAGCACTGGCTGTTATTTTATGAATATTAATTATATTATTGTGTTCTTAGACTAACCCTGGTTGGAGGCTGAATGAAGTGGGCTGCTACGATACCAGGAGCCTGAAAGGTTTCAGGCGCCCGAGAACCCAAGTGCCAGAATGGTGTCAGGCACCCTAGAAGGGGTTCTTCCAGCGACTTCACCACGCCAGCTCCTAGGCGCCTGTGAGCTCACAGGCGCCTCAGTTGTCCCAGGCGCCCAAGAATGGTGATAAGTCTTGGTCGAGTCTGTGGATAAGGATGTGACCAATACGGGTGATAACTAGCATTTGATGCCATTTTATTTGCTCATTTATTTAGCAATTTTTTATCCTATCGTATGTTTAAATCATGTTTATATCACATTTTACGATTAGGATCTATTTTTGGAGCTCATTATAATTTCCTCTAAATTTTGGCATTATTTCATTATTTTTATAGGGAATTAAAGATGGACCTTGGATCAAGGCTTGGATCAAGCTAGAAGTAGCTGCTATTAACAACTACGTTGTGCAATATGCGCTAGCTTTGGTATTGAAAGAGAGTTCAAAAATTTATTGTGCTATTAATGATGGAATCATTAACCTTGTTGATAAGGTATTTGAGATGCCAAGACATGAAGCAATTAAAGCCCTTGAAATCTAAAAAGGGTTGGGCTGTGTTGGGCCAAACAAAAGGGCCATGGAAAGGAGACCCGAGGCCCACTCATTGTTTGGATCGGCTTCCCCAACCGGACATCATCTCATCTCCATCCGCGAGAAGAGGGCAGCACCCCGACTCCACCTTCGGGCAGACCTTCACCATCGACTTCATCAAAGGCCGGCAGTTCTTTTCTCCACCCCTTCACAGCCGCTGGCCGGCCTTTCTCTCCATTTCCTCCACCACCTCAGGCCATCGCACCATAGCTAGGGCACACGTGACGATTCCTTTCTTCTTCTTCCTCTTTTCTCCATCCGCGAACCCTAGCCGGTCGGACGATTCCTGTCTTCTTCTTCCTCTTTTCTTCATCCGCGAACCCTAGCTCCCTTCCTTCTATTCTTCTTCTTCACTTGGCCAGCAGTTCCTCTTCAACAGTAGTCCATCTCTTCCAATTCCGGCAGCCACCTCTTCACTTCATTCACAGCAACTCTTGCTTTCCCAAGCTTTGGTGTGTCAACACCCACGGCAGCAGTTCTTCACAGCCTTCATCAGATTGGGTTGATTGTTTCCTTCATCAGATTATTTGATTGGTTTCATGGATTTGAGTTGTTATGTATTGCTTGTGGTTTGTTGGTTGTTGATGCTTGTATCAAATTTGATCTCTCATGTTTTAGATTGGCATACACTCATATTATCTTAATACATGCTCACCATGTGTTCGATGAAATGTGTCTTCCATTAGTTAGGCTTTAATTGATGCATTTAAGTTTGTTGATTTCAGTTGAATGCTAGATTTAGATTTGATCTTCATTTAAATGCAATTAAGTTAGGTTAGATTAGATTTCTTTAATGCTGTAGGTTTTGTTCCATGTTTAGTTTTGTTGATGCTTAATTTCAAGTTGTCCTTTTCTTTTCTGCAATTGTAGTTAGGTTAATTTAGATTTCCTTACCTGCATTGTCTTTCATTAATTAGAACTAGATTTCATACTTGCTTTGATATTTCTTTTCGTAGTCTTAACGTTCAAATCCAAACCCCAGTTTAGTATCCAAAATTCTAAAGCAATAACTTGGAATCCTAAGATTATTAACCTGTCATTACATTCCTTGAGAGAGACGACTCGAGTTAATCTATACTACATTAGTTTAGAGGAGTTCGACACTTTAATTGTATTTGAAACCATAACACGACTAAAACGGTTATCAAATTTGGCGCCGTTGCCGGGGAATGTAGTGGTGTTTGATAATTTTTGGATTGTTTTCCTATTTTTCCACAAGAAATTTTTTAAAACAATTGTCATGTGCTTTAATGTTCATACATTCATGTGTTTGATATCATATGCTCCTAAGTCTTCTAATCTTGTTTATTAGTGTTTCAGTGTAAGACCAGGATAATTCTTTCAGTTTAACATGGATTTCTACTCTCAACAATTTGGAGGCTTCAATGAATATCACAATTCAGGAATTGGGGGAGTGGAACACATATGCACTAATTGTGGCAGTTCATCTCATTCAGCTGCTATATGTCACCTCATCCAAAAGACTGCTAGATTTCCTCAAGAACCCCTGCATTCCCAACATCAATATCAAGATACCTATGATCCAGCTCCTGGCACCTATAATTATGACTGGGGCAATTACCCGACTCAGTACTTTCAACCCCAACAGATTCCAAAACAACATGGATACTTCCAACCTCTGAATCAGCCACAACAACAACTTCAGCAGAATTTCCAAGATGTTCAACAACCATTTTATTGTGATCAGCAAGGTTTTCAACCTTCGCAGCAAGTTTTTCAATCATACAATCAAAATTTTCAGTTTCAAAATCAACAATTTCAGCCCTAAGATCAGAATTTTCAGAGCAATAATTTCCAGCAACAAATTTTATTACAGCAAGGGCAACAAAAGAATGATTCCACTCTTCAAGACTTAAAAAGACGCATTGAACAAATAATTAGTGGATGGGAGCAAATGCTAGCCCAAGGATCGAGCCAATTACCTTCTCAAGCTACTCCTCAACAGTCAGATAGGTATAACTCATTTTCTAATTCCTACGATTCTAATTGGGGGGATCAGTCATATTTTAGGTATGAGGATACATAAAGTCAATTTACTGAGCAATATCCAGCATATCAGAACCTACAAACATTCCAGGATGATCCTATGCCTTCATGGTCACAACCGGTTCAGCAACAAAAACCAGAACTTCCACTCACTCTGGAGCCACTTCTCACTCATTTACAGCAACAACAAGAGAGGAGTTTTCAGCAGTTGAGCACTCAGCTTAGCACCCAGCTTCAGCAGCAATTTGAGAGGGATTTTCAGCAATTTAGCGCTCCATTTCAGCAGTATCAGAGTAGGACTGATGCTTCCATTCAGATCATAGAGCAACCAATTGGACAGATATCCTCCACCATTAGTCAGATGCAGACTGCAGGGACCAGGATCGATGTTCAGAGAGGATATTCTAGTTCAGATGAGGCAGAGGAGGTATTAGCTACAGAGACAGCTGAGTTGGAAGTTGAATCTGATCCATTTCTAGTTGCAGATGACTCTATAGGTGTAGGGGATTGCACTGAGCCCCAGGGATCACCTACATTGAGTGACATATCAGAAGATTCAGAGGATAGGCATGAAAGTGTAGGGACTTGCATGGTGGAAGCAAGAACCCAAGAATCACCTTTCTTAGTTGAATGCCCACCAGAACCTAAGATTGAAGTGGAGCTTGTACATGACCAGGAGGAGGCTATAGTTACATCTACTCTTGTAGAACCTCCAGGTATTCTTCAGCATGATAAAGTAAGTATCCTTCCTATTTCTGTTGAAAACCCATAGAGGTACCTAACACTGATTTTGTTGGTTGTGATGAATATCTTGACACATCTTTTGTAGAAATTAATTGTGAAAATTCTATTGAGGTACCTAAAATTGGTTTTGTAGAAGATGATGAATTTCTTGATACATCCTTTGTAGAAACTGATTGTGAAAAATCCCTAGAGGTACCTGGTATTGATTTTATTGGCTGTGATTCATGTCTTGATGCGTCTTATGTAGAGCTAGAGTTAGAAAAATTCGTAGAGGTACCTAGGGTTGATTTTATTGGGTGTGCTGCATTTCTTGATACATTCTATTTAGAGACTGATTATATTTCATCTTTTTCTTACCCTGTATGCGTGCGGGAGGTATTTCTTTTTCATGATTTTGCAGGGTGTCGTCGACTTCTGGAGTGGGTGCTACAACTAAATAAACTCCAACCTCTAGGAAGGATTTCCAAAAAGCATCAAGAGGGAGGAATTGCTCTTATTTTGACTCGTAGCACTTCACCTCTAAAGTGGGTTTTGTTCCTTAATCGTCTTCGACCACCGGAACACACTAATGTAAAGTCGAAGTGTGGGGGAGCAGTACATTATGACAGTGATCACGTGAGAAATGCTCCCTCGACTACCCAAACCCTACCACTACCTGGATGGATGCTACTCCTAAACCGACTCCAACTGCCAGGAATAAAGGGGAGTTTGTTCCTTTTCTTTCCTTTTCTTATTTTTCTTTATGTTTATACTTGCATGTTTGTTTGCTTTTATACTCTGCATTCATACTTTGCTTCCTCATTCTGCATTCTGTTTGGTCTTGAATAAACCTTGCTTGATTTCCAGTTGTATCTCCCTACATGTCCCTTTATTATGCTTTGAGAATCATAAAAGATGGTTAAGTCTGACTATTGAGTTTTGGTTTCCTTGGTATGTTTGGAGACATTAATTGCAGTTAGTCATTTGTTGTGGTGATGGACTCTATCTTGTTAGATTAAGCATGACATTTTATTGCTTACCTAGTGAGGATATTGCCATGCTTATCCTTAATCCTCTTATGTGTGATAGCATTTATGATACTTGACACTCTAGAACTTGCTTTGATTCTTTTTGAAATTACAGTAGGATAAACTTACATGAATATGATGGAGGCAAACTTTCTTGTTAATCTCTTGGTTTTCCCTCTACTTTGCTATTGTTACTGGTGAGCATTTCACCTATTGCTTCCATGTTTCATTGTTTTTCCTTTGTTAGATCTTCTCATTGTCATTACATTCTCACTGTCATATCTTTATTAGCTTATTCTTCCCTTGAGCATGCGATGAGAGCATGGGGTGATTGCATGATGAGTTACATTTTTAATTGTCTATTATTAGCCTCTATTATTGTGAATTTTAGATGTTATCATGCTTTGCACATTGTCTGAGGCAAGTTTTAAGTGTGGGGGGAAGACAAGTGTGTATGGACGAATGTTTGTTGAAAAAGAAATTCTCTCTATGTACCAAAAAAAAGAGAAAAAAGGATGAGAAATAAAAAAAAAGTGAAAAAAAGAAGAAAAAAAAGAAAAGAAAAGAATGAAAAATTAAAGAGAGTGAAAAAAATTTCTCAAGCATTTGGGATTTTGTTAGTGAGAAACATAAGAGTAAGTTGTTAATACATACATGCATTTTGAGAGATGTTGTAAGTGGTTGTTGTGTATTGCATTGAGAATGTGCAAGGAGAGTTTTGAGTGTTGGATGTTTGGTTTGAAGGAGAGTTTTTCCAATGCTCTCATGCTCTCTGTAATCTTCTTTGTTATCTACCCTTCTTGTCCTTTTGTTAGCGTGTGGTTTCATCATTATTCATTGAAAAGTCCTCTTGATTTGTGTACTTATGCTATAGCAGTGGAGAAGTAGAAAATAAGCAAGCATATGGTAGTGCAATGTCATGAATGCTTTGAGAGAACTCCACTTTCATATTTATTATTTTTGTGAGCATCAGTGCATATATCCATCTTGTGAGGTTTTTGTCATGCTTAGTTTATTCAAGTTGATGAAATTGCCATGCCTTTTGACTTATGTAAGATTTGGAACCATAAATACATGGATTCTTGAGACTTGATGATTCTAAGTAACCTTCTTTTATTATTTTTAAAGTATCGGTAAGGGATGTAATGTTTGGGAGATATTTTGTTTTCTTTTAGTTTTGTTTATTTTCTCGAGACGTGCAAGAATTAAGTGTGGGGGTGTGATAACTAGCATTGGATGCCATTTTATTTGCTCATTTATTTAGCAATTTTTTATCCTATCATATGTTTAAATCATGTTTATATCACATTTTACGATTAGGATCTATTTTTGGAGCTTATTATAATTTCCTCTAAATTTTGGCATTATTTCATTATTTTTGTAGGGGATTAAAGATGGACCTTGGATCAAGGCTTGGATCAAGCTAGAAGTAGCTGCTATTAACAACTACGTTGTGCAATATGCGCTAGCTTTGGTATTGAAAGAGAGTTCCAAAATTTATTGTGCTATTAATGATGGAATCATTAACCTTGTTGATAAGGTATTTGAGATGCCAAGACATGAAGCAATTAAAGCCCTTGAAATCTAAAAAGGGTTGGGCTGTGTTGGGCCGAACAAAAGGGCCATGGAAGGGAGACCCGAGGCCCAATCATTGTTTGGATCGGCTTCCCCAATCAGACATCATCTCATCTCCATCCGCGAGAAGAGGGCAGCACCCCGACTCCACCTTCGGGCAGACCTTCACCATCAACTTCATCAAAGGCCGGCGGTTCTCTTCTCCACCCCTTCACAGTCGCCGACCGACCTTTCTCTCCATTTCCTCCACCACCTTCGGCCATCGCACCAGAGGTAGGGCACACGGGACGATTCCTTTCTTCTTCTTCCTCTTTTCTTCATCCGCGAACCCTAGCCGGCCGGACGATTCCTTTCTTCTTCTTCCTCTTTTCTTCATCCGCGAACCCTAGCTCCCTTCCTTCTATTCTTCTTCTTCACTCGGCCAGCAGTTCCTCTTCAACAGCAGTCCATCTCTTCCAATTCCGGCAGCCACCTCTTCACTTCATTCACAGTAGCTCATGCTTTCCCAAGCTTTGGTGTGTCAACACCCACGACAGCAGTTCTTCACAGCCTTTATCAGATTGGGTTGATTGTTTCCTTCATCAGATTGTTTGATTGGTTTCATGGATTTGAGTTGTTATGTATTTCTTGTGGATTGTTGGTTGTTGATGCTTGTATCAAATTTGATCTCTCATGTTTTAGAATGGCATACACTCATATTATCTTAATACATGCTCACCATGTGTTCAATGAAATGTGTCTTCCATTAGTTAGGCTTTAATTGATGCATTTAAGTTTGTTGATTTCAGTTGAATGCTAGATTTAGATTTGATCTTCATTTAAATGCAATTAAGTTAGGTTAGATTAAATTTCTTTAATGCTGTAGGTTTTGTTCCATGTTTAGTTTTGTTGATGCTTAATTTCAAGTTGTCCTTTTCTTTTCTGCAATTGTAGTTAGGTTAATTTAGATTTCCTTACCTGCATTGTCTTTCATTAATTAGAACTAGATTTCATACTTGCTTTGATATTTCTTTTCGTAGTCTTAACATTCAAATCCAAACCCCAGTTTAGTATCCAAAATTCAAAAGTAATAACTTGGAATCCTAAGATTATTAACCTGTCATTACATTCCTTGAGAGAGACGACTCGAGTTACTCTATACTACATTAGTTTAGAGGAGTTCGACACTTTAATTGTATTTGAAACCGTAACACGACTAAAACGGTGGTCGGCGGCCGGAAGCAAGAAGCGAGGAAAGGAGGTGGTCGGCGGCCGGAAAATAGGGTTGTTTTCTCCCTTGTTGGCACCGGCGGCATTGAAGGAGGGAAGGGGTTCGGCGGGTTTGTGGGGAAGAAGAAGAGATCTTTTCTCTCTTTTTCCACTTCTTCATCTTCCTCTTCATCCTCACCTTATCTCTCTTGTGGCCGGCGATCCTTGGGCTTGGTGTGGCCGGCGGTGCAAGTGAAGGTGGAGGAGTTGGTCGGCGGGAAAACCCTAGGTGCTAGGGTTTGTGTTGGCGATTGGAAGAGGAAAGAAGATGGTGGTATTGGCAGCCCTTGGTGACTCCGCGTCTTGGTAGCTCGTTGCCCACATGACATCCAAGAAGGGAGCGTCATACGGTAGAAGACTGCGAAGTAAAAGACGAGGTATATCTCTCTTTGGCTCCTCTTTGTTTTCCCTATCATTTCATGTGATATTTTGTTATTGCATGTATTATTAATTAGTTATCATTGTTCGTTAATTGTTCGCCAATTAATTGTATGATAATTAATTATGTCATGGACCCCAATAATAAACACAAAAACCGATGATCCGCTCATCATCTTTTCCGCGGTCAATTGATTCGAAAAGTTACAAGGCCTTACCTTTGTGTTTGGCTAGGTTATAACTTGAATCAATTGATACGATGACGAGACGGTCGTTTGGGAGACGGGTTTCTATTCGGATTAAATTCTTAATCCGTAGACATGGAGAGGTCTCTCATGTTCGACCCCGTGTTCGCTTAGGAAACCCGTCAAGCCATACCCAGCACAACCATCATTTGGTATCAAAGCCAGGTTTCCGGTTTTGTGTGTTTAGGATTCAGTTATTTTTCTGCACATTATCATATATTTTATTTTTGCTGAATAATATTTGGATGTGAGTAGGCTAACTCTTTGTTGCAGGCACTAGATTCTAACTATTATGGCATTAATAATGGTTGTGTGTTATTGATTGTGCATTTTTGTAATTAATTGAATCCTCGGGGTTGACGAGGCTAAATTAGGTATTTAATTTTTGAAATTAAATACGACACCTGTTTAGCCGAGCATTTATTTAATTTCGATCTAGATTATATGTACACTCCTTTGTGGAGTATAGGATCGATGGATGTAAATAAATAGCTAGTCATCTCGGCTCGGACATCCCTTCATGGAAGGCTTGCGCATGGTGTAGGGAGGAGCAAACGAGGTGACGACACTACTGGAGGCGCATTGGAGACCAAGGCCATGATAGTTGAAAAATCTAGGATTTTTCATGTTCATTATGTTGGTTATGTGCTTGTTGTGTCTGTGCATGAAAATTCCTCAAAATTAAATAACTAAGTGGGAGAGGAACCCTAAGGGTCCCGTGGCCTCCATTACTAATTTGACAAGTGATGCGAACAAGTCTGCGCGTTGGCTCTGAGTGCCTTCCTCCCCATCGATGGGCTTGATTTGTAGATCACTATGTCAGACAAGATTATAAAAGGTTATTTAGGAGCGTGTGATTTTCCCCATCGGAAGACACATAATCCGAGATAATCTTCTTAGTATTATGTAATGGTAAACACTTAGATGCGAATAATAGTATCCTCCCCATCAGAGTCACTGCTATTATTTGTAGGGCCGAAGAGGACCAACTATTAATTTTATTTGTCAAAAAGTTAGGTTGACAAGATAATAAAATTAATGGGTAAAATCTCCTCTCACAAATGTAGAATTCGTGTACGTCCACACCATCATGGAATATGATATTCTCGGTGTTTTGAGGTGGTGGTTGATTTTGAAATTTATTGTTAGAGCAATCAATTTATTTTCGAAATCTAAAGTGGGTGATTGTTGTGATTCTCAGGAATTTTAAAAATGGATTTAGACCCACTTGACTTAATTCTAAGAGAAAACGAACTTAATGCCCCTAATAATAAAGATTGGGAATTAAACCTGGACTTTGTCGAAACTGCAGAGGAATCCAAGTGTGATCTTGTCGAGTTCTGTGCTGAAAAACCTATCGAGATTAATTATGAAGAGGAGTTTGAATATTTTAGGAAATGGTTAGAAGCAGACGAGATGACTCAGAGTCATCAAAATCAGGCTTCTTCCATTACCAGTGATAAAACATCCAAACTCGATGAACTCTTCGGAAATCATAATCGGGCCGCTAGGGAAGAAGTCATGAAGAACTTGACAACGACCATCATGATTGAGGGTATGCCCGTGAGGGACCATGTTCTCAAAATGATGGCTTGGCTAAAGGAGATGAAAATCCTTGGAGCACAAATCGATAGGGAAACCCAGGTCGATCTCATCCTCCAATCTCTACCAAAGAGTTTTGAGAAGTTTTGCCTAAGCTACAATATGAACAAACGTACATATTCATGAGCGGAACTTCTGACAGAACTCGAGACGACAGAAGGGTTTTCTCCTCAGAGTTCACAGACTTTCATTGCTCAAGGGGTTTCTACTTCTAAACCAAAAGGAAAGAAGAAGAAGAAACAAGTTGGGACAAAGAAAGTAGCAGGATTACAGGGACCTCATAGTTGTATGAAGAAACCGAAAGACAAGTGCTTCGTATGCAAGCAGTCAGGACATTGGAAGGCGGATTGTCCCCGCCGTCAGAATAATAATTTAGGTATATCTTTTTCTTTTGTCATTGTAACATGTTTAGCGGTGATATCTACCGATACCTGGTGTGTAGATATGGATGCCACTAATCATATCTGCATTTCTTTGCAAGGGTTCCAGGAAACCCGACGACTAGCTGAGGAGGAGATTACCGACTACATGGGATAAGCTATGGAGATGACTATTGCAGTGGGAGTTATTTATTTGTCTATTAGATAGGATGATAAAGTTTTTGGTTTTACTGAGATTGCTTTTATGTACCTAAAATTTTGGAAAGAACATTTGTTCAGTTTCTAGAATAAGATATTCTATTGCTTTTTATGAAAAGTAGTATGGAAAGATTATCTATTGAGGTACATTGATAGGCAATTGGTCCTTTTAAAACCAAAAAGCTCCCATAATGCAATTAGATGTTAATAGCTCATCATCTAACCAAAATAAGAGAAAGGTTCCTTCCTAGAAGAACCAAACATATTTTTGGCATCTAAGTCTTGGTCTTATTGACCTTAGTAGGATTAAAGATTGATAGCCAATGGGCCCTTGGGGTTCATTGGTGGTGGAAGACTTCCTAAAATCCTTGAATCTTGCTTGGAAGGTAAGATGACCAAGAGGCCTTTTCAAGGCCAAGGGGTATAGAGCCAAAGGTATATTGGAGTTAGTTCATTCTGATTAGTGTAGGTCCTTAAGTCTATCCAGGATAGAGGTAGCCTTGAACACTTCATCTATTCTGTAGATGATTGTTCAAAGGCAGTGGTACATTTACTTAATGCACCATAAATCTAAATTCTTTGATTTGTTCAAAGAATTTAAGACAATGTGGAGGAGCATAAAGGTAAAAGTACTTAGACACTACGATTGGATCATGGTAGTAAGTACCTCTTGAGAGAATTCTAGGACTTACTTATCAGAAGTTGGGAGTCAATCCTAATTATCTACACCCGGTATGCCCCAACAGAACGGTGCAACAGTGAGAAGGGAAAATGTCTCTTACGGACTAGGTTAGGTTAATGATGAGCTGCTCCGAGTGGCGGATTTGTTCAGGGGATATGCTCTGGAAACGACAACATACATACTTGATACCATCCAGGACAGTACTCTCTACTCCCATAGAAATATGGACTGGGCGAAAGCCTAGTCTAAGACATGTTCAGTTTTGGGGTAGTTCAGCACATGTGCTGAAAGGAGATACTAATGAATTGGAATCTAGTGCTGAAGTGCGCTTGCTCGTAGGCTATCCTAGAGGAATGAAAAGTGGTTCAATAGTCCTAAGGATCAGAGGATATTCGTTGACATGAATGCCTGATTCTTAGAGAAGGACTATGTAATAAACCATAAGCCCATGAGTAGAATTATTTTGAATAATTAAGAGGGGACATTCTGACCTTAGTACCAACTGTACGAGAGGGTATACCACAAGTCACTGCACCACGTGTCACAGAAGATACACAGGTGGTGCCTCGTCGTAGTGGGAGGGTTGTTAGTCAACCTGGAGGATTCATGTTCTTGGGAGAGTCATCGAACTTGGTCCCTAGCAACCATGAATCAAGATTCCTAGACCTATGACGAGGAACATCCGCTTTGAAGAGATAATCCAGTCATATGGATTTGTTCAAACGACGGATGAGATTTGTGTATGTAAGAAATGTGATAGAAACGTAGTGATATTCTTGTACTATACATAGATAATATTTTGTTGGTTGGTAATAATGACAAAGTATTATCAGACGTAAGGATATGGTTGTCCAAGAAGGTTGATATGAAGGACTTAGGAGAAGCAGGACACATCCTTGGGATCAAAGTTCTAAGGGATCACCAGAGAAGGATGTTGTGCTAATCCTAAGCTTCATAGTAAGACACAGTCCTAACTCATTTTAGCTCCAAGAAAAGTTTTGTATTTTTTAGCAATGGAGCTACTCTATCTAAGGTGATGTGTTTTAGAACATCTAAAGAGATAGAGGAGATGAAGGTGGTTCCTTACGCATTGGTTGTAGGAAGCCTCATGTATGCTATAAACGAGACCGGATATCTGTTTTGCCGTGGGCATAGTTAGCGGATATCAGTATAACCCAGGTCAAGGAAATTGGATTGCGGTAAAAGCATATATTAGTGCCTAAGAAGAACTAAAGATTATAAGCTGGTTTACCAGGCAGACTAATCTCCTATGGGTTATTCGGATACAGAATTCCAATCAGATAGGGGCAAATATAAGTATTCCTTGGGTTTTGTGTTTACTTTAGGAGGTGGAACCGTAGTTTGGAAGAGTGTGGCACAACAGTTGCGTAGCGGACTCTACCATGGAAGCTGAGTATTTGGCCGCCTATGAGGCGGCCAAGAAAGTTACATGGTTTAGGAACCTCAAGATGGACTTAGATGTGATTCCTGGTTTGTTTAGAGGTATCACATTTTGTTGTGATAAAAATGGTGCAGTTGCATAAGGCGAGTAAACACATAGAGCGCAAGTACCACCCAGGAGAGGAAAAGCTGTTGTTGCCTAGTTTACAACCTAGGAAGATCTCTTCACTAAGGCCTTGGTAGCGAGAGCTTTTAGGCATGTGGAGGATCAGGGAGCAGATGTATGACATTTAGAGGACAACAAAGTCCTTTAGTATAAGTGGGTGATTTTTAGGATGTATACTGAAAGTCT
Source organism: Boesenbergia rotunda (assembly GCA_024364735.1). Taxonomy (NCBI): domain Eukaryota; kingdom Viridiplantae; phylum Streptophyta; class Magnoliopsida; order Zingiberales; family Zingiberaceae; genus Boesenbergia; species Boesenbergia rotunda. Next base: position 256,027 of record JAGFNQ010001849.1, on the reverse strand, counting down.
TGCTTTTGTATAAGAACATCTAATTTTGAAAGAGAATCACAGAATCACAGGTTGCATGTTTATATTAGTATATGTACAAAATGTCTGATACTTTGCATTGTAGATAATATGATATGTGGTGATGCACAGAAGATCATGTTCTCAGTCCCTTACAGAGTATAAGAAGAGGCTCACAACCGAGATGGAGTTGGACAAACCATCGGGATGGTTGTAGTGTAATTAGGTGTGGTTTGTCTTAACCATAGAATTACACTAGTGTACTTTGTGTGTATTGAGCAGGATCAAAATAGAGGTCATCCAATTTATTTTAACTCTATAATTGGATTAGACCTCAGTTTTATTATGGAGTACAATCTCTAAATCCCGATATAATAACGGGCACGTGTATTTAATTATTATTTCTTTGATTTACCAATGGGCGAGATTTATTCTGTTAAATCGATAGGCCTGGTAAGTTGGGAAATAATATTATGTACATGGTGTGCTATTGATTATTAGGGAAATCCATGTCCTGGTGAGTCGTGATGACGATGCCCCCTTGATGAGCTCATAAGGTTCATCATGTTAAATCTTGCAAGTGGACTATGATCCAACATGATGAAAAAGTTGAGTGGTACTAGTCAAGGATCAAGAGGTTGATTAATTAAAATTGTCAGTAATTTAAATTAATCAATGGACATTCAATATCTTAAACACAGGGAGATGAATATGCTCATAATAGGTGGAGCCGACATGAAAATATAGGGGTTGGTGAGGAAGTTCAATAGGGATCCTTTAGTGGAATGGAGCTCCATTAATGGATTGGATTTGGATCCATTAGCAGGTCAAGACCCAACTCCTCCTCATGGTCCCTATCGTAGCCCTATATATACCCCATGGGAGCCATGATACTAAGGCTAATTAATTGAGAAATTAATCATCCAAAGCCACAACCAAAAACCCTAACCCTTCCCTCAACTCTCTCTCTCCTAGGGCAAAAACTTGCGCTGGGCGTAGGGGAGGAAGAAGGAGGTCTTCTTCTTCAATTTCTACCTTCATCAGGTCCTCCTCTTTGGCATGAAGCTTCAACCAGGTCTGGGAGAGCTCGGCGAGAGGAAGAAGAAGGGAAGGAAGACCCGCCGGCGGCAACCAATTTGTGGTTTTGTGGCGTCGGCGGTGAGGAAGAGAATTCTTATTCTCTTCTTCACCTTCTTCTCTATTTCTTCTTCCTTCTTCATCACTTCTCTTTCATTGGGGTATGCAAGCAAGAAGCGAGTAAAGGAGGTGGTCAGCTGTCGGAAAAGGGTACTTCTCCCTTGTTGGTGCTGGCGGCATTGAAGAAGGTTTCGGCAGGTTTGTGGGGAAGAAGAAGAGATCTTTTCTCTCTTTTTCCACTTCTTCATCTTCCTCTTCATCCTCACCTTAGTTCTCTTGTGGCTGGTGATCCTTGGGCTTGGTGTGGCCGGCAGCGCAAGTGAAGGTGGAGGAGTTGGCCGGCAGGAATACCCTAGGTGCTAGGGTTTGTGTTGGCGATTGGAAGAGGAAAGACGACGGTAGTATTGGCAACCCTTGGTGACTCCGCGTCTTGGTAGCTCGTCGCCCACACGACGTCCAAGATGGGAGGGTCATATGGTAGAAGGCTGCGAAGTAAAAGACGAGGTATATCTCTCTTTGGCTCCTCTTTGTTTTCCCTATCATTTCATGTGATATTTTGTTACATGTATTATTAATTAGTTATCATTGTTCATTAATTGTTCATCAATTAAGTGTATGATAATTAATTATGTCATGGACCCCGATAATAAACACAAAAAACCGGCGATCCGCTCGTCGTCTTTTCCGCGGTTAATTGATTCGGAAGGTTACAAGGCCTTACCTTTGTGTTTGGCTAAGTTGTAACTTGAATCTATTGATACGATGACAAGACGGTCGTTTGGGAGACGTGTCTCCATTTGGATTAAATTTTTAATCCATAGACATGGAGAGGTCTCTCATGTTCGACCCCGTGTTCGCTTAGGAAACCCGCAAGCCATACCCAGCACAACCATCACAAGCTACTTTCTCCTTTTAGCTGCAACATGGGTTAGTTCCATACATCCAATAATATATAATGAAAAGATGTATGAATCACAGCCAATGCTGTCTTAGTCATGACTTTCAGGTTTCACTCAAAACCCTAGGTTCGACCGACGCCTACTGTTCCCTCTCCGGGGAATACGTCCTCACCTACTCCTCTCAAGAGAGTTTACCTATTGCCACCCGAAACCTCCGGTTGGACTTTTGCTCGGCCTTTGAGAACTCGAAACTTGACGACGTTCGACCTCAACCTGTCTCAACTCTTGTCTGTGATCCCCGCTCGACAAAATCTTCGGCTCGGTCCCCCGGACCAAGTCTTCATACTCGGCTTCTATTTCCATGTCTTGGTTGCCCGATCCCCGACCAGGACTTCATGCTCAATCCTGTAGGTCATGACTTCTAGCCTAGCATACCTAGGGCTTTCCTGCAATCTCCACAATCCATTAGTACAACATACCAGCTTAACTTGAACCCATTGCCACTTATCAAAACAAGGTTCGATCTGGTGCTTTCAACACCAACAATCTTTCTCTTTTTAATTATGGCAACCCAGTTCAAAGTTAAGCTAAAATAAGTTTTAACAGGTAAATGAAATTTCCTTTAAGCTCTCCCCCTTAACCAGTTATCTCCCCCTAGATCATTTAACAGCTATGTTTATAGAGATGATATTTATCAAAATAGACTTAGTCTCATTCAAGTGTGAAAATGTTTAGATACTAAGTTAGTTTTTGAAAAGCTATAACTAATTAAAAATACTTGTTGGAACATTCGTTTCGAAAAAACTAAGTGTTTTTCAAAAATTAAGTATAGAAGAGAAATTAATTTTACAAAATGCTGGGTTATTTAAAAATAGATTCTAAGTATTTAAAAAACTTAGTTTTTGAACGACTAAGTTAACTCTAAAATTTTTTGAAAATACTAAGTGTTTTAAACTCTTTTTCTTTTGAAAATATTATAAAGTTTTCTAACCATTTTGAACTTTTCTTTCCGGTTTGAAAAAGCTAAACACTTTGAAAAAACACTAACCAACTTTGAAAAATACTAAACATTGAAAAACTTTACTTTTGAAAACATTTTGAATTTTTCTAACAACTCTAACCACTTTGAACTCTTTTCTTTCTCTCCCCTTTTGCCATATATCAAAATCATGTAAGTAATATAAGGGTAAGAACAGAAAAAATAACTAAAGTATTCACAATAAAATGGCTAAGTGTATCAGAGCGAGTAATTTTAAACAATAAAAAATGTCTATGTCTAGGCTAAGTTTAAGTCAAGTTTGGGCACCTTTATTTTGAGTCCAAGCATGAATAATTAAAAAATTAAAAATAATTTTAAAAATTCAAAAATAACGTCAATTCCTTTTAGGCACCTGTCTAACCTTTTAGCTACTTGCTGATTGTAATAAACAGTAGTTTTCACTTGAGTTAGTCAAGTTATATTCATTAAGCATGATCCTAGCTGCTTCTTGGAGGGTTCTGTTTTGTCTTTCAACTAGATCATTTTGTTGGGGGGGGGGGTCCTAGAGCAGGAAAATTCATGAAAATATCCATTTATATTTGCAAAATTAAGTAAATTTTAAGTTCTCGAATTCTCCTCTGTGATTACTTCGAATTCTTTTAACATTGGTATCTTTTAAATTTTCAAGGATTTAAGTTAAAGTTCTAAATGATTCAAGACATTGATATCTGGTTTTAAGAAATTGGACCCAAGTGAATTTAGAATAGTCATCAATTATAACTAAGCAATACCGATTTTTGCTAGTGACGACTCGTGAGAATCAAATAGGTCCAGCTGTAGGAGTTCAAGTACAGATTGGGTTAGGTCAGGCTGGGTAAGTTTGTGGGTAGATTTGGTCTGTTTACCTTGTTAATGTTGGGACCGGGTGCATGTTGACATGGATACGTGTTCGTAATTTTAAAATTTAATTACGTGCAGCGGAAGGTTTAGCATAAATAATTTCTCAAATTATTTTAACCACGTATCTAACATGCAACCTTATGTTGTGGAGACATGATCATACATTTAAAATTTTGCAGAAAGTAAACTAATTTACTTAATACCTCGCGTAACTCGTAGAAAGAGACGAGATCCAACCGTAGCGTCCCTTGGAAGCTCCGCCTCTATTCGCGTCCACGCCGGGTTTTCTTCGGGATGACTTCGCAAAGCCACGAGTTTCGTGCTGACAAGAACTACTAGATTCTCCAAAGGCACGACAAGAATACCAAGAGAGAGATGAAAAACTAACCACCAAACGAAGAACGGAATCAAGATTCCGGGAGGAAGGAAGGAGTCGCGCCCGCTTCTTCTTCTTCTTCGGCTTCTTCTTGGTGGTGGAAGCTCACGACAAAGGGGGAGGGCTCTAGGGCCGGCAGCACTAGAAGAGGGAGAGGGAGAGAAGGAGAGGGAGAGAGGCTAGGCAAGAATCCTTGATCTCTTGGATTGATTTTCAAGCCTTGCCTTGGTACCTTTATATAGTAGCCTCTTAATCGCCAAGTCTCCTTTTAACGGAATAAATTTTTCATAAGAAATTTATCTTATAAATTTTTCTATGAATTATTTCGTTATGCCAAGTTTTTATTATAACTTTATTTATAATAAAAACAACCATGTCTCCCCTTTTATTATGAAAAGAAATTTCTTTATATAAATTTCTTTATCATGGTAAATCAATCCATTATTGATTTTATAAAATAAAATAAACCAATCCAAGGTTTATTTTAATTTCTATGAAAATAAATCTCTTTATATAAATTTCTTTATATAAATTTCTTTATCCATAATTTCATAAAACAAACCACGCGGGGTTTAATTTATAATTTGAACCAAACAATTTGGTTCTCCCTTTTTTATTGTGGCCGGCCAAACAAAGAGGGCGGGGACCCTCTTTGGCCGGCCAAACCAAGCCATGACCTCACGAATTAAACTCATTTAATTCGTCCAATAAGTCTTCAAAAGACTTAGCCATTTTATGCTTTCGATGCGTCTCTGAAAAATTCAAATTCGACTTATCTCTCATGATCGAAAAATCCAATTTTCAACTCATTTTAAATCCCTCGGATAACTCGTAGTGTGTGTGACTAAATAGGCTTTCGATTTATGTTGGCCATCCATAATTAACCAATTATAGAACGATCATGAGTGGCACCTAGTAGTACATCATGATCCCCAATTAATCGAAAGATCAACGGTTGACCTCAGAAATAATTCTGAAACCCTTCAGCAGCTATAATGAGTCGTGCCCCATTCCCTTCACCATCTTATACCCACTTGGTTCAGGACACGGTCTATGTGTGTCAGTCCCCACTAGGCTGACTACGTCACACCTAGCCCAAGCAATGTCTTTCTCATCCAACATATTCTAATTACTCTCATGTTTCTTAGAGATTCATACTCGGAACATGTTATGCTCTGGCCAGAGGCTTCGAGTAACAATCCGACGATAGGCCTTGGGTATACATCTCCTCGCAAGGAGTGGTGAATCCTTTGTAGGCTGTTCAAACATCTTCGGGCACTTTGGCTTATACCCAACCATCCTGGGTCCACACCTCCTTGGAGATGCTTGCTTAAGATGTCAAAGTATAAGTCTTCATGACCAAGATGACTTGAACACCGCAAGTCAAAGGAACATCGCACTTAAGCTGCAGTAAGAACTTCATTGACATATCTATATGTAGATTACCATATGAAGTCTTAAAGCTAGTCACTCCAATGAACTAGTTCCCTTAACTAGCATTCATGTTTATCTCCGGATATCCCAATGTCACCAGCCAGTGAGAATCAGCTGATTAGAGAATAACCCATGCTAGTCTCAAAGAAATGATAGTGTCCGTATTTATCAATTCATCGACTAGGGACAATTTCAATACTTCACAATTGCACATGTATAGATAATCACTAGTTGTGAATTCATCACAAATTCTCTCATGCTGTGAATTGTATTGCGGGCATTCAGTAAATGAGTTTAAGATCTCAATCAAATACACGAACATGTATACTCAAATAGTGAATATTCATTTATTAAAGTAAATGATTACAATCATAAGGCGATTGCCTTAGGACACTTCTCTCATATTACTAACAAACTCCCACTTGGCCTAATGCCAATCGCTACGGTATCCAATACCACAGGCTCTAACATGACCCTCAAACTTGCTTTGAGGTAAGGCCTTAGTTAAAGGATCCGCTAAATTCCTTTCAGTGGAAATTTTCTCAATTTGTATATCATTCCTACTTATAATCTCTCTGATCAGATGATAGCGGCGAAGAACATGTTTGGATCGCTGATGAGACCTTGGTTCCTTTGCTTGTGCAATAGCTTCATTGTTGTCGCAGTAAACCGGCACTGCTTCATCAATGGTTGGAACCACACCAAGTTCTGAGACAAACTTCTTGATCCAGACTGCTTCTTTTGCTGCTTCCGAAGCTGCAATATATTCCGCTTCCGTGGTAGAATCCGCTACGGTGTCTTGCTTGGAACTCTTCCAACTTATTGCCCCTCCATTCAAAGTAAATACGTATCCAGACTGAGATTTGGAGTCATCCTTATCTGTCTGGAAACTGGCATCTGTATACCCACGTATTACCATATCTCCTTCTCCATATAATAGGAACACATCCTTAGTTCTTCTTAAGTACTTAAGGATTGTCTTGATAGCCGCCCAATGATCCATTCCTGGATCAGACTGGTATCTGCTCGTGATGCTCAGAGCATACGATACATCGGGCCTTGTACATAACATAGCATACATGATAGATCATATCGCGGATGCATAAGGAATCTTATTCATGCAAATCCTCTCGTCTTCTGTGCGCGGACACATAGACTTTGAAAGGTTGATCCCATGCCTGATGGGAAGGTAACCTTTCTTGGATTCCGACATGCTAAACCTTTTTAGCACTCGGTCTATATATGTAGACTGCAAAAGACCAAGCAACCATTTTGATCTATCTCTATAGATTCTAATCCCAAGGATATAGGTTGCTTCTCCCAGGTCTTTCATGGAGAAAGTTTTGGACAACCAAATTTTAACCGACTGTAAGACTGATATATCATTTCCTATAAGCAATATGTCATCGACATATAGTACTAGGAATACGACTGCACTCCTACTAACCTTCTTGTACACACAAGGTTTGTCAGGATTTTGTGAGAAATCAAACTCTTTGATTGTCTCATCAAAACGGATGTTCCAGCTCCTTGATGTTTGCTTCAGTCCATATATGGATCGTCGAAGCTTGCATATTTTGGTTTTATCAACCGATGTGAAACCTTCAGGTTGTATCATGTATACATCCTCAAGCAGGTTTCCATTAAGGAAAGCTGTTTTCACATCCATTTACCATATCTCATAATCATAATGAGCTGCTATGGCCAGGAGCATCCGAATGGATTTAAGCATAGCTACTGGCGAATAGGTTTCGTCATAATCAATTCCTTGTTTCTGACGATATCCTTTTGCCACTAATCTAGCCTTAAAGGTAACAACATTACCTTCCATGTCGGTTTCTTCTTGAAAACCCACTTGCACCCTATAGGCTTAATCCCTTCAGGTGGGTTAACCAAGTCCCATACTTGATTTTTGTACATGGAATCCATTTCCGACTTCATGGCTTCAAGTCATTTATCCCTTTCTAAATTATTCAGAACATCTTCATAATTGATAGGTTCGTCATTGTTAATGAGTAACACATCGTTCGATTACCTTATGAGAAATCCGTATCTCTCTGGAATATTGCGTGTCCTATCAGACCTACTAAGAAGTGGTGTTGTTTTAGGTTCAACTGATAGCTCATCATTATGAGTTATCAGTTGTGGGTCTAGACTAGGTGTCTCTGTAATGTCTATTGGAGTTTCTTGAACTTCTTCAAGTTCAATGCTACTCCCACTGTTTTCTTGTAAAAGAAATTCTTTTTCTAGAAATACTACATGTCTTGAAACAAACACCTTTTGTTCCAAGGGATGATAGAATTGGTAACCCTTCGTTTCCTTAGGGTATCCAATAAATAGACATTTATCAGACTTAGCATCCAATTTGTCTGATATAGTCCGCTATACATAAGCAGGACAACCCCATATCTTTAGGTGAGATAAATGAGGTTTCTTACTATTCAACGTCTCATATGGAGTAGTAGAGACTAGCTTGGTCGGGACTCTGTTTAGCAAGTAAACAGCTGTCTTAAGCGCATAGCCCCAAAAGGATTTTGGAAGAGTTGCATGATTCATCATATATCTAAACATGTCCATCAAGGTTCGGTTACGCCTCTCAGATACACCATTATGCTGTGGTGTATATGGTGGAGTCCATTGAGACAATATCCCATTGTCCCTAAGATAATTTTGAAACTCTTGACTTAAGTATTCACCATCCCGATCGGATCGAAGTATCTTAATACTTTTGCCAAGCTATTTCTCTACTTCATTTCTGAACTCTTTGAATTTCTCAAAAGCTTCAGATTTGTGTTTCATCAAGAACACATACCCGAATCGTGAGTGATCATCGATAAAGGTAATGAAGTAGCTATAGCCTCCTTGTGCAAGAGTTGACATTGGTCCACATACATCAGTATGTATTAGACCAAACAATTCTCCCACTGGATTACTTTTTCCGGAAAAGGGTAATTTGGTCATCTTGCCTTTCAAGCATGATTCGCATGTATCAAATGAACCGGGTTCAAATGATTCCAAAATTCCACATCGGTGTAATTTGGTGATGCGTTTCTTACTTACATGGCCAAGACGACAATGCCACGTATAGGAGTCTATTCGATTATCTATTCGAGCACGTTTGTTGCTAACTTCGATATTGAAAACGTCACCGGATAAATCTAACATGTAGATACCATTGCACAAAGTTCCGGTCCCATAAAGAACACCATTTAAAGTTATGTAACAACAATTGTTACTAAAAGTTAAATGATAACCCTTTTCATTCAAACATGAAATAGATACAATGTTCTTTATTAATGAAGGAACAAAATAACAATTATCCAATTCTAAGACACGTCCAGTGGGGAGCTTTAGCAAATATGTTCCGATGGCAACAGCAGCAATCTTTGCTCCATTTCCAACTCGCAAATTCGCTTCTCCCTTGACGAGTCTTCTTCTATTCCTTAGCTCCTGTATGTCATTACATATATGTGAGCTACACCCAGTATCAAGTACCCAGGTGGTTGAGGAAATAGAGTGACATTCAATAACGAAGATACCTGAAGAGGATGGGGCATCCGATGCCTTCTTCTTCAAGGACTCAAGATAAACCTTGCAATTTCTTTGCCAGTGACCCTCCTTGCCACAGTGATGGCAAGTGCCTTTTGGTGTCTTTTCAGTCTTTTTGGCCTTTTTCTTCTTTCCCCTATTCTGTTCTTTGGCCTTCCTCTTAGAACCTTTCTTTGAGGAACCAACTAACAGTATCGTCTTTTGATCCTGCTTCACAGAAGGCTCTACAGTCTTCAGCAGGTTGAGCAACTCAGGAATGGTAGTCTCCAGCTTGTTCATCCGATAGTTCATCACAAATTGTGAATAACTTTTGGGCAAACAATGAAGAATTAAGTCAATACTTAATTCATGATCCATTACAAAACCGAGTGTGCTCAGTCGCTCAATGTACCCCAACATCTTCAACACAAACTGTGAGACAGAAGTGCCTTCCTGCATTTTAGAGGTGAAGAGGAGTCTGGAGACCTCGAACCTTTCGGATCTCGCCTGCTCGTCAAATAACTCATGAAGATGGAAGATGATGGTATAAGCATCCATATGCTCATGCTGCTTTTGCAGCTCAGGTACCATAGCGGCTAGCATGATGCAACTCGTAAGTTCAGAATCGGTCACATGTTTCTGATAGGCCACTAACTGGTCTGGAGTTGCATTTTCTGGAGGACGGTTGGGAAGTTGATCTTCAAGGACATAAGCAAGCTTCTCTGCCTTGAGGACTATCCTCAGGTTTCGAAGTCAGTCCATGAAGTTTGGCCCAGTCAGTTTATTGGCGTCCAAAATGGAACACAAATTCAGAGAAGACATGATCGAGTGATTATCCTAGAAATACAAATTAAGCTTATGTGAGAAGAATGATAAAGAATGCATCAATATACATTAATTAAATCCTATTTATTTTTCGAATTGAATAACCCTTTTTATCAATTCGGGAGATCGTAGGAACACCACCAAATAGGTTGATATCCAACCATAGATAAGAACAACCATGGCTGTGGCCATCAAATTATTCTTAGCTATGAAGGTAGAGAATTATACCGATTACATATCACATATATGTAACTATCACTTTATGCTATCAACTAATTGAATGTTTGCATAAATCATTGGGTTGTTAACTCATTAACAAGTATGCAACATTATACATAGCACCCAACTGCACCTCTCTTTACATCGACCTTGGCTGTGGCACAACAAATCGATGCTCCAAGCTTAAGGCTGACCCATTAATCAAGAAATAGTTTTAATATGG
>JAGFNQ010001849.1:212305-245242 GCA_024364735.1 Boesenbergia rotunda | reverse complement strand
TCAAAAATAAGAATACCCTTGTCATCTCATGTAAAGTCAGTCTATTGCTCTGAAGCTACTTGGTTGCCTAGGAATTGTAGATCCTGATCACTGCCCTGAGCCTCTTTGATACTCGTTCTAATCGAAGACTGAGCAACCATAGTCACTAATAACCTTTTCTCTGTCTGACCCTGCTCCTCTAGCCCCAACTCTGAGAAGCTCTGAACTAAATCTGTAACCATAACTTGGTGGCAAGCGAGAATACTCCGGGATTTCTTGCTCAGTGCATCTACTACCACATTAGCTTTCCTTGGATGATAGCTAATGGTGCAGTCATAATCCTTCAGAAATTCTATCCATCTCCTCTAACGAAGATTCAGCTCTTTCTGAGTGAATAGATACTTGAGGCTCTTGTGATCCGTGAAAATCTCAAATGTGATACCATACAAATGGTGCCTCTATATCTTCAGGACAAAAATGATGACAGCAAGCTCTAAGACGTGGACTGGATAGTTCTTTTCATGCTCCTTCAGCTGACGAGAAGGATAAGAGACTACCCGTCCGTGCTGCATCAACACTGCGCCCAAAACCTGATGTGATGCGTTAGTGTATAGTACGAAACCGTCCTCTCCCGAAGGCAACACCAAAATAGGTGTAGACACCAATCGTCACTTCAGCTCTTGAAAACTAGTTTCGCAAGCCTTTATCCAAACAAATTTCATGTCCTTTTCGGTCAAACATGTCCACGGTGTAGCAATGCCGGAAAATCCCTCAATGAATCGTCAATAATAACCAACCAATCCCAAAAAACTGTGCACCTCCCGAACTGATTTCGGCTGCTCCCAACTGGTGAAAACCTCGATCTTCTAGGGATCTACGGAGATACCTCTACTAGAAACTACGTGTCTGAGAAAACCCACAGAAGACAACCAGAAAGCACATTTGTTGAATTTTGCATACAGATGCTGTAGGATCGGTGGCGTCGATAGAGGGGGGGTGAATATCAACTCATGCTTCATTTTGTCTTTGAGTCTTTCATTCGTTCAACTTCGTGATCAAATCGTTGGTAGCACAGCAGAATAATAAAAGTAAAAGATAACAAAAATAGCAAACATGCAAGATTTATTTGCTTGGTTCCCAACCCCCCAGGGTTAGTACATCCAAGGCATATGTACTCGGCGTGAGTCCACTAGTGGTCTCCTTTCCAAAATATTTGGAGGCAGAGAAAACCCGTCTTACAGTATGACTTTACAAGTACAAAAAGATAAACTGAAAAACAACTTGTAAACTAAAAGAAAATAACAGAAATGAAGATCCAACCAATCTGGAAGTCCGAAGTGCAGTACACTTTCTCCTGGAGCCTCCTTGGTCGTAGAGCTTCGACTTAGTGCTTTTGCTTCACATAGAATGAATAAGCAGATCTGAAACTTGATATATCATCTGAGGGGTTGATACCCCTATTTATACACAGTATTATGGTGCCCTAGAGCCCATTGAGGCGCCTAATAACTGGTCTAAGCTGATTTAAACGGCGAACTCGATGCAGGGATAAGTTTCTCATCCCAGGTGCCTGGATCCATTCAGGCGCCTGGGAACCTTTTTCCCAACTTCTGTTTGTTTTGCGTTTGTTCTCCTATCTTGCTTCCAACTCCAGGTACCTGCAAGATAACAAAATACACAACAAACAGACAAACAATCTTATGCCTTATTTGATTGACAACCAGAGCTATCTGGTTCTGACTTTTGGATTTCAACTGAAATCCTAGGTAGAACCGACGCCTACTATTCCACTTTCCGAGGAACGCATCTTTCACCTACTCCAATCTGGAGAAGCTACCTTTTGCCAACCGGGATCTTCGATTAGACTTTTGCTCGACCTTCGAGAACCCGGATCTCGAGACGTCCGATCCTCAACTCGTCTCTACTTCTGTCTGTGATCCCCATTCGACAAAGTCTTCTGCTTGGTCCCTCGGACCAAGACTTCATGCTCGGCCTTTGAGACTCTCAAATCTCGAGACGTTCAATCCTCGACCCATCTCTACTTATGTCCGTAGTTCTTGCTTGGCAAAGTCTTCATTGCCCGATCCCCGACCAGGACTTCGTGCTCAGTCCCCTGGACCAAGACTTCGGTGCCCAACCCTCGGCTAGGACTTTGTGCCCAATTCCTTTAACCAGGACTTCGTGCTCAACCCTACAGGCCAAGACTTCTTGCCCAGCTTCACTCACTAGGACTTCGTCCACCTAGCTTCACTCACCAGGATTTCTTTGCTAGTTATCTTAATCCTGACTAGACTTCATTCTTCCAAACTTCAGGTACTGTTTGTCTTAGTCTAGATAAGTATACTCTCTACCAAACATCAGGTCCTATTTGGCTTATCCCTTAGTCAACTGACCAACCCTGTGTACTATTCTCTCTGTCAAACATCAAATCCTATTTGGCTGACCCTTTGGTCAAATTGGTCAAACCTGGGTTTACCCTACCAAACATCAGGTCATGTTTGGTTTAACCCTTGATCACTTTGACCAGACCTGGGTATATTGTTAAACATCGAAATACTAGTGGTTGACTGTTCAGGTCTGATACTTTTTACCCCAATAATCTCGCCCATTTTGATGTTTGACAATAATCTTAAGTTAGGTTCTGGTCTATAGGTTTTAGGTTAATCCTTGGGAGAAATCGAAAAAAATCTAACTTAAGGTACTCTCTCCCCCTTTGATAGACATAAAAAAAATGTAAGGTAATAATAACGAGAATGAGTTTGCACCAACAATATATTAACATGATTTTTGAAAATACTTATGGTTTCTGATAAAAAGAACATGATTTTTAAAATTCTCTATTTTTTTTAAAAAAATAAGTACTTTTTCAGAAAATATTTTAAAGAGCGCTAAGTACTTGAAAAGAGTTTGAAAAGATAAACACTTTATTGATTTGAATTTCCCTAAATCTGACACAATCCTAGGAATCTTGTTGACCACAAGAAAATATTCTATGTGTCTTAGAGATTTTGTAATCAAAATAAGGTATTTTCAATATGTGTTTTAAAATTTTGAAAAATAATAAATTTCTAGATTTGGATTCCTCCCCAATTTGACACAATTTTAAGAAACCTTATTAACTACAAGGAAAACTTTCCTATGTGTCTTAAAGATTTTTCCAAACTTCAGTATTTTTCAAATATTTTCAACGATGTTCAAAAGATGAGAAAAGTTTTTCATAACCGTTCAAGAGATGAAAAAGTTTTTCGATATATGTTTTGGAAAAAGAATGAATATTGTACTTACAAAGATAGAGTGTTTTTGAAAGTATAGTATTTCTGAAATTTTTAATAATTCTTTTAATTTGAATTCCCCATAAACTTGACCTAGTCCTAGAAAACTTGTTAACCACAAGTTAATCTTCCTCTGAGTCTTAGGGTTTGATTCAAACAAAACGAATTACATAATAATTTTTTTTCAAATTTAAAGTAATAAGAAGAAGAGGTACATAAATTTTTTTTGATTAGGACTCCCCCTAAGCCTGCCAGAATCTTAGGAATCCTTGTAGATCATAAGGAAAATTTTCTTTGTGTCTTTAGAGTTTATCCAAATTTTAAGAGTAATTAAAGCATTTTTGAAATATATAATCAAAAGTGAAGAAGTATTTTTTAAAGCATTTTTAAGCTTCCTTTTGAAAAATATAATAACTTTTGAAGAAGTATTTTTCGAAAAATATTTTGAAAGACATAATAAATTTTGGAAAACCATTTTTCGAAGAGCATTTTGAAAGGAGTAAAATTTTTAAGCAAATCATTTTGAAGTAATTTTTGAAAGATTAGATTTCACAAAAACGATAAGCAATGACTCCACTTGAACTTGACACTCTTTGGATACCCTTGTTAACTACAAGGAACTCTACCTAAGTGTCTTAAGGGACTTAAGTATTGACCTAGAGGATTTGTGTCTAAGTGCAGGTCAAACAACTTTCAAAGATATATAATTTTTGAAATGTATTTATAGGTACACACAATCAAACATGAAATTCATTAAAATATTATTATGTTTAATCATTATTTTGAAAATAGTTTTTAAGAAAATATTTTAAGTATTTTGAAAATATTTTGAGAATATTTATCAATTGATTAGTCCTTATTATCTCACCCATTCTGAATGTCATAGTACAAATAAGCATAGTTGCCTTATGGGTGTTGTGAGATGCTTGAATAATTTTTTTCAATTTAATTTTATATATTGCTTGACTTGAGTTAGATTCAAGTTTAACAATTTGTAACTCAAAAGTAAATTTCGATAATTGACTTCCAGGTCTTGGCGAGGCATAGGGGCCTTCTTTGGCCTATGCTTTATTAGATCAACAACTCGTTCCTTAGACAAAGTCTTTTAAAGAAATAATACTTTTAATTTACACTTTGAGAAACTCTAGTCTAACTAGTCTAGGATGTGGCGAGGTAGCTTCGGCTAGTTCCACTTAGCTAGGTCGACCAAGTCGGGTACTCCTTACCCTTCCTGACTTCCTAGACCAAGCTTCCCTAACGTACTATCATCTCGGCCCACCTTGATACTATGTTAGGCAAGTGTCAAACTATCTTTTTCCTATCTAGCCATTCTAAGTTAAGCACAAAAGTAAGCTAACATGAATGACATGGTAGATATATATGAGAAAAATAAACAGATGCATGAGCATGACAGTTATGCAATTATCAATCAAGTCAAATCATTTTAATTAGATTTCTAATAAAGTATTAAATTCTAGATTTGATACAGAATGTATAAACCCGCGAATATGTCAACCCACTTTGACATATTTATTATTATTAAGTTGAATGCTTTAGTTGGGGAGAATTTTATTTAGTTTCATATCTGAAGGTAATTAATGTTGATACAGTCTGACCTTGATTGTTGTTTTGGTGTTTGACACCGATTTAGGTTTGGTTGAATTCGGATTAAGTATAGGTGGATCGGGAGATCACACGCTGGCATGGAAAAAGTCCTAGCTTGGAGGGCTAGGTGTGAAAAAGTCCTAGCTTGGAGGGCTAGGTGAGAAAAGTCATAACTTGGAGGGTTAGGTGTGAAAAAGTCCTATCTTGGAGGGCTAGGTGTGAAAAGTCCTAACTTGGAGGTTATGTGTGAAAAAGTCCTAGCTTGGAGGGCTAGGTGTGAAAAGTCCTAGTTTGGAGGGCTAGGTGTGACAAAAGTCCTAGCTTGGAGGGCTAGGTGTGAAAAGTCCTAACTTGGAGGGTTAAGTAACGACCCGGAAAATTCTCGTAATATTTTCTTTAAAATATTAAGTACGAACCTTAGCCTAGAAACTCATGGTTCTCTCATTTAAATTGAGAAACTAAGTACTAAGGGGCCTTATAGGGGCTTTCTAGTGCCATTATTATGGGTGGATTTTAGGTAGAATTTAATATAAAAATAGATGGATTTTAATGAAAAATATTAACATAATTATGGGGGAATTTTCAAGAGATTTTTGAAATAATAGGAAATAAATTAAAAATAAAATAGAAAATTAGTGCATGCACCAAGGATTGAATCTTAGACCTCTTGTACAACCAAGCATGCACTAACCAATTCACCTAGCAAGGGAGTGCTATGAGGGAATGAAGTGGATCTTAGTTAAGGCTTGGGAAAAATGAAGAGTCACCAAGAGAAGAGACACCATGACTCTTCATTTACCCCTTTTAAAGTGATATAAATATGGAAAGGAAGTTACAACTTCCCTTCTCCTCTTCATTTCTTCTTCCTCCTTGCTTTGGCCGAAAACTCAAGGTGTTCTCCCCCTTAAGAAAAGTTCCACCAAGGACTCTATTTGGAAGATCTAGGTTCTCTTCCAAGGTTACAAGGGCAAGAAGGGTTCAAGTGGCAAAGGGATTTCCATTCTCCTTCTTTTAAGGTCTAAAAATCAAAGACAACCCAAGGTAAAACCCCCCTCACCTGTGGTATGATGGTTTTCAAGATATTTATCATGATCTAAGTTTTGTTGGCATGATATGTTGGAAAAAAATCCATGGTTAGGGCTTATGGAAGTTTCGGCCAAGGCTATTGCTTGGGCTTAGGGATGATGTAAATTTTCCTTTGTGCTCTTAAATGTTTCATGATGTTATGTAAGGCATAGAATATGATCTAGGGAAATTTTTGATACCCTAATAACCCTCTAGGGTTTCGGCCATATCAAGGTCAAGGGGCTAGGGGAAAACTCCAACCTCTCCAAGCATGATTAATATGTTTCTTATGATACCTTATGGGTAAGAATGGTGTTAAATGAACTTTTCTATGGGCTTGTTACCCTTCTAGGGTTTCGACCAACCCTTGCCTTAGGCCTAGGCTTGGGGTTAAGTCCAATCAAGGGTTTAAATGATTTTTCTATAGCATGATATGTAAGTAAGGGATGTTAATCATGATCTAGGCAAATTTTCCATGGACCCATAGTCCTTTAGGACTTTCGGCCAAGACCCAAACCTAGGGTTTGGTTTGGGTTAAGGTCTCAAGAATGCATGTTTATAAGTTACCATGATGCTACTACATTGTTAAGCATGATGTAAGGGTCTCCATGTGACTAAAATCTTAGTTTATGTGTTATATAACATAACTTTGCATGGTTGATTTTAGGATTTTGTTTTAATCATGAATATTTAGATCATACACCATGGATACATGTAATTGATGTAGGAGTATGTTATGGTAAATAGAATGATGCATGTATGATGATAGATGCTTATGTTATGATAAATAGAATGATGCATGCATGTTGATAAATGCTTATAATGGATTTATGATTCATGAAGGTATATGCATGTGTTATGATGAATGCCATGAACCCTAGTAGTATTGCCATGTATATATATAGCTTACCATCCATGCTTTATGATGAATACTAGGACTATGTATGCTAGATGAAATGCATCATGTATGAAGTACATGTCTATTTATGTGTTATGATCATGCAAGTTTTACGAACCAAGATAATGTTATGGCTGGGAAACATGATTATGCATGTATGTCTTATTATATGAATAAAGAATGATAAGTATGAATGAAGATGATGGTTATGCCTTAAGTATGAATGATAAGTATGAATGATGAAGGCATAACGATGATATGAAATAAGTATGAACGACAAGTATGAATGACAAGTATGAATGATGAAGCATGCATGTTTATTTTTATGTATGAGGCTTGTACCGGACCGAAGTAAGGGTCCAAGGGATGGACACCTTAATAACGCCCTGGTTCTGGACTACCGAAGCTGTCCACGGTTCTGGCACTACCGAAGCTGTGCAACAGGGATGGGCACCTTAAGAACGCCTCGGTTCTAGGACTACCGACTATGCTATCCTTACCCTAGTAGGTCGAGGCTAGCTACCTCGTATTTACTTAGGGATGCGCGCTATGATGTATGTATGTGGTACAAGCCGGGGACCCCAATGATGTTATGTTTATGTTAAGCATTTAAAAGTATGATTTTAAAACTAAGCATCCTTATGTAGTAAATGCATTTGACTCATTCATACATCCATGTTATGCATCGCGCCAAGGTAAGTATATTTTATGTTTGTGTTTATGCTCATATTTCATGTCATGTATAAGTATGCCTTATGTTCATGTATGCTAAGAATTATGTTATGATAAGTATGCCTTATATTCATGTATGCTAAGAATTATGTTATGATAAGTATGCCTTATATTCATGTATGCTAAGAATTATGTTATGATAAGTATGCCTTATGTTCATGTATGCTAAGAATTATGTTATGATAAGTATGTCTTATGTTCATGTATGCTAAGAATTATGTTATGATAAGTATGCCTTATGTTCATATATACTAGGAATTATGCCAAGTATAAGTATGTTTCATGTCATGTATGTATGTTTCATACTCATGTATGTTAAGATTTATGCCATGCTAAGTAGGTTGTAGATCTATGGTGATGTTAGGAATCATGCTATGTTAGTTGTTCATATGCTTATGACTTATGCCATGACTATGCTTATGTTTATGTTCGAGGCTACGCTTGATATGTTTATGTTTAAGTGATGTATGGTTTTAGTGAGTAGGAAAGGGTTTTACTAAGCCTATGTGCTTATAGTTTTATTTTCCTCGTACTGCAGATCAAGCAAGAGGCTATTAAGGGAAGCCGTAGGAGAGGCAGAAGCATGTGTGTGTGTAGCAGTGACTTGATAAAAGATTCTTATGTTCTCACATAATGCATGTCTTGGGTGTGAAAATGTTTTCTTAAATTTTATGCTACGTTTTATGGTTATGACTAATGGGTGACTTAAGACCTATGATGCTACGTTTATGGATAAGTACATACTGCTTATGATGATTATGAATAAGTCATGAAATGGTTAAGTTATGATATGATGCCATGTATAGATGTTCCATGTGTTTAGTTGCATGGTTAAAAGCATGTTAAGAAAAAAAAAAATATTTCCGCTGCATTAAGATGTTTTTATGCACATGTATGTTTAGCATAACGACGCCTATCTCGCCACACCACAAGGTGTGGAAGAAAGGCGGGCATTACAGGTTGGTATCAGAGCCATTGCCATCTCACTACACACACATCAAGCCTCCTTCCTGCCGCTTCCAAGTAAGTACCTTCCGGTATATTTTATGATAGTAAGCACTCTTACGATATGTTATGTTTCTAGAATATGCAAGTATGAATGATGTCTTATGATAGATAATGACAAGTACTTGTAAGATATATGAACATGAACGATACTTTCTTTTATTTTATTTAGAAAACAATATATATATATATATATATATATATATTAATTAAATAATTTAGAATTTAATATGGGGGAGGTATAACAATAACTCATATTATCCATACTTGTCTTTGGTGAAGAAAAGCATGGCTAGAAAACAGAGTAACAGAATTGAGGAGAATTTATGAATGAGAATTAAACGATAAGTAAGTAGTGTAGTGATAAGTACCATTTTATTGATTATTTTAATTGCTAAAATCCATGTTTGACCCATGTTTTTATTGCTTAATTATGATTTTATCCTAGGTTTTGGAACTTTCTCTTATTTTAGACTTAATTGCAAATTTACACAATTTTGGGATTATTTGGCCACTAATTTTATGATATATTTTTGTAGGCATGAAAGGATCCTGGACCTAGGGCATATTGGGTCAAACTTGAGTCGGATGTGAATTGGATCGAATTATCAAGCTTACAATTAATCCGGGCCGTCCGATTCAAGAGCGGCTAGATCTGAGCCATCCGGGACGATCTGAAGCAATCCGAGCTAGGGTTAGGGTTGATCAAGCTCTATGATCAAGATCTGAAGGTTTCATCCCAATCAAAGCTAAATCAACCGTTGGATCAAGCTTGGAGGGCTCTAGAGCGTCCATTCACAGATTGAGTTGATCTGGACCATCCGTTGCAAATCTGGAGGATCCGAGATACCCCAAGGCAGATCCTGACCACAGATCACCATCATTAAAGTTTGGCTCAAGTCCGATCAAGATCAGCCGTTGGATCTCCTCCAATCAATCACAGTCGTCCGTTGATAACTATTTAATCAAATTTTCTGCACAGTCTTCCCTGTCGAGTCTCCGCCGCAGCTTCCTTTCTCGTTCAGTTCCTCTTCATTTCTCAGCAATTTTCTTCATCTAAGGGGGCGCGACCCCTCAATCTATCATCAAAGCAAGGGCTAGGTCAGTGAAGATAGTTTCAGTGAAGTTTCAGATTGGATTTTTGTTCAAAAGTGAAGCTGCGTGAGGTTTCAGCCGTTTCACTACCCGAATTCAGCGAGCTCAGCTGTGATCCACTTCCACTACATCCGAGCTGACCAGAGGGGTTCCCTGGAAGGTCTCGGTCATTCCCAAATCCAAATCGCAATCACCCACAGCGAGTTTGAGGGATTCGGAGGCATATTTCAGCTTGGGCAGAATTTGATCTAATTCGGTATCAGAGACAGTTCCTCACTGATTTGCGGAGCTTGCGGGTCCGAGGTTCTCCCTTGATTGACGACCAAGGAGCTCTTGAGTTGGAGAATGGTTGAGGAGTAGCTTAGGTTCTTAATTTCCATGTTTTGTAGCTTAAACTCCATTACTGCACTTGTTCTGTTTTTGTAGTTTCATATCAGCTGTTTAAGTTTGCAGTTCTGAATTGTTTAGCTTAATTAGGATTTTAATCTTCTAGTTCAGTGAGTTAGGAATCTGTGTAGTGATAGATTGCATTTAAACTTCAGTTTAATTCTGTTTAAAACCTTGCGTGCCAATTCCCTGTCGCGTGCCAGTTTTCTGATTTTGCGTATCAGATTTGGGCTACGTTTCAGTTCAGTTTCGAAATCCCTTGATTGTTCTAGTTCGAAATCAGTTAGTCGAGCTCAATTTCAAATCATTTCTGATATTAGTTTGGTATAATTGCTCTAAATCGTTTGTGAGTGTCTGAATTCATTGTTCATTGATTTGAAATCTCAGTTTCTGCATTTGTAATCCATTTCGCACACCATTTCTGAGTTCTGATTTCGATTTCTGCAATCCCAGCTGATTTTGATTCATTTAGTTCTGAAAATATCGCATCTTATTTCTGCGTTTGCATGTGCCACCTCAGTTTCTGAAATTGATGAATCTTCAATCCTGTCTCTGCATGCCCTGATCGATTTACTTCTGCAACTTGTTTCCATTCAAATTTTATTCATTCAAATTCCTGCACACCACCTCAATGATAGCCTATATTCAATTCTGAACTATTTGGTTTTCATGTTTCTGCAGTCTAAAGCTCTGAATTCGAACTCTTTCGCACTTAATTTCAGTTGTTTAAAGTTGAATTTGCACCCAACTTGTAGCTGAATCCAAACTGCATGTTTCTGAATTTCTGAAAAGAAACTGCAGTTTACTGCAGTTTCTGCAGTTTTGGTGGTGTCAAGCTCCTTCAACAATCTGAGTTGAATCGTGTCATTCATTTGGAATCTGAAATTTCTTCTTATCCTTGCATTTCCCTGCATTTACAGCTGCTTTCCAAGTTTGATGGATAGTTTTCACTGCCGAAACTGTTGGAAGTAGATTTTGGCACAAAAGTTTCAAGTTTTGGCACAAAGGGTTCCATTGCTTGCCAAGCTATTTAGGGGCACTGTTTTGCATCCGAAATTAACATGCTTTCTTGGTGTATGATTGTGTTTGAAATCAATTTCGTATGC
The DNA here is from genome assembly GCA_024364735.1 of Boesenbergia rotunda. Lineage (NCBI taxonomy): Eukaryota > Viridiplantae > Streptophyta > Magnoliopsida > Zingiberales > Zingiberaceae > Boesenbergia > Boesenbergia rotunda. The sequence goes on along the minus strand of JAGFNQ010001849.1, from coordinate 234,098 downwards.
ATTTGATTCATCTCTGAATTGTAATCTCAATTTTGGCACACAAGCATCTCAATTTGCATATCTAGTTTGTTTTATGGTTGCATTGTGTGTCAAGATAAAATTTCGGTTGAATGCTCCTTGGAGTTAAAAGCAATTTGTCGTGTACATGCATTTAAGTTCAGAATCACTCCTTGAATTCGGCTAAGTGCCTTGCTTGATTAAGTTTCTTATTGGTTGAGTTCATGAATTGTCATTACTTGATTTACAATTGCTTGGTTAAGTTTCTCCCATGTCTTGGTGCTTTCATTCATTTTTAATTGCAACCCAAAAACCAGATTTAATTTGAAACCCGAAATTCACAAACGACACCTAATACAAGCGCAAATCAAACAAACCTTCAACTAGTCCCTGAGAAAAATACGACCTGTGGCCCCTATATTACATTTTCAGTTTTTGATTGTAAAAAGGGTTTCCAGTTATTCATTTATATTTAAATTTGATGGACCCACATTCGTGACAGTATATTTTGGGCTTGTCAAATTTTTGGCGCCGTTGCCGGGGAAGCAACTAGTTGATTTGTTTGATTTTTGCTTGTATGCTTTTTGACATATCATTGGGTTCCATTTTATTGTGCTTTATCTTTTGTATACGGGTACTGCCATTTCTCTTGTTTGTTTTGTGACAGGGGTGCAGGTTAAAAATGTTTCCATCTACTTACCAGCAGCCGTGTCAACAATTCCAACAAAATCAGCAACCAAATCAAAATTTCCAACATTCCTGTGAAAATTTTCAACAACCAAACCAGTTTTTTCAACCTAATTGTCAGCCAAGTCAGTCCTTCCAATTTCAGCAGCCAAGTCAATCAAATTTTCAACAGTTTCAGCATGGGCAGCCACCATTTCAGAATTTTGATCAACAAAGTCAGCAATTTCAGCTACCATGGCAACAGTTTCATCCACCATTACAACAATTCGAGCAACAACCACAATTCCAACAAACTCAGCCGGATTTTTAGCCAATTCAACCAATTTTCCAGAATTTTCAGAATGGGCAGCAGTTTCAGAGTTTTCAGCAGCCCTATCACAGTTTTCAGCAAGGTCCAAATCAAGGTTTTCCGGGGAATAGTTTTCAGCAAGGTCCATCAAATTTCCAAAGCAATTTCCAGCCATATCCTCAACAAATTCAGCACCAAAATCAGTACCAACAGCCCCCACCTCAATTTGAGTGTTCACCACAACAAATTCAACCTCAGATACAAGAATTTCAGGGCTACAGTTTTCAGCCATCTCCACCAACTTGTGAACCAAATATTCAGCAATTTAATCAGTCATTTCATCCATTTGAGCAGCCCCAACAGTTTCCATTTCAGCATGCACAGCCTCCTCCTGGACTTCAGCAGCCCTATTTTCCATTTCAAGACCAACAGGGGTTCCACACTAACCAAGGAGGTTTTGATGATCCTGATTGGGATGAGGCTCTACACCAAAGGATTATGGAGATGTGTCAACAAATCCAACAACAACAGCAAACTTTTCAAGAACAACAACAACAATGGTTTCAAAATGTGCAAGATCGATTGAATCAGATAAAAGCCCAAAGATCAGAACAATTAGCTTCTCAAGCTGCTTTTAATTCTGAGAGCACCGGAGTTGGTTCTATATCAGTTCAAGGTGACCCTAATGCATGGCCAAGCCCTTCTTCAATTAATCTTGCAAATTTGATAGAAGAAGAAGAAGAAGTAATCATCAAATATAGGGCACCTACAACATGCATACCTCCGGAGATTCCTATTCAAAATTCATTTTCAAATTTTTCGGCTCCAGAAGAAGAAATTGAAGCTCCACAGGACCATTCTAGACTTTTATTTTCTGATGATAGCATTATTGATGGTCCTAATTTTTCTGACACTGTTGTTGCAGATATTACAGGAGAAGCATGCAGAGGAGATGATTCCATTAGTGTAGGGGATTGCACAAAGCTCCAGGGACCACCACAAGATTTAGAGAACGAACCAAAAAGTGTAGGGACTTGCATGGTGGAAGCAAGCACCCAAGGATCACCAGTTGATTGTCCACCAGAGCCTGAGGCTGAAGAGGAGCATGTACATGACCAGGAGGAGACCACAGATACATCTACTATTATAGAACCTCCAGGTATTATCCAGCACGCTCAGGTAAGTATTTCTCCTCTTTGTTCAGAAAAATACAGTGAGGTACCTAGTGCTGATGTTATTGATTCTGATGAGTTTATTGATATACCTTGTGTAGAAATTGTTTGTGAAAATCCAATAGAGGTACCAAACATTGATTTCATTGATCGTACTGCATTACCTGATACATCTCTTGTAGATATGAATAGCGAAATAATTTTAGAGGCACCCATAATTGATGTCATTTATTATGATGAATCTCTTGTTACATCTTTTGTGGATATGGCTAGTGAAAATTTTTTAGAAGTGCCTGAAATTGATGTCATTTATTTTGATGAATCTCTTGTTATGTCTTATGCTGAACATGAATGTGAAAAACTTTTAGAGATACCTGATATTGATTTGATTGGCTGTGACACATTGCATGATATACCCTTGATAGGAAATGATTGTGAAATTTCTATTGATGAGCCTGAAATTGATTTCTTTATTTGTGATGAGTATTTGGATGCAAATTTTGTAGGAAATAATTTTGACAATTTCATTGAGGTACCAGAATTTGATTTAATTGAATATGATGCAGTTTTGGATTCATTTCATGCAGAGACTGAAATTATATCATTTCTTTCTGACCCTGAACGCTTGAGAGGGGTATTACATTGTTTTGCAGGGTCCAGAAGACTCCATGAGTGGGTGCTCCAACTGAACAGACTTCAGCCTCCTGGAAGGACTTCTAAAGGGCATCAAGAAAGAGGAGATGATCTTACTTTAATTAAAAGCACTCCACCCCTTGAATGGCTCTTGAACCTGAATCGCCTGCAGCCACCTGAACATATTTCTGCAAAATTCAAGTGTGGGGGAGTTTCAACATTCTCAGCCACCCATTTTCCTCCACTACCACGATGGAGGCTCCTTCTGGATAGACTCCGTCCACCAGAATAAAGGGGAGTTTGTTCTTTCTTGTATTTTCTTTTATTGCATTTTTCATTTTTATGCTTCCTAGAATTAGAATTTTCCTTTGAACTGAGTCCTTGTAAATAAATGCATGTTATTTCTTTTGTCACTTTCTCTTGCATGAGTAGAAATAAAAGTATTCCTCTAGGTTATCTCCATAGTATTTTAGAGTCTTTTGAAAACAAATTAAATTTGGTTGTTAAAACTTAGGATTTAAGTTCATGGATGAATTCTTGGATGCTTGAGTACTATTTAGCTTTAGATTCTTAATTGAAGACTTGAGATGAATTATTTTTACCTAGTGAGATTAGCCTTACCTTTGTGATACACATATGTTATTGTACTCTAGAACTTGCTTAAGTTCTTTCAAAATCATATTTCGATGATTGGATCACATCTATAGAGACTAATCACTTTGTTTCTTTTCCATATCAAATTTTTAGCAAAAATCATGTCATTCCATTTTTCTTTACTTATCTCCTACGCTTACCCATTTTTCTATGGACTTGTTTGCTTTGAATGTTTCTTAATGCTATTTTGCCCGAGACGGACAAAGATTTAAGTGTGGGGGAGTGACTAGCTTTTTGGAAAGATTTGGTATCAAGGAGGCACTTCAATTCGAAAAAAAAAATGTGCCAATTGAGTTTAGTTTGGTATCAAGATCAAGCAAGAAGAAGTAGTTGAGGAAAACAACAATTGAAGCATCTAGATTCTTGCTCATCATTTGAAGATCCAAGTGGAAATAAAAAAAAAATCTTCAAGGAAGGAATTGGCATGCAAAGCAGAAAATTGTGCCAAAGCAAAAGAGAAAAAAAAATTTCTGTGAAGAATAACTTGAGTCGAAAGAGGCTTGGATGAAGAATTGAGAAGCTGGATCAGCAACACCTTGTAAAATCCGAGTTGAAGCTGAGTAAGAGTCTAAATTCTGCCCAAAGCAGTTTGTGCAGATCAGTGAGGGAAACAAGCTGAATTTACAGCTGAACACAAGCTGAATTCCAGCTGGATACGATCTGAATTCAAAGGCTGATCTGAAGAAGGAAAGGAATTTCTGCAGCTGGAAAAATCTAAGATCATTGCAGAGCAAATCAGTGCCAAAAACAGAGGAAGAAAAGGAAACTTCTGTGTGGATTAGCAATTGAAGTGAAGCTGGACTGTTTTGAATACCGGAACTGAATTGGGAATGCAAGATGATGCTGCCAAGAACTTAGATCAAACCATTCGACAGCATAAGAATTATGGAGAGCAGAGAGGTTGATACTTGAGCTGTAAATGCAGTTATAAAAGAAAAACAAAGCAGTGAATTGCTAGTGAGGCAGTTTATGCCAAGAAGAAGCTGAAATTAGATTTTCCAAGGGCTGTGAATCAGAGAAAAAAATTCGGAAATGCATCAAAAGATGTTGAGTACATCACAGCTGATCAGAAACAGAATTTGGAAGCTGAGACAAAAGCAAAAAGAAAAAAAAACAGTTTGAGAAAATAAGAAAAGAAAAGAAGAAGCAAGTTGGCACACCATTGACTTGGCACCATGAAATTATTGAAGATACTATCATCCAAATTGAAGATCTGCTCCATTACATTCTGAATTCACTAGAGAGAAAGAAAGAAAGAAAAAAATCTGAGAAAAGAGTGAAAGAAGCAAGGTTGGCACAACAATTGAAAAACTTGGCACAAGGAAGTCAAAGAAAGGTTTTTCATCCAAATCAAAGAAATTTATTCAAGTTTCACTCCACCATACTTTTGATATCATTAGAGGACTGTCAAGATGGGGCAAAGCGCATTGGAAACATTTTTGAGCAACCAAGTCTCCCACTCCATCAATTTTTCCATTTCCTTGATTTTTACTCCATTTCTTATCATTTTCCATGTTTTCATTTGTTTTTATAGTTGTTGATCCTATTCATGATTAATGGTGGAGATTAGATAATAAGCAAGCCTATGGTAGTGCAAGAAGCATGTGTGTTTGAGTGAGCTCCACTTCCATCATCAAGTTAGAACTTAAGGAGAGAGCCACCAAAATTTTCCTTGAAAGGCTAGAGAGTTACATTCATCTCAATGACTCATGATGGATGAAAAGGCTAAGTTGTTGATTTAAGGATAAGATACTAATCCATAGAGCTTAGATTTATGAGAATTGACAACCTTAGGTAATTTCTTTTCATTTGCTTCTAATTATGCTTTAGAAAACCTAAGGGATACATATTTAGTGTTTTCGCGAGACGCTCAAGCTTAAGTGTGGGGGAGTTGATAAGCACCATTTTATTGATTATTTTAATTGCTAAAATCCATGTTTGACCCATGTTTTTATTGCTTAATTATGATTTTACCCTAGGTTTTGGAACTTTCTCTTATTTTGGACTTAATTGCAAATTTACACAATTTTGGGATTATTTGGCCACTAATTTTATGATATATTTTTGTAGGCATGAAAGGATCCTGGACCTAGGGCATATTGGGTCAAACTTGAGTCGGATGTGAACTGGATCGAATTATCAAGCTTACAATTAATCCGGGCCGTCCGATTCAAGAGCGGCTAGATCTGAGCCATCCGGGACGATCTGAAGCAATCCGAGCTAGGGTTAGGGTTGATCAAGCTCTATGATCAAGATCTGAAGGTTTCATCCCAATCAGAGCTAAATCAACCGTTGGATCAAGCTTGGAGGGCTCTAGAGCGTCCATTCATAGATTGAGTTGATCTGGACCATCCGTTGCAAATCTGGAGGATCCGAGATACCCCAAGGCAGATCCTGACCACAGATCACCATCATTAAAGTTTGGCTCAAATCCGATCAAGATCAGCCGTTGGATCTCCTCCAATCAATCACAGCCGTCCGTTGATAACTATTTAATCAAATTTTCTGCACAGTCTTCCCTATCGCGTCTCCGCCGCAGCTTCCTTTCTCGTTCAGTTCCTCTTCATTTCTCAGCAATTTTCTTCATCTAAGGGGGCGCGACCCCTCAATCTATCATCAAAGCAAGGGCTAGGTCAGTGAAGATAGTTTCAGTGAAGTTTCAGATTGGATTTTTGTTCAAAAGTGAAGCTGCGTGAGGTTTCAACCGTTTTAGTACCCGAATTCAGCGAGCTCAGCTGTGATCCACTTCCACTACATCCGAGCTGACCAGAGGGGTTCCCTGGAAGGTCTCGGTCATTCCCAAATCCAAATCGCAATCACCCACAGCGAGTTTGAGGGATTCGGAGGCATATTTCAGCTTGGGCAGAATTTGATCTAATTCGGTATCAGAGACAGTTCCTCACTGATTTGCGGAGCTTGCGGGTCCGAGGTTCTCCCTTGATTGACGACCAAGGAGCTCTTGAGTTGGAGAATGGTTGAGGAGTAGCTTAGGTTCTTAATTTCCATGTTTTGTAGCTTAAACTCCATTACTGCACTTGTTCTGTTTTTGTAGTTTCATATCAGCTGTTTAAGTTTGCAGTTCTGAATTGTTTAGCTTAATTAGGATTTTAATCTTCTAGTTCAGTGAGTTAGGAATCTGTGTAGTGATAGATTGCATTTAAACTTCAGTTTAATTCTGTTTAAAACCTTGCGTGCCAATTCCCTGTCGCGTGCCAGTTTTCTGATTTTGCGTATCAGATTTGGGCTACGTTTCAGTTCAGTTTCGAAATCCCTTGATTGTTCTAGTTCGAAATCAGTTAGTCGAGCTCAATTTCAAATCATTTCTGATATTAGTTTGGTATAATTGCTCTAAATCGTTTGTGAGTGTCTGAATTCATTGTTCATTGATTTGAAATCTCAGTTTCTGCATTTGTAATCCATTTCGCACACCATTTCTGAGTTCTGATTTCGATTTCTGCAATCCCAGCTGATTTTGATTCATTTAGTTCTGAAAATATCGCATCTTATTTCTGCGTTTGCATGTGCCACCTCAGTTTCTGAAATTGATGAATCTTCAATCCTGTCTCTGCATGCCCTGATCGATTTACTTCTGCAACTTGTTTCCATTCAAATTTTATTCATTCAAATTCCTGCACACCACCTCAATGATAGCCTATATTCAATTCTGAACTATTTGGTTTTCATGTTTCTGCAGTCTAAAGCTCTGAATTCGAACTCTTTCGCACTTAATTTCAGTTGTTTAAAGTTGAATTTGCACCCAACTTGTAGCTGAATCCAAACTACATGTTTCTGAATTTCTGAAAAGAAACTACAGTTTACTGCAGTTTCTGCAGTTTTGGTGGTGTCAAGCTCCTTCAACAATCTGAGTTGAATCGTGTCATTCATTTGGAATCTGAAATTTCTTCTTATCCCTGCATTTCCCTGCATTTACAGCTGCTCTTTCCAAGTTTGATGGATAGTTTTCACTGCCGAAACTGTTGGAAGTAGATTTTGGCACAAAAGTTTCAAGTTTTGGCACAAAGGGTTCCATTGCTTGCCAAGCTATTTAGGGGCACTGTTTTGCATCCGAAATTAACATGCTTTCTTGGTGTATGATTGTGTTTGAAATCAATTTCGTATGCATTTGATTCATCTCTGAATTGTAATCTCAATTTTGGCACACAAGCATCTCAATTTGCATATCTAGTTTGTTTTATGGTTGCATTGTGTGTCAAGATAAAATTTCGGTTGAATGCTCCTTGGAGTTAAAAGCAATTTGTCGTGTACATGCATTTAAGTTCAGAATCACTCCTTGAATTCGGCTAAGTGCCTTGCTTGATTAAGTTTCTTATTGGTTGAGTTCATGAATTGTCATTACTTGATTTACAATTGCTTGGTTAAGTTTCTCCCATGTCTTGGTGCTTTCATTCATTTTTAATTGCAACCCAAAAACCAGATTTAATTTGAAACCCAAAATTCACAAACGACACCTAATACAAGCGCAAATCAAACAAACCTTCAACTAGTCCCTGAGAAAAATACGACCTGTGGCCCATATATTACATTTTCAGTTTTTTATTGTAAAAAGGGTTTCCAGTTATTCATTTATATTTAAATTTGATGGACCCACATTCGTGACAGTATATTTTGGGCTTGTCATGTAGCTACAAGTTTTTGCTCATTTAAGGCAATATAACTAAGTGAATGACCATATGAATATATAAGTTGTAGATAATTTGACAAACTAGAAGGTAGATAGAAGAGAAATGTAGTACTTGTTATATTAGTGTTATATTCTAAAAAGAACTGTCATTTTAGCTATACATAGGCTAGCAGTTATATTTAAATAAAGAAATTATTAGTTATCAAAAAAAAAATCTAGTTAAGTTTAAGCATTCTTAAAATATTAATGAGCTGATAACCGACAAAACTGGTATACTAGACTTTGACAAATATTACCTAGCTATGGCAACATATTATAATAATTTATAATAATTCACTTATCTATTGTGTTAAATCGTAATCTTTCTAAAGACAAACTACTCATATCTTTTGTGTATATTAAGATTATAAATTTCTATACTATAATTATAAAACCAATCATAACAATTCTACATATTTCGTTGTGCTTTCTAATAAATATTATAAAAGAGTATACATATATGGAACTTACGGGGTGGTATTGAAATATATTAATGAAAAGACTGCATGTAATTAGAGTACCTTGTATAGATTTATAGTGTGATAATATTAACTTAATAAGAGTAATATATTGAATGCTTTTAGAAAGAATATAGTAGGCAATATAGAAGTAGTCATCCAGGGAAGGCAAACAAAGTGGCCGATGCACTCAGCCGGAAGTCAAGTGCCACCTTGATGTCCATATCTAGATTACCCCGACCACTCGAAAGAGAAATTATTAATCTTGGAGTTGAGGTCATCTCCGGACGGCTTTCTACCATGACAATGGCACCGATGCTGTTCGAGGACATACTGGAAAAACAAAATGGTGATCCGAGTCTTCAAAGAATTGGGCAGGAGATCCTAGAAGGAAAGGGCGATGGTGTTCATATCGCCAATGGGGGAGTACTCTACCTTAGGGATCGTCTAGGTATCCCTAATGCTCCGAAGCTGCGGAGAGAAATATTAATAGAAGCTCACGGAACCCCTTACTCGATGCATCCAGGATCAACCAAAATGTATCAAGACCTGAAGGAGAAATTCTGGTGGTCCGGTATGAAGGGCGATGTGACTCGGCATGTTAGTACTTGCCTGACATGCCAATGAGTGAAAGCAGAACACCAGCGATCCAGAGGAGCTCCGCAGCCACTCCCTATTCCGGAATGGAAATGGGAAGATATCTCTATGGATCTCGTTTCATGACTCCCTAAGACTACGAACGGATATGATGCAATATGGGTAATAGTGGACAGGTTGACGAAGTCTGCTCACTTCCTAGCAATCAAGATGACTTATTCGATTGAGCAACTGGCTCAATTATATGTTAAGGAGATAATCAGACTTCATGGAGTTCCCAAGACCAGCATCTCAGATAGGGATGGTCGCTTTACCTCGCATTTTTGGGAGTGTGTTCAGAAGTCTCTCGGCACTAAACTATGATTCAACACCGCCTTTCATCAACAGACTGACGAGCAAACTGAACGAGTGAATCAAGTGCTGGAAGACATATTACGAGCTTGTGCCTTGGACTTCAAAGGGAACTGGTGCCGATATCTATGTTTAGCGGAGTTCGCTTACAATAATAGCTACCAAGCTACTATCGGCATGGCACCTTATGAAGCTTTGTACGGGAGGAGATGTAGGTCTCCAATCTGTTGGTACAAAGGTGGTGAAAAGAAGGCGATGGGGTTTACGACGGATCTTATCGACGACACCACCCAAGCTATACAGACCATTCGATGACGGATAGAAGCTGCACAGAGTCGGCAGAAGAGTTATGCAGATGTCCGACGTAGGCCACTGGAATTCAATATTGGGGATTTGGTATTCCTTAAAGTGACTCCGATGAAAGCGGTAACGAGATTCAGAAGGAAAGGGAAGCTGAGTCCGCGATATGTGGGACCATACCTAGTACTGAAAAGAGTTGGCAAGGTGGCATATGAACTGGAGCTGCCTCAAGAAATGTCAGCTATTCATAATGTGTTCCATGTGTCGATGCTTGAGAAGTGTATTCCAAACGTGGACCAAGTGATCGAGCCACAGGCGGTACCAGTTCAGGAGGACCTAAGTTATGAAAGCCAACCTATCCAGATCTTGGATCAGGAGGTCAAGAAGCTAAGGAACAAGGAAGTGTCCTTGGTTAAGGTCCTATGGCAAAGTCAACAGTTCGAGGAGGCTACCTGGGAACACGAGGACGAGATGAGACGCAAGTACCCGGAGCTATTCTAAGTTCGAGGACGAACTTTCAAGAGGTATGGGGGATTGTAACGACCCGGAAAATTCTCGTAATATTTTCTTTAAAATATTAAGCATGTCTAGATAATTTTCCGAAGGATCTAAAAATATTAGTACGAACCTTAGCCTAGAAACCCATGGTTCTTTCATTTAAATTGAGAAACTAAGTACTAAGGGGCCTTATAGGGGCTTTCTAGTGCCATTATTATGGGTAGATTTTAGGTAAAATTTAATATAAAAATAGATGAATTTTAATGAGAAATATTAACATAATTATGGGGGAATTTTCAAGAAATTTTCGAAATAATAGGAAATAAATTAAAAATAAAATAGAAAATTAGTGCATGCACCAAGGATTAAACCTTGGACCTCTTGTACAACCAAGCATGCACTAACCAATTCACCTAGCAAGGGAGTGCTATGAGGGAATGAAGTGGATCTTAGTTAAGGCTTGGGAAAAATGAAGAGTCACCAAGAGAAGAGACACCATGACTCTTCATTTACCCCTTTTAAAGTGATATAAATATGGAAAGGAAGTTACAACTTCCCTTCTCCTCTTCATTTCTTCTTCCTCCTTGCTTTGGCCAAAAACTCAAGGTGTTCTCCCCCTTAAGAAAAGTTCCACCAAGGACTCTATTTGGAAGATCTAGGTTCTCTTCCAAGGTTACAAGGGCAAGAAGGGTTCAAGTGGCAAAGGGATTTCCATTCTCCTTCTTTTAAGGTCTAAAAATCAAAGACAACCCAAGGTAAAACCCCCCTCACCTGTGGTATGACGGTTTTCAAGATATTTATCATGATCTAAGTTTTGTTGGCATGATATGTTGGAAAAAAATCCATGGTTAGGGCTTATGGAAGTTTCGGCCAAGGCTATTGCTTGGGCTTAGGGATGATGTAAATTTTCCTTTGTGCTCTTAAATGTTTCATGATGTTATGTAAGGCATAGAATATAATCTAGGGAAATTTTTGATACCCTAATAACCCTCTAGGGTTTCGGCCACATCAAGGTCAAGGGGCTAAGGGAAAACTCCAACCTCTCCAAGCATGATTAATATGTTTCTTATGATACCTTATGGGTAAGAATGGTGTTAAATGAACTTTTCCATGGGCTTGTTACCCTTCTAGGGTTTTGGCCAACCCTTGCCTTAGGCCTAGGGCTTGGGGTTAAGTCCAATCAAGGGTTTAAATGATTTTTCTATAGCATGATATGTAAGTAAGGGATGTTAATCATGATCTAGGCAAATTTTCCATGGACCCATAGTCCTTTAGGACTTTCGGCCAAGACCCAAACCTAGGGTTTGGTTTGGGTTAAGGTCTCAAGAATGCACGTTTATAAGTTACCATGATGCTACTACATTGTTAAGCATGATGTAAGGGTCTCCATGTGACTAAAATCGTAGTTTATGTGTTATATAACATAACTTTGCATGGTTGATTTTAGGATTTTGTTTTAATCATGAATATTTAGATCATACACCATGGATACATGTAATTGATGTAGGAGTATGTTATGGTAAATAGAATGATGCATGTATGATGATAGATGCTTATGTTATGATAAATAGAATGATGCATGCATGTTGATAAATGCTTATAATGGATTTATGATCCATGAAGGTATATGCATGTGTTATGATGAATGCCATGAACCCTAGTAGTATGTGCCATGTATATATGTAGCTTACCATCCATTCTTTATGATGAATACTAGGACTATGTATGCTAGATGAAATGCATCATGTATGAAGTACATGTCTATTTATGTGTTATGATCATGCAAGTTTTACGAACCAAGATAATGTTATGGCTGGGAAACATGATTATGCATGTATGTCTTATTATATGAATAAAGAATGATAAGTATGAATGAAGATGATGGTTATGCCTTAAGTATGAATGATAAGTATGAATGATGAAGGCATAACGATGATATGAAATAAGTATGAACGACAAGTATGAATGACAAGTATGAATGATGAAGCATGCATGTTTATTTTTATGTATGAGGCTTGTACCGGACCGAAGTAAGGGTCCAAGGGATGGGTACCTTAAGAACGCCCCGGTTCTGGACTACCGAAGCTGTCCACGGTTCTGGCACTACCGAAGCTGTGCAACAGGGATGGGCACCTTAAGAATGCCTCGGTTCTAGGACTACCGACTATGCTGTCCTTACCCTAGTAGGTCGAGGCTAGCTACCTCGTATTTACTTAGGGATGCGCGCTATGATGTATGTATGTGGTACAAGCCAGGGACCCCAATGATGTTATGTTTATGTTAAGCATTTAAAAGTATGATTTTAAAACTAAGCATCCTTATGTAGTAAATGCATTTGACTCATTCATACATCCATGTTATGCATCGCGCCAAGGTAAGTATATTTTATGTTTGTGTTTATGCTCATATTTCATGTCATGTATAAGTATGCTTTATGTTCATGTATGCTAAGAATTATGTTATGATAAGTATGCCTTATATTCATGTATGCTAAGAATTATGTTATGATAAGTATGCCTTATATTCATGTATGCTAAGAATTATGTTATGATAAGTATGCCTTATGTTCATGTATGCTAAGAATTATGTTATGATAATTATGTCTTATGTTCATGTATGCTAAGAATTATGTTATGATAAGTATGCCTTATGTTCATATATACTAGGAATTATGCCAAGTATAAGTATGTTTCATGTCATGTGTGTATGTTTCATACTCATGTATGTTAAGATTTATGCCATGCTAAGTAGGTTGTAGATCTATGGTGATGTTAGGAATCATGCTATGTTAGTTGTTCATATGCTTATGACTTATGCCATGACTATGCTTATGTTTATGTTCGAGGCTACGCTATGTCAGATACTTGATATGTTTATGTTTAAGTGATGTATGGTTTTAGTGAGTAGGAAAGGGTTTTACTAAGCCTATGTGCTTATAGTTTTATTTTCCTCGTACCGCAGATCAAGCAAGAGGCTATTAAAGGAAGCCGCAGGAGAGGCAGAAGCATGTGTGTGTGTAGCAGTGACTTGGAAAAAGATTCTTATGTTCTCACATAATGCATGTCTTGGGTGTGAAAATGTTTTCTTAAATTTTATGCTACGTTTTATGGTTATGACTAATGGGTGACTTAAGACCTATGATGCTACGTTTATGGATAACTACATACTGCTTATGATGATTATGAATAAGTCATGGAATGGTTAAGTTATGATATGATGTCATGTATAGATGTTCCATGTGTTTAGTTGCATGGTTAAAAGCATGTTAAGAAAAAAAAAATGTTTCCGCTGCATTAAGATGTTTTTATGCACATGTATGTTTAGCGTAACAACGCCTATCTCGCCACACTACAAGGTGTGGGAGAAAGGCGGGCGTTACAGGTTAGGTGTGAAAAAGTCCTGGCTTGGAGGGTCAGGTCCTAGCTTGGAGGGCTAGGTTGGATGAAACCCTGGCTTGGAGGGTCAGGTCTTAGCTTGGAGGGCCAGGTCCTAGCTTGGAGGGCTAGGTTGAAGTCCCGGTGAGTGAAACTGGGCACGGAGTCTTGGTCCGGGGGACTAAGTATGAGTCAGAGAAGGGCTGGAAGCTTGTTCTCGGGACTTAGAGTGGATCTGACCTTGCCTGGATCGGTCTGGTGACCGATCAGGGAAGTTGGCACAGAGTTCCCTCGTGGATTGGTCTGGTGACCGATCCAGCTATGTCTGATCAGTCTGGTGACCGATCAGGGAGTATACAGTGAGTTTGGGAACCTTATTGTTTGGCTCCTGATCGGTCTGGTGACCGATTAGGGAGGAACCATGATCGGTCAGGCTGAACGATCAATTGTCACGAGCTTCTCACTATAACCGATCAGGCTGGAGCCTGATCGGTCAGGTGGTGCTCTGATCGGTCCCCAGACCGATCAGGCCACATCCTGATCGGTCTGGTGACCGATCAGGTGTGTATGGTTCCTGTGGGTTGTGGCAAGCAGACTGCTAAACCGGTCTGGTGACCGGTCTGGTGACCGATCCAGCAGTAGTCTCGATTCCAATTTTCTCACTGTAGACCGATCAGGATGGAGCCTGATCGGTCTGGGCTTACCCTGATTGGTCCGGTGACCGATCAGGGTCCTTTCTGATCGGTCTAGGGACCGATCAGAAGCTGAACTTTAATTCGAAATCGCTGTCAGACATCTGATCGCGTCTGCGTTTTCTCTGCTACCTACTGATATTGTGTGATATTATTTGATATGCATTGGCTAAGCTTCTGTTGGAGTGTGCAGGCTTTACTGGGATGATTCAAATACTCAAGGAGGGTCAATGGGAGGCTTTCTGTTGAGCAGGTTTGGCTGGTTTTCGTTTGCAGGAAACAACGTCCTCTGGCGCTAGCTGCAACGGCTGAGGAGCTAAGGACCTGGGGCTCGACTAGAGAGAGTTCAGTGACTCCAGAGGAGGTCAGGGCTAGCTAGGCTAGTGCAGATGAGCAGCTCGTGAGCTTTGCTGCAGAGGAGTGTCTGTGACCTGTGACCTGTGAAGGTTAAGTGTTGGCTGGCGATGAAGAGAGGAGGAGTTCTGTGTAGCAGCAACACTTGATCCCCTTGAGCAATCTGTGTGAGTCTCCTCAAGCAATACTTGAGCATCATTCTTGGAGACACTGGAACCTTGAGTGCTTGGAAGAAGAAACAAGGAGCTTGGCGAGTCCATCAGCAAGAAGACACGAAGAGCAGGGAGTTCTTGCGTGAGATCTGTGCTGAGTGGAGCTCGGTGAGGAGTTCGCTTGTGTTCATTATGTCCTAAGTGCTCTGTAAGCTTTCCCTTGTTTCATTGTGCTTAATTTCATATACATTGATTGAAACGCTGTGGAGAGGTTACTCCACCGAGAAGGAGGTTGCATTCTATCTGGATTTTCCGGGGCTTGATCTGCCGACGATCAAGGGATCGCCCACCTTACGGGCACACCAAGGAGTAAGGGCAAGTTATCCATGAACCTTGTAAATTCTCTTTGTTAGCGTTTTGTGCTTGTGCTTAGGTTAGGGTTTAGCTTTTGCACCTCTCTGTTTTGTATTGCTTCCGCTGTGCTACTAACCCTTGAAGTGCAGAACCTTCAAAAGTTAACGAAATTGTGTCTGGCTATATTCACCCCCCCTCTAGCCATCCAAGGTCCAACAATTAATTTGAATTTTAGTTCGTGAATTTTGTATAAATTTTAAATTAAGGATTGAGTTTGCTATTAAAGTTGAATTGTTAATTAATATTTAAGATTTATTCAGTTAGCTTTAAAAATTTTAAGGATTAAATGATTTAATTATTAATTAAGATTTAAGTTTAAGTTTTAAGATGTTAAGAATTAAATTAAGATTTTAAGTTGTTAAGACTTAATTAAGATTTTAAGTTGTTAAGAATTAAGTTGTTAAGAATTAAATTAAGATTTTAAATTGTTAAGAATTAATTAAGATTTAAGTTGTTAAGAGTTAAATAAGATTTAAGTTGTTAAGAATTAAATTAAGATTTTAAGTTGTTAAGAATTAAATTAAGATTTTATGTTGTTAAGAATTAATTAAAATTTAAGTTGTTTAAGATTTAAATTGTTAAGAAATAAATTAAGTTTTTAAGTTGTTAAGAATTAAATTAAGATTTAAGTTGATAAATTTGTTATTAATTTTGTGTCTAATTGCATCATTTTTATTAATTCAAAATTTTTTGATTCATTTATTATTTCTTTTGTTTTTAAGATTTCAATTTTATTTAATACTTCTGTTTTATTTGAATTCTTGTAAGTCTTTTTAATTATAGCTTCAATTTTAATAAATTCATCTTCATCTTCATCTTTAGAGTTATATTCAGAATTATTAATAAAAATTATATTATTATTTTCAAAATAAGGAAATAATTTTTAGGATTACTAATTAAGGTCGTAACATTATATTCAAAATCATTATATTATTAATTAAAGTTTCATAATTATCTTCAAAATTATTAAGATTATCTTCAGAATTATTAATTAAGGGTTGAGCAGTATCTTCAGAAAATCAATATTATCTTTAGGATTATCAAAATTATCTTCAGGATAAGTAAAACGATTTTTCACGATAAGTAAAATGATTTTCAGAATTGTTAATTAAGATGTTAGAATTAATTTCTAAAATTATGGCATTAATATTAAAAATCAAGGAGTTGATATTCAATATATTAATATTATCTATATTTGATTTAGATTTGTTATTAGCTAGTTTATCATTTAACATATTTAATTTATTGTGTAAATAATCTAACTTAATAGGAAAATCAACATAATAATCTAAATTATCAGAAGAATTATCAAACTTTGTAGGAATTTGAAAAAAAAAAACCTTTGCAAAAATTAACTTTTCGTACCTCCATTACCTTTATCGCATTTTCTAGCATTGTGGATCAGGCCATTTTCCAGTCTGGACACAGGTCTTGTAATGCCCATACTTTTTGCACTTGAAACATTGTATATGACTTTTGTCCCTCCGGACTCTAGGCGCTGGTGTAGGATCGGTGGCGTCGATAGAGGGGGAGTGAATATCGACTCGAACATTTTTCTAAAACTTGTCGTTCGATCAGTTGTCTTTCTATCAGAAAAGTTAGTACGCAGTGGAATAATAAATAAAGAAAATAAAATAGTAGACATGCAGGGTTTATTTACTTGGTTCCCAACCCCCCAGGGTCAGTACGACCAAGGCCTATGTACTCGGCGTGAGTCCACTATTGGTCTCCTTTCTAGAATTTTTGGAGTCAGAGAAAACCCGTCTTACAGTATGGATTTACAAGTACAAAAGATAAACAAAAAGATAACTTGTAAATTAAAAGCAAACCAAACAAGTCGACGATCTCGACCAATCTGGAAATCTAAAACGTCACGCACTTCCTCTTGGAGCCTCCTCGGTCGCAGAGCTTCATCTGAGCGCTTTTGCTTTGCATAGAATGAATGCGCAGGTGTGAAACTTGATGTTCTGAGTTGAGGGGTCGAACCCTCTTTATAGTATGGTCTCAGGCGCCCTAGAGCCTATTCAGGCGCCTAACCATGGTCAAAACCTCATCCGTAGCAGCGAATTCGGCGCAGGGGATAAGCTTCCCTTCCTAGGCTCCTGGGATGCTCTTAGGCGCCTGGGATGCTTTCAGGCGCTTGGAAACCCCTTTTCCCAGGTCCTTGTTTGTTTTGTATTTTGTTCTCCTATCTTGCCTCCAACTTCAGGTACCTGCAAAACAACAAAACGCACAACAAATATACAAATAATATTATACCTTAGTTGATTGGTTCTGACTTTTGGATTTCACCTTGAAACCTGTGGGATCGTTGTAATCGATAGAGGGGGGGTTGAATAGCAATTACCTAAAATTTTTCGAAAATAGAGAGAATACGCAGCGGAAAAGAAAAAAGACAATGCTAACACTGTTTCTTTTTTACTTGGTTCGGAGTCTGTAACGGCTCCTACTCCAAGGCCCACGGTCCTTGCCCATTTTCGTTGGGTAATTCTATATCTTGAAGATGATGTACAAATGTAGAACTTTGATTACAGGATTAAACAACAAAATAAAAGTATACCGACTACACTAAGAGATTGGTGAAGAGTCTCAGGCAGCGTATCGTCGATCTTGATCGTTGTCGGCATGGAAAACTCGAGGATGAAAGAATGATAGAGCGTGTTTGAGTGCTTGAGTTGGAAAATAGTTGTTCTAAAATTGTTGTTGAAGCAAAGGGGTGAAGCCCATTATATAGGTGGTTCTCGGGCGCCTTAAGGCTCTTGGGCGCCTGCCACATGGACTGAACCACACGCATGCTTATTCGCAGACTTGGCCAAAACTCTATCTCTGGTTTTGGGTGCCTGTGACTGCTGAGGCACTTGATGGCTCACATGCGCCTGAGATACTGAGGTGCTTGACACCTATCAGGTGCCTGGTCTCTCGGGCACCTGAACCCTTTCAGGCGCCTGGGATGCAGTAGCTGCTTCTTTTCACTCCTGCAACTATGGTTAGTCCAAGAACAATATAATAGTAAGAATAAATGCATGGATAACTGCCGAAGCTATCTTGGTTTTGACTTTGGATTTCAAAATGAAATCCTAGGTCGGACCAACGCCTACTGTTCCCTCTTTCGGGGAACACTCCCTCACCTACTCCACTCTGGAGAAGTTACCTTTTGCTAATTGACTCCTCCGGTTGGACTTTTGCTAGGCCTCTGAGACTGCCGGATCTCGAGACGTTCGTACCTCAACCTACCTCTACTTCTGTCCACAATCCTCGTTCGACTAAGACTCTTGCCCGATCTTCCGGATCAGGACTTCGGTGCCTAGTCCACGACCAGGACTTCTTGCCCAACCCTCAGTCAGGTCTTCAGTGCCCAGCCCTCGGCCAGGTCTTCTTGCCCACTCCTCGACTATGACTTCTTTGCTCAACCCTGCAGGTCAAGACTTCGTGCCTAGGTAAACTAGGACTTTCCTGCACACTTGGTAAATCCATTAGATCACAATATAAACTTAACTTTGAATCCTTTGTCATTATCAAAATCATGTTCGATCTGGTGCTTCCGGCACCAACAATCTCCCCCTTTTTGATTTATGGCAACACAGTTCAAAAGTTAAGTTAAAAAAAATGAAAAAGAGATATATCATAGTTATGCACTGGAAGGAAAGAAAACCTTTCTACTCTCCCCCTTGATTAGTACTCTCCCTTAGAACATTTTCAATATTTGAAAAACTTAGTAAAAATTTGAAGTATTGCATAAAGCTCCATTTTAATTGAAACTCTCCCCCTGAAGCTTTTGAAAACATGCAATTTTTATTTTGAAAGTTTTTCTAAGTATTGAAAAGAAATCTAAGTATGATTTCCAGTTTAGTTTGAGAAAACTTTTGAGTGAAAAAAACTTCTGAGTATATAAGAAAATTTTAAATGAAAATATTTTTTGAATGCTTCTAAAATGAATTTTTTTCTTAAAAAAAAATTTTCCCTAAAAAAGGCTTTAAATTTATAAGAAAAATGTTCATTTTAACTTCACTTTTTCTATTCTCCCCCTTTGCCATATATCAAAAAGAACATTCTTTTGTTTTTGAAAAAGAACTTATTTTTTAAAAAAGATTTAATTGAAAAAATTGTGTATCAAAGCCCATTTATCTTAAAAAGATATGCAACTAAAGTAAGAATATTAGTAATGAATCGAGTAAGTAGAAATTAACAGTGACAAGATTTGAACCAAGTTGATAAATCCTAGTGAGTCCAAACATGTCTAACAAAAAATAAATTATTCAAGAGAATCAAATCATAACTCTTTTCGGTCCCTGTCTAACCCAGTTTGATACTTACTAACTGTTATACAACAGCAGCTTTCACATGGGATAGTTAAGTTAAGTAGTCTGATCAAGTTAGACTTTCTAAGCTTGATTACTTAACTTGATTACTGTTCACCCGTAGTTATCACCCCAACTACTCTTGATGCACTAACTTAAAGCATCTTGAGTCAAGGCATAGACCTAAGCATCTCAATCCAGTCTAGGTTATCAATTAAAGTATCCTAATGTGCTTGTGAGATACTGACTTCTAAATCTATAGGAGCATGCAAGCTGGGGTTAAGTCCTAAGCTACGTTCATTTTGTAGAAAACCCTTAGTTTTTAAAGGGGGTAATTTAAAAAGAAAAACTAAGTCGGAAAAACACTTTCAAAATAATATGATTTTGAAAACAAATTTGCAAGACAATAGAATTTTAAAAAATGATTAAAACTCAATCCCATTATACTGATAAAGGCAATCCATAAATGAGCAAGTCAATAAAGGCAGTCCACAACCATAGATCAAATCTACAAGCCAACTCTAAATGACAAGTTCAGATCCACAACATAATCTCAGACTACGAAGGAGGACCTGGATACTAAGAAGGGCCAGGATGCCATGAATGAAACATAACCATCATCTCATCATGTTGGGCCTGATCTGCAGCTAGCCTCTCGGGCCTGAAAAGCGTCCATCTGCTCTATGTGATGGGCTTCCATCTCCTCTCGAAGACTATGAATCTCCGACTCGATCCGTGTGAGACGCTGGTCCGTAGTCATCAGAGGAGGGCATGGTGGAGACTGCTGCAGATGCTTGGTCGCGACATCTGCGACATCAAAGTCCACATCGTCGTCCGAGTCATCTTGTGGTCAAGCGTCTCATCGTCGCCATGAAATGACCCCGGTAGCGGAGATATCTACGACTGCTAGGGAAAAGTTCCTAGATCCTATCTCATCGAACTTCGTCATTCTAACAATCTCTCTGATAGAAATGCTGCATCCATAATGGTGGAAGAGTGCGATCAAGATGTGACAGTAAGGTGTCCACACTCTAGAATGGGTAGAGATGCTAGATGCGTAGATGATCATCTGAAACATATGTAGACTGATGTCTATATCCAGGTGGTGGATCATCGCATAGAGTAGGAATGAATGAAAGGGTCGTATGACCGCTACATCCCGTGAGGTCAGGGGAAGAATGTAGCGGACTAGGACTCGATAGAGAGCGTAGTCCTGGATACGCAGATCGACGGATCAAAAATTTTGTACCGTCGGATCTCTCACACCCCCGTAAAAGTAAGAGTAGAGAATTTCGAGGGTAATGTGTGGGTACGGAGCAAAAGAGGGAAGGTCCATAGGAGGATAGCAAAAGAAGGTGGACTGAGAGGGTTGTAGTCCAAGAAATCTAGTAAATAGAGAGGGAGAAATGGTAAGTGGAAGGGTTTGAACCGTAGTAGTATAGCAGAAGTCATCGATTTTGATCAAGTTGTTATAAAACTCGCACACAAAGTTGTGTTTATGGAACTAGTGTAGTATACCAATCGCTCTAGTTGGTAGTAGTTAATAACATCTATGACTAAGGGACAAGACTGGGTAAAGAAACTCTTACTTAGATAGTTGGTCTTTAATGAGTTATATGTAGTGGTAGCAAACTTATTAAATAGGGCTAATGTAGGGAACCTAAGGTCGGGGCTAGGCTCAGTACCGGGGTCGGTTTCGGTAACACGACGTTTGCTAAAAATAATGATCAACAAATGAAATGATTAATAATAATGAATTAAAACGATAAGCTTAAGGAAGAAAAACTCATACCGAGGAGGCATCGTAGGAGTTTAAGAAGGGAGGAAGGCTTGGGGCTGCTTGGGGATGCCTTGGAGGTGAGAAAGAAGTGAAGGATGGTGTGTTTTGGTGTAGAGGGCATGCCGTGGGCAAGGGCTTATAAAGCCCTTCCTGGGCGCCCGGGAGACATATTGGGTGCCCGTGGCAGGAGTTCAGGAGCCTGAGAGCTTACTCGAGCGACTGAATACAAGCATGGCAGGTTTGATTGCCTCGTGCAAGGAAAAAGTTTCGGGCGCTAGAGAGGCTCTCGAACACCCGGTTGACCATCCTTTGACCGAGTTAAATTTAATCGAAACAATTCAATCAAAGCCTAAGTTTATAATTAGATTCAAGGAATGAGTTTATGTAAATTTTGAAAAGTAGTTAAGTTGGA
>JAGFNQ010001849.1:0-211884 GCA_024364735.1 Boesenbergia rotunda | reverse complement strand
GGTTAGTTGGGTTGGACTAAATCATTAGGTCCTAAACATCTCACCTATTTCTAAGTGACAAAATAGGGTATTCTTATCTGTTTTGTGAGATGTATTAATTTTATCTTTGATTTTATGTTATCACTATGATTTGATTGAACATTATGTTAGATTCAGGTTTAACAATTAGTAAATTGAAAATAAATTTCGATAATTGGCTTCCAGGTCTTGGCGAGTCACAGAGGCCTTCTTTGGCTGTAGCCTTATTGAATCATCAACCCTTTCCTAGACAAAGCCTTTTAAAGAAATTTTATTCTCAAATTACTTTTTAAGAAACCCTGGTCTAACTAGTTGAAGATTTGGCGAGGTAGCTTCGGTTAGTTCCACCGGACTAAAAGGACCAAACAGGGTACGCCTTACCCTACTTGACTTTTCAGATAAGTTTCCCTAACATACTATCATCTCACCCCACACTAATACTAGGTTGTGCAAGTTTCAATCAAGTCAGATCCTTATCTAACCGTTTCTAATCCTAAGCATGATATTTTTGCAGAAAGAAAAATAGACGGGCATCAATCAGTAATTAAAAAATTTTTATCTAAGTATGAATATGGTTTTCATATTGGCTCCCCCTGGACTGAAGCCTCGATAAGGGCTATGTAAGATTTGAATCTTGTCCTTAGGAATCCAATACTGATTTGGTCTAGCTTGATTAGTCAAGCATATCTTTGGGACCCATGCTTGGACTCGGGTTCTACTTTGGTTCAAAATAGAGTAATATGATCTCTAACGTGAGTTGGTTCGATAACCAAGTCCGGATCGGTTTAGTGTTGATTTTTGTTTTTTAACAATCATGTCAAGATTTTTGGAACTCGAGATAAATCATTCTAGTGCAACTCTAAGTTCCTTTACCTGAGATTTCAAGGAGAAATTCTCTTCCTCATGTTTTTGGACCTGAATCGAGGTTCCTTCTTAAACAGGTTCGGTTAAGGAGCTTGAGTTGGATTCCTCTTTCAGGGGTTTAACTTCCTGTCGGAGGGATTCAACCCGAATGTTGGCTTTGGCCAACTTACCAGACAAATACGAGATTAAATCGTAAAGTTGCGATTCAGGATAGCCTCATACCGTTATTTGTCCGTCTTCCGAAATTGAAAGCTTTCAGATTCCGACGCTTTCTTCTGGTTCTGATTCTGATTCGGTGTCGAGATCGTCCGAGGCTGTCAGCGCGAAGAGGTTGGAGTGTGGAACTTCTTCTTCGTCCTCTGAAGATGACTCGTCCCACGTAGCTTGGAGGGCCTTCTTCCTCCGAGTCTTCTTGTTCTCCTTCAGGTTGGGACACTCCGATTTGTAGTGACCCTTCTTGTTGCACCCATAACAAGTGACTTCACTTTTCGCCTTCTGACTGGTAGTAGGTTCGGCTGGATCATCCTTTTGTTGGACAAAATTCTTCTTCTTTCTTTGGCCCTTGATCATCTTGTAGTAACTCCGGGCCATCCGGACCAGCTCTGAATGATTGATTCCGTCGTCGTCAGATTCTGATTCGGAATCTAACTCGGGTATCGGTTGCAACTTCTTTTTCTTTTGCTTCCAAGGACTTTTCTTGCAAAAAGAGCTATACCCTTCTCAACCTGTGAAGTGTTAGTCTATTCATGCAGCTCTAGTTTAGAAAATAATTCATCAAGTTTAATATCAGACAGATTCCTTGAAACCTTGTACGCATTTACCATAGATGCCCACAAAGAGTTTCTGGGGAACGAGTTTAGAGTGTACTTGATTAGGTCACGGTTTTCTACCTTGTGACCTATCGTGTGTAGACCGTTCATTAACTCTTGGATCCTTGCATGGAGTTGTGCAGCTGTCTTGCCGTCTTGCATTTTAATTGTGTACAACTTGTTGAGAAGTAGATCACGCTTGTTGATCCTTGTATCTGACGTCCCTTCGTGCAACTCGATCAATTTGTTCCATAACTCCTTTGCGTTGCTAAAAGGGCCAACGCGGTTGAGTTCTTCCTTCGTCAAGCCACACTGAAGGGTCTGTGTAGCTTTAATGTCCGCTTCTATTTTCTTTTTGAGTGAAGCGTCCCACTCTAAATATCCCTGAATTTCACCTTATGAGTTCTTCGAGATATCTAGTCCAGACTAGATTATAATCCACATATCCACCTAAGTTTTCATGTGGACCTCCATTCTGCTCTTCCAGTAGGAGAAATCTTCTCCGGAGAACAGTAGTGGACGTGCGGTGCTGTAGCCTTCTTGCATGGCCATTAATGAACCTGAAATTTTTGCAAAAAAAAACTTGTTCCAAGACTTAGTCTTGGATTAGTAGTGTGGTATAAAAAGAATGAAAAGAAAAAAAAATTGAGTGGTGTTGCACCAACCTCGAAAAACAAAAAATCTTACGAATGAAAAATACGAACGAAAAAATAATTAACGATTAAATCTGAAAAACCTGCTCAGTTGGTGGTTTCACCAAGATTGACCAACCCGCTCTGATACCACTTGTGGGATCATTGTAATCGATAGAGGGGGGGTGGGGTGAATAGCGATTACTTAAAAATTTTCGAAAATAGAGAGAATACGCAGCGGAAAAGAAAAAAGACAATGCTAACACTGTTTCTTTTTACTTGGTTTGGAGTCTGTAATGGCTCCTACTCCAAGGCCAATGGTATTTGAACATTTTCGTTGGGCAATTCTATATTTCGAAGATGATGTACAAATGTAGAACATTGAGTATAGAATTAAACAACAAAATAAAAGTATACTGACGACCCTGAGGGATTGCGCAAAGAGTCTCGAGCAGCGTGTCGTCGATCTTGATCATTGTCGGCATGGGAAACTCGAGCACGGAAGAATGATGGAGCATGTTTGAGTGCTTGAGTTGGAAAACAGTGGTTCTAAAATTGTTGTTGAAGCAAAGGGGTGAAGCCCCTTATATAGGTGGTTATCGGGCGCCTTAAGGCTCTTGGGCGCCTACCACGTATACCGAACTGCACGCATGCTTATCCGCAAACTTGGCCAAAACTCTATCTTTGGTCTTGGGCGCTTGGGACTGCTAAGGTGCCTGATGGCTCACGGGCGCCTAAGATGCTGATGTGGCGAACCTACCAGCTCAGCTTCTCCATCCGCAGAGTGCCTGGTCTCTCGGGCGCCTAAACCCTTTCAGGCGCCTGGGATGCAATATTGTGAAAAAATGCATGGATAACAATCGTGGCTATCTTGGTTCTGACTTTGGATTTCAAAATGAAATCCTAGGTCGGACCGACGCCTACTGTTCTCTCTTCCGGGGAACGTATTCTCACCTACTCCACTCTGGAGAAGTTACCTTTTGCCAACTGGCTCCTACGGTT
The DNA here is from genome assembly GCA_024364735.1 of Boesenbergia rotunda. NCBI lineage: Eukaryota > Viridiplantae > Streptophyta > Magnoliopsida > Zingiberales > Zingiberaceae > Boesenbergia > Boesenbergia rotunda. The sequence goes on along the minus strand of JAGFNQ010001849.1, from coordinate 208,559 downwards.
AGACTTTTGCTCGGCCTCCGAGACTGCCGGATCTTGAGACGTCCGTACCTCGACCCGCTTCTACTTCTGTCCGCAATCCTCGTTCGGCTAAGACTCCTGCCCGATCTTCAGGATCAGGACTTTGGTGCCCAGTCCATGACCAGGACTTCTTGCCCAACCCTCTCTCAGGTCCTCAGTGCCTAGCCCTCGGCCAGGTCTTCTTGCCCAGTCCTCAAACAAGACTTCTTTGCTCAACCCTATAGGTCAAGTCTTCGTACCTAGATGAACTAGGACTTTCCTGCACACTTGGTAAATCCATTAGATCACAATATAAACTTAACTTTGAACCCTTTGCCATTATCAAAACCAGGTTCGATCTGGTGCTTCCGACACCAACAAAACCCTAGGTCGAATCAACGCCTACTGTTCCACTTTCCGAGGAACGCATCTTTCGCCTACTCCAATCTGGAGAAGCTACCTTTTGCCACCCGGGACCACCGGTTAGTCTTTTGCTGGGCCTCCGAGAACCTAGATCTCGAGACGTCCAACCTCGACCCGTCTCTACTTTTGTCCGTGATCCCCGCTTGGCAAAGTCTTCTGCTCGGTCCCCCAGACCAAGACTTCGTGCTCGGCCTCCGAGACTCCCAGATCTCGAGACGTCCGATCTCGATCAGTCTCTACTTCTGTCCGTTGTCCTTGCTTGGCAAAGACTTCGTTACCCGATCCCCGACTAGGACTTCGTGCTCAGTCTCCTGGACCAAAACTTCGGTGCCCAACCCTCGGCTAGGACTTCATGCCCAATTCCCTGAACCAGGACTTCGTGCTCAGCTCTCCAGGTCAAGCCTTCTTGCCCAACTTCACTCACTAGGACTTCTTCCACCTAGCTTCACTCACTAGGACCCAGCTTCACTCACCAGGATTTCGTCCACCTAACTTCACTTACTAGGACCCAGCTTCACTCACCAAGATTTCGTTCCTTGATAAGGACTTCTTTGCTAGTCATCTTAATCTTGACTAGACTTCTCTCTGCCAAACCTCAAGTCCTATTTGGCTCAGTCCTTGGTCTTTCTGACCAGATATGAGTTTAGTCACTCTCCCAAATATCAAGTCTTGTTTGGCTTGTCCCTTGGTCAAATTGACCAACCCTGGGTTCTATTCACTCTGCCAAATATCATATCTTGTTTGGCTAACCCTTTGTTAAACTGATCAAACTTGAGTTTACCCTACCACACATTAGGTCCTGTTTGTGGGATCAGTGTCGTCGATAGAGGGGCGGGTGAATATCGACTGGAACTTTTTTGGCGAATACTCGTCGTTCATTGAATCGTCTTTCTATCAGAGTATTAATACGCAGTGAAAATTATAAATAAAGACGAACAAGCAAAACACTAACATGCAGGATTTACTTGGTTCCCAACCCCCCAGGGTTAGTACGTCCAAAGCCTAAGTACTCAGCATGCGTCCACTAGTGGTCTCCTTTCTGAAATTTTTGGAGGTGGAGAAATCTGTCTTACAGTTTGTGATGCAAACTCAAATATAAAGAATAATTACAACTTTGCAAACTAAAAGAAAACCAATTAGAAATAAAGATCTGACCAATCCGGAAGTCCGAAGTGCAACACACTTCCTCCTGGAGCCTCCTTTGTCGCAGAGATTCGACTTTAGTGCTTTTACTTCCCACAGAATGACTTAACAGATGGAAAACTTGGTGTGCTGAAGTGAGGGGTCGAACCCCTTTTTATACTAAGCTCTTGGGCGCCTGATAAGCCTCTAGGGCGCCTCATATGTGGTTAAAAACTGATCCGTTGTAGCGAAATCGACGCAGGGGATAAGTCCCCTTCCCAGGCGCATCCGTTGCATATCTGGAGGATCCGAGCTACCACAAGGCAGATACTGACCTCAGATCATCATCATTAAAGTTTGGCTCCAATCAGAGCAAGATCAGCCGTTGGATTTCATCAAATCAATCTGGACCGTCCGTGCTTAAGTATTTAATCAAACACTGCACTGTTCTTCTCCTTGTCGCGTCTTCCTCGCCGCAACTCGTCTGTTTCAGTAGCTTAGCGATTTCTTCATCGTTTCTTCAATTTCTTCGTTTGAAGGCGTGACCACTTCAATTCGAGCTCATCCTTGAGTGACAGCAAGGATTTGGATTGAGGCTTAGCTTAATTGGCGAGTTTTCAGTTATTAGCTGCAAATTAAATTTCTGCCGTAGTTCATTACTGAATTTACTTAGTTGCTGTAGTTGTCTTGTATGGATTGCTTCTATCTTAATTGGAAGCTCATCCTTGAGTGACAGCAAGGATTTGTGAGCTGAAATGAGGGATTGAAGCTTGGTTAATCTCGTTTTCTTAGCTGTAATCTTATTTCTGCTGTCTGTTCTTTTCTGCATTTCGTTTCAGATTCGTTACATTGGTTTAATGCCTTGTTTCTGCTGTAATTAGGGTTTAATCCAATCAGTTTAGTAATTAGGAAGTTCGTTTAGTGGATAATTGTTGTTAATTTCAGTTTGTTTCTCCGCAATTCATTTCTGAATTTGGTTCTAACTCGCGTGCCAACTTACTGCTGCGTATCAGCAGCGTATCATCCTTCAGTTTCTGCAAATTTTCGATTATTGAGCTCCCTTATATAGCAGCTAGCCTAGTTTATTACTGATTTGATCTGATACTAGTTTGATAAAATCGATTCAAGTGTGCTTGTAGTGATGTTTCTGCTATGTAGTTTACTTGGTATGCAGCAATTCAGCTTTTCCCTGTTGCGTATCAAGATTTCATCTTGCTTATCAGTTGTTATATCTGCTAATCAGATTGTTTCCTTATCAGTTTCTGTTCGGTAATGTTTCAGTCCCCATTCTGCAATTCCGTGTGTAATTTGGCATAATATTTGTCTCTGAAACTCAGCTTATATGCCCCTGTGTCAAGCTAATGGAAGCTGCCCTGTATAGAGTAATGATTCAGTCTGAATTCTGATCTTTATTGCTGCACTTGAGTTCAGCCTTGAATCCTTGTTGACTTCCAATGAATTGATTAGTTAAATCTGAATAGATCAGCCACGAATTCCTGCAGCTAATTCCTTTGCGTGGCACATCAGCCTCCTCAATTTGGAATAAAGTTTGTCAATGGCTTTCACTTTGTATCAAGCCAAATCTTGACCCGGATTTTGTATCAATTTGGTTTTAGATTTCGTGCTTGTGGATTGTTTTGAGTTTGATGTTGTGGTGTCATTGATTGTCATTTGTTCTGCATATTGAATCAGATTTCATTTCCAAAAGAATTGCTTAAGTGCTTAAGAGGATAAGTTATAACTTGAAATCACTTGCTAAGTTCCATGAGTTAAGTTTCCGTTCCTTTCATCTCATTTTCATTCCTAATCGCATTCCAAATTCAAAACCCATATTTTATTTGAAACCCGAAAACACAAACGACACCTAAATACGAGCGCGAATCGATCAACGTCAACTAGTCCCCGAGAAAAATACGACCTGTGGCCCCTATATTACATTTTCATGCTTTTGATTGTAAAAGGGTTTCCAGCATACATTGATATTTAAATTTGATGAGCCCATACATTTCGTGACAAATTAAACTAGTAGATTTGGGCCCGTCAAATTTTTGGCGCCGTTGCCGGGGATACTCACCACTATAAAGAAATCAATTTCTGGCTCATCAATAGAAATTTCACAATTATTTTCAATCAAGGGTGTATCAAGTAAGGTGTCACAACCAATCAAATCAATATCAGGTATCTCCAAAAGTTTTTCACATTCATTTTCAGCATAAGACATAACAAGAGATTCATCAAAATAAATAACATCCATTTCAGGCACTTCTAAAAAATTTTCACTAGTCATATCCACAAAAGATGTATCTAAAGATTCATCATAACAAACTACATCAATTATGGGTGCCTCTAAAATTATTTCACTATTCATATTTACAATGGATGTGTCAAGTAATGCATGATGATCAAGGAAATCAATATTTGGTACCTCTATTGGATTTTCACAAACAATCTCTACACAAGGTATATCAATAAATTCATCAGAGTCAATAGAATCATCCCTAGGTACCTCACTGAATTTTTCTGAAGAAGGAGGAGAAATACTTACCTGAGCGTGCTGGATAATACCTGGAGGTATATCTGTGGCCTCCTCTTGGTCATGTACATACTCTTCTTCAGCCTCAGGCTCTGGTGGACAATCAACTGGTGATCCTTGGGTGCTTGCTTCCACCATGCAAGTCCCTACACTTTCTAGTTCATTCTCTGAGTCTTGTGGTGGTCCCTGGGGCTTTGTGCAATCCCCTACACCTATGGAATCATCCTCTATGCATTCTTCTTCTGTGATATCTGCAACAACAGTATTAGAAAAATTAGGACCACTAATAACACTATCATCACAAAATAAAAGACTAGAATGGTCCTGTGGAGCTTCAGTTTCTTCTTCTGGAGCTGAAAAATTTGAAAATGAATTTTGAGTAGGAATCTCCAGAGGAATGTATGCTCTAGGTGCCCAGACTTTGATGAGTACATCATCTTCTTCTTCTTCTATCAAATGTGCAAGATTACTTGAAGAAGGACTTGGCCATGCGCTAGGGTCACCTTGAACTTGCATTTGATTCACTTGACTAGCAATTTGTCCAACGCCTCTTTCGATGTCTTGAAGCCTTTGCTGCTGTTGATGATATTGTACAACTAGTTGATAAATCTCCTCCATTCTTTGTAGTTGAGCCTCATTCTCATTAAGATTCTCAAAGCCTCCTTGGTTAGCATAGCTCCTTGACTGATTTTGAAAGGATGAAGTAGGTTGAAAATTTTGAGCTTGCTGTGATCCTTGAAAACCCTGCTGTTGGGGCTGATTAAAGGACTGATTAGAGGGCTGATATACTGGAAAATTTTGCTGGGAAATGTAGCCCTGAAAGTTTTGATTTTGAGCTGGAAAATTAGGTGGCGAAGGCTGAAAATTCTGCCCTTGAAACCCTTGATTGTAGGGCTGTGAAAACTGGTTCAAGGGCTGTGTAGGCTGAAAATTTTGTTGGTTTTGCGCTGGAAAAACTGGGAATGATTGAAAACTTTGCTGCCCTTGATTGTATTGCTGGAATTGAGGTTCAAAATGCTGAAATGGTTGCTGAAAATTGGCTGAAAATTGAGCACAAATATTCATGATATGCACAAAATATGAACCCAAATAAGTATGCTAAGTGCCAACCTATCAATAGCCACCCTTTAACCAGGGCACCCCACCACACTTGGTGCCTAATATGAATCAAGCACCCAGGAAGCTTTTCACAATCAATGTTTTTCCTATGTTTGCTCTCCTATCTTGCCTCCAACTCCAGGTACCTGCAAGACAACAGAACATACAACAAGACAAATAATCTTAAGCCTTATTTGATTAGTTCTGACTTTGGATTTCACCCGAAAACCTAGGTCGAACCGACGTCTACTGTTCCCTTTCCCGGGGAACGCGTCCTCACCTACTCCACCCTGGAGAAGTTACCCTTTGTCAACCGGGACCTTCGGTTGGACTTTTGCTCAGCCTCCGAGAACCTGGATCTCGAGATGTCCGACCTCGACCCATCTCTACTTTTGCCCGTGATCCCTGCTCGGCTAAGTCTTTTGCTCGGTCCCCTGGACCAAGACTTTGTGGTCGGCCTCCGAGACTCCCGGATCTCGAGACATCCGACCTTGATCCATCTCTACTTCTGTCCATAGTCCTCGCTTGGAAAAGACTTCGTTGCCCAATCCCCGACCAGGACTTTGTGCTCAACCCTCCAGGTCAAGACTTCTTGCCCAGCTTCAGTCAACAGGACTTCGTCCACCTAGCTTCACTCACTAAGACCCAGCTTCACTCACCAAGATTTCTTCCACCTAGCTTCACTCACTAGGACCCAGCTCCACTCACTAGGATTTCTTCCACCTAGCTTCACTCACTAGGACCCAGCTTCACTCACCATGATTTCTTTGCTAGTCATCATGATCCTGACTAGACTTCTTTCTTCAGGTAAGTATACTCTCTTTCTACCAAACCTCAAGTCCAGTTTGGTTTAATCCCTTGGTAAATTGACCAACCCTGGGTTCTTATAATTCTGCCAAACATCAGATCCTGTTTGACTATCCCTTTGTCAAACTAATCAAACCTAGGTTTAGCCTACCAAACATCAAATCCTATTTGGCTTAACCCTTGATCACTTTGACTAAACCATGGTATATTGTCACTGCCAATCATCAAGTTCTATCTGGCTAACCCTTTGTCAAACTGATCAAATCTAGGTTTATCCTACCAAATATTAAGTCCTGTTTGGCTTAACCCTTGATCACTTTGACTAACCTTAGTATATTATCACTGCTAAATATCAGACCCTGTTTGGCTTACCCTTTGTCAACCTGATCAAACCTGGGTTTATCCTACCAAATATTAGGTCCTGTTTGGCTTAACCCTTTATCACTTTGACAAACATTAGTATATTGTCAATCATCGAAACACTAGAGGTTGACTAATCATCACTGATGCTCTTTGTACCAACACTGTTTGGCTTAACCCTTTGTCAAACTGATCAAACCTGAGTTTACCCTACCAAACATAATGTCCTGTTTGGCTTAACACTTGATCACTTTGACTGGACCTTTGTATATTGTCAAACATCGAAACACTAGAGGTTGATTGTTCATGACTGATGCTCTTTGCACCATCAGCTAGTACGTCTGTTGCCGCTGGTGGTGACGTACGAATTTGACGAATAGGACACTTATTTTTGTAGTGGTCTCTCTCCCTACACTTAAAACAAATTATATGAAAGTTAAAATTAAACATAATTTAAATTGTACCTCTTTCACCCTTAACTCCCCCTCAATTCCTGACCTTCTTGCTCCTTCGGCGGTGAGTCCGATCTGAGCCACCTGCTTAGATACCAATTATAGGATTGGTGATGTCGATAGGGGGGGTGAATATCGACTCCTACTTCGTTTCGTCTTTGGGTCTATCATTCGTTCAACTTCGTAATCAAATCATTAGTAGTACAGCGGAATAATAAAAGTAAAAGATAACAAAAACAGCAGACACGCGGGATTTATTTACTTGGTTCCCAACCCTTCAGGGTCAGTACGTCCAAGGCCTATGTACTCGGCATGAGTCCACTAGTGGTCTCCTTTCCGGAATCTCTAGAGGCGAAGAAAACCCGTCTTACAGTATGATTTTACAAGTACAAAAAGATAAACTGAAAAAAAAAATTATAAACTAAAAGCAAACCAACAGAAACGAAGATCCGGCTAATTCGGAAGTCCAAAGTGCAGTGCACTTCCTCCTGGAGCCTCCTTGGTCGCATAGCTTTGACTTAGCGCTTTTGCTTCGCAAAAAATGAATAAGCGAATCTGAAACATGATATCTCAACTGAGGGGTTGACACCCCTATTTATACACAGTATTACGGCGCCCTAGAGCCCATTGAGGTGCCTAATAACTGGTCCAAGCTGATCCAAACGGCGAACTCGACGCAGGGATAAGTTTCTCATCCCAGGTGCCTGAATTGCTTTCAGGCGCCTGGGTTCCAGGTGTAGGGATCTCCCGGTGACATAAACACAACAACGCAGTGGAAACAAGATCCCTTGAGTGATCTATGCGAAAGAAAAACTCATATGAAATTCATCTTGCTAACAGAGCTATCTATGAGTATACCTTTGAAGCGTGCCCTTACGTTTATCCCGTTCGTCCAAGCTACGCCGGATCTCTTGCACGTTTAAGTGTCCGTACCTCTATGCGTATCCACACGAACACGATCTCTTAACTTCGGAGAAGAATAACCTTAGTTGTGCTAGCAACTTGAGGTAGTTCACCAAACCACCAAGAACCCCAAAGAAAGGGTTTCGGCCAAGAGGGAGAAGAGGAGGAAGAGAGGAAGGAAAGTTGACTTAACTTTATCCAAATGACAAGAAAACTCTTTTATACTCATCCCATGAATATGAAGAGTTTTTGTCCCTTTAGCTTCCCTTCATTAAAGCCAATAAAGAGCACATCTTCTCATGTGGCTCTTCAAGTTCTCTCCATTCAATGAAGAGAATCTCTTCATCCTCCTCTATTATTAATTTATTAAACATTTTAATTAATTAATATCTCATCTAAATGTGGTTGAGTCTAATCTAAATGAGTCTAACTCAAATTAGACCTCAATCCCATAATCTAATTGGATTCACTTGAGTCTAATTTAATCAATCCAATTCGGATCAAATCTTAGTCAAACTAAGATCAATTGATTTCCGAAGCATCGTGTCCTTAGTGTGTGACCCAATAGGCTCTTGTAACATTGGCAATGTGTCTAAACCGCTTTAGACACATAAACAATGAGCGGCATCTAGCAATGCATCATTGCTACCCAAGTAACAAGAAAGTCGAGATCCGACCTAACCTCCGTGAATAGGATAATGTATGACCTTGTCCTTCTATCCTCGATATCTAGATTGACCAATGAGGCATAGACTGTGTCATCCTTGATCAATCTTTGTGTTTCTTGATCCCCAAGTAGACTCATTCAAACAAATGAGCACAATATCTCATATTGACTCATTTGAGCATGACCATGCGTTTTAGTAGTCTTACTGGATCAAGGGGCCCACAGATATCACTCCCATCATATGGGAGGGATAGATCCCATCTACATCACTCACATCCCTCCGCATAATTCATTATATACCCAGTGATCACCTTTATAGTCCACCCTGTTACAGGTGACGTTTGACGATACCAAAGTACATAACTCCTTATGTAGGGAACCGTAGTGACTTCAAGTCTAAGGACTATTCATATTACTAGTCACATGAGAAAGTTTATGACACTCATATGACAATCTATGAAACTTTCTCATGGCGGGTCAATTCAGTACACATTCTCTAATGTATACCCATGTGTCAACTCGATATCACATATCCATGACTTGTGAGCTCAAGTCATCTATTGACCTACATGCTAGTCTCCATGCATTAATATTGTCCTTGAATATTAATGCTTGACTAGGAATGGTTTAGTGTAGTGTTCTCTACATTATCTCACTATCGATTCAACCAATCGATATGATGTAGATAAGAACCTACTATCCAAGGACATTATTGTACTTAGTTATTTGGCACAAGTATAAAGTAAGTATAATAACCAAACATACATTTATTTATGATAGAATATGATACAAAAAGTTCCTAGTCAATCATCGCATAATTGGCTCTAGGGCTCCTACTAACACCAGGCGCCTGGGAACCTTTTTCCCAACCTCTATTTGTTTTGCGTTTGTTCTCTTATCTTGCCTCCAACTCTAGGTACCTTCAAGACAACAAAACACACAACAAATAGACAAACAATCTTATGCCTTAGTTGATTGACAGTCAGAGCTATCTGGTTCTGACTTTTGGATTTCAACTGAAATCCTAGGTCGAACTGACTCCTACTATTCCACTTTTCGAGGATTGTGTCTTTCACCTACTCCAATCTGGAGAAGCTACCTTTTGCCAACCGGGATCTCCGGTTAGACTTTTGCTCGACCTTCGAGAACCCGGATCTCGAGATGTTCGATCTTTAACCTGTCCCTACTTCTATCAGCGATCCCCGCTCGGTAAAGTCTTCTGCTCGGTCCCTCGGACCAAGACTTCGTGCTCGGCCTCTGAGACTCCCGGATCTCGAGACGTCCGATCCTCGACCCATCTCTACTTCTGTCCGTAGTCCTCGCTTGGCAAAGTCTTCATTGCCCGATCCCCTACTAGGACTTCGTGCTCAATCCCCTGGACCAAGACTTCGGTGCCCAACCCTCGGCCAGGACTTCGTGCCCAATTCTCCAAACTAGGACTTCGTGCTAAACGCTGCAGGTCAAGACTTCTTGCCTAGCTTCACTCACCAGGATTTCACCCACCTTGCTTCACTCACTAGGATCCAGCTTCATTCACTAGGATTTCGTGCCTTGATAAGGACTTCTTTGCTAGTCATCTTAATCCTGACTAGACTTCTTTCTTCCAAACTTCAGGTACTGTTTGGCTTAGTTCAGATAAATATACTCTCCCTACCAAACATCAAGTCCTGTTTGGCTTAACCCTTGATCACTTTGACCAACCCTGGGTACTATTCTCTCTGCCAAATATCAGATCCTGTTTGGCTAACCCTTTGGTCAAACTGATCTAACCTGGGTTTACCCTACCAAACATCATGTCCTGTTTAGTTTAACCCTTGATCACTTTGATCAGACCTTGATATATTGTTAAACATCAAAACACTAGAGGTTGACTGTTCAGGTCTGATGCTTTTTGCGCCAACAGATGCTCCCGTCGATGCATCTCCAAGATGATACGAAGATGGCATGCATGCTCCTCAGAATGAGAATAAACCGAGATGTTGTCGATGAAGACTATGACGAACTGATCTAAATACTCCAAAAATATCTGGTTCATTGGATCCATAAACACTGCTGGAGAATTGGTAAGTCCAAATGGCATCACCAAAAACTCAGTGTCTATATTGGGTGTGGAACACTGTCTTTTGAATATCTGAGTCTCTGATTCTCAACTGATGATATCTAGAATGCAGATCAATCTTGGAATACACTGATATATCCTTCAACTGATCAAACAAATCCTCAATCCATGACAGAGGGTATTTGTTCATGATGGTCACTGAATTCAGCTGTCCGTTGTCAATGCACAATCTTAGAGATCCGTCCTTCTTCTTCACAAACAACACTGGAGATCCCCGTGGAGAAACACTAGGACAAATATATTCCCTGTCCAGCAACTCCTAAAGCTGGACCTTTAGATCATCCAACTCCTTAGGCATTATACGATATGGAGCCTTTGATGACAGTGTTGTCCACGGAATCAACTCGATCATGAACTCCACTTGCCTTCTGGGATGCAAACCAAGAAGCTCCTCTAGAAATAGGTCCAAAAATTCTCGGACCACTGAAACATCCGAGAGCTGAGGGTTACTATTGTCGTCGGTACTGATCAGTGATAATAGAAAACTATAACATTCATGCGACATAAGGTTCTGGGTATGAAGTGCAGAAATAATCGAAATCCCATTATCTCTGGTGCCAATAAAATCCCATGATGGCTGGTTCAGATGTCAGAACTTGACCACCCTTGCTTGGCAATCGATTATGGCATGATAGGCCGCCAATGAGTCAATGCCCAGAATAATGTCAAACTCTACCATCTCGAGAACTGATAAATCCACGGTGAGAGTATAATCGCTGAAATCCACTGGGCATGCCTTGACTTCCTGCGTGATATCCAATACCTCATTGAATGGTAGAGACACTGACAGACATTGTGATCTAAGGGTAGACAATCTACTAATCTTTCCCGTGAACAACCAAGATATGAAAGAATTGGAGCTACCTGTATCAATAAGCAATTCAGCAGGAAATTCATAAATGAAAATCATACTGCAGAAGACCGATCCCTCGGCCCATCGTGCCTCCTTTCTGATGACTGCATATACTCGACCTGTCTCAGGAGTTGGGGGGGGGGGGGCAACGCCAAAATCTGCTAAGGCTGAGATGTTAAAGGTCTGGTGGTCTGCTGAGGCTGATATACCGAAGGTCCAACTAACTGCTATGGCTGATAAACTGAAGCCTCCCGATAACATGCCGTAACCCATCCAGACATCCGTAACTAAATATATCCAGCGAGACCCTGCATGAACTGTATCATCCACTCACTATCATCGGCCACCAAATGAGGACAAAACTCTTCTAGGTGATTGAATTCTGCATTATACTCCAGAATTGTGCACTCTCCCTACTGAAGACCCAGAAACTCCTGACATCGGGCCATACGAAATGTGGCAGGAAAGTACTACCTCTCAAAAGTCTCACAAATGGAAACCCAAGTAACATGCTGTCCACCAATAATAGTCTTCTGCATGTTCCACCAAGTAGCGGCCTGATCTCGAAGGTGATAGGTAGCTAACTCAACCTTCTCTATGTCTGTGAGAGTCATATAGCTGAAGGTGCTCTCCAATGTCTCTAGCCAAGCATGAGCAGTATACGGGTTTGGTCCTCCATGGAACAATATGAAAAGGTCTTTCACGGACGCTGCCAATAACGGAATCCGAGCTCTATCCAGAATCCAACCTATAGGGGTGGTGATGGCACTGTTGGAACTACCACTGGTAGCACTGTTGGAATTGCCACTGGTGGTACTACTAGAATTACTGCCGGAAACAATGGAGGTAGTCTTTGTGGCGGAGATCTCTGCTCCCAAAGGATCCTGGTGAGTTGGTTCCCAATCAGCTGGCTCCACCCTAGTGTGTCTCTCTAGAAACTCCACCAGGAACTCTCCAAAAACTCTAGTCCCTCACTGACTCCACTGTCCTCCCCCGTGATCATCATCCACGACCACGTGCACGGGGTGGAGACATCTCAATATGATGAGACATACCTATTAACAGAACCAATATGCATTACTTATATATAAATCTACTAGAAATTAAACCAACTTACTTCGTAATTGCTGGAGGAGGTCTCGTCGCTGCCAAGTCCCAAAACATAATCAAGTCGAGAAAATGACTCTGCAAAAATATAAAAATCCATAAAATATAGATAAACCTTCATAAAACAACTCCGTAAAATCCACAGACACCCCAAATTTACTAGCAAATTTAGCACTGATACCAAAAGTTATCACGCCCCAGGGCCCATGCTTACTCGAAAAATGAGCAGCATCTCCCTTGTGTGACGGACAATTTGAAATATTTTACATGCATCTGACATAAATAAAATATATAGCTCAGCTAACACGACTGACAACTCACACATAAAGTAAAGTCCACAACCACATAGTATATGAGATAGTAAGAAAAAAATACATATTCCAACTAAAACTCAAATCCAATGATAACATACCAAGTCCATATACACGTGAACATAGCTCCACTCACAATCAATCAATAAAGAAAATGCGAAAACCAGAAAAATATGAAAATAAAGAAAATGCCAAAAAACTCCAAAGTGCTTAACACTATGGGACTAGCAACTGGATTCTCTCCTAGCTCCACGTAACATAACTACCGACTACCTGAAACAAAATTAGATGCAAGGGGTGGTGAATCCGGGCGGACTTTGTGGGTAATCAAATAAATAAATACATGACATATAAAAAGACACAATAAGCAGGTAGTGATAGATGTGTATACTAAAAGATTTGCTCTTTTATATATAAGAGATCATCTTTATTTTGAAAAGAGAATCACAACAACACTAGGTGCTTGTTTATATTAGTACATGTATAAAAGTCCTTTACTTTGCATTGTAGATAACATGGTGTGTGGTGTCACACGGAAGATCATGTTATCAGTTCCTTGCTTAGTATAAGTAGAGGCTCACAACCGAGATGGAATTGGACAAACCATCGGGATGGTTGTAGTGTAATTAGGTGTGGTTGATCGTGACCATAGAATTACACTAGTGTGCCTTGAGTACATTGAGCAAGACCAAAACCAAAGATAATTCAATTTGTACTGACTTGATAATTGGATTGGATCTCAGACTTTATTATGGAGTACGATCCCTAAATCCCGATATAATGACGGACACATATGATTAATTATTATTTCTTTGATTTACTAATGAGCGAGATCTATTCTAATTATATCGATAGGCTCGGTAAGTTGGGAGATAATATTAATTATATGGTGTGTCATTGATCATTGACGGAATCTGTGTCCTGGTGAGTCGAGATGATGATGCCCCCTTGATGAGCTCAAAAGATTCATCATGTTAAACCCTGCAAGTGGATTTGATCCAACATGATGATAAGGTTGAGTGGTACTAATCAACGATCCAGAAGTTAATTAATTTAAATTGTCATTAATTTAAATTAATTGACGAGCATTCGATATCTTAAACATGGGGAGATGGACGACTCATAATATGTGGAGCCCATATGAAAATATGGAGGTTGGTGAGGAAGTTCAAATAAGATCCTTTAGTGGAATGTATCTTAATTAATAGATCAGGTTTAGATCCATTAGCGGGCCAAGATCCAACTCCTCCTCTTGGTCCTCTCCCTCGCGCAACAGCCAACGCCGCCCTCTCTTCTTCTTCTTCCTTTTCTCCTTCCTCCTCATCCGCGCACACAGAGTCAACGCCTCAACCGTAGGTCATGAGAGTGATCCCCTCTTTGCCGCGAGCTCTTGGTGTCGCGCGACTTCAGTCCTTCAGCCAAGGCTGACCGCCGCCTAGTCGCTAGAACTGACCACCCCACGTGTTCCTCCCCTGCGTTCATCGCATGCACATCCTTGTTGCTTGTGCCGGCCACCAAGGAGTTATTCGGATTTCTTGAGGTGTCGAATACTTGGGGCTGAGTTTTTCTACCGGCGATTGCTCGAGGTAAGGATTGTTCTAGTAACGATTATGTGTGAGAATAGATTATATGTGGTGAAACAGGTGGTTTCTACTCATTGATTCTTTTTAGCAATATAGACAGTTTCTCAATTGTCTATTTCTTTTGTCTAGATGTCATGCTGTGGACTGTGGTATTTATTTATGAGTGTAGTTTCTATGTGCACAAGTGTAAGAATTAGACAAGTGAAAGACTTTAATTATAGGTGTGGAGAGTTAGTTCGTAATCTTTGAGAGAGGAATTCGAAGTGTTTGTTTGAGATTTAGTTGTTGTTAAAGTGCTATGCAGCAATATGGGGTGGCTCCAATTGGCACGGGGTAGCAATTTGGGGTGTCATGGTGTGGCTAGATTCGAACCTGTGCTAAATTGGATTAGATCATAGTTGAGTTTTTGGTTTCGGTGAAAGGGAGCTGTTGGTGCAGAAAGCACCATATCGAACCTTGTTTTGATATTGGCAAAGGATTCAAAGTTAAGTGTTATTTGTGATCTAACAATGTTCACTAAGTGTGCAGAAAAAGCCCTGGCGAAGGACTGTTAGGCAACTGGCGAAGGACTGCCAGCATCCAAGCCCTAGCGAAGGACTGCTAGGCAACTGGCGAAGGACTGCCAGTATCCAAGCCCTAGCGAAGGACTGCTAGGCAACTGGCGAAGGACTGCCA
This sequence comes from Boesenbergia rotunda, assembly GCA_024364735.1. Classification (NCBI taxonomy): domain Eukaryota; kingdom Viridiplantae; phylum Streptophyta; class Magnoliopsida; order Zingiberales; family Zingiberaceae; genus Boesenbergia; species Boesenbergia rotunda. The sequence continues at coordinate 193,549 of JAGFNQ010001849.1, read as the reverse complement.
GTATCCAAGCCCTAGCGAAGGACTGCTAGGCACCGGGCGAAGGACAGCTCGGCATCCAAGCCCTGACAAAGGACCGTCAGGCAAAAGTCCAACCAAAGGAGTGGTTGGCATCAGGTAAATTCTCCCGAGAGGAGTAGGTGAGGACGCGTTCCCCGTCGAGGGAACAGTAGGCGTCGGTTCGACCTAGGACTCCATTTTGGAGACCAAAGTCAGAACCAAGACAGCTAAGGCTGTATAAATCTAATAATTTATTATGTTATTGTGTTTTGGACTAACCCTGGATGCAGGACCGAAGGAACGTGAGTCTGCAGCTCAGAGTGCCTCAAAGGAGTGAGGCAACTGCTGACCAGGGCGCCCGGAGTGTCCCGGGCACCCCCAAGGTGAACACCAAACACACAATCAAAAAGTGCGCTTCGACAGTACAAGCTGCGGGCGCCCCCGTGCTTCCGGGCGCCCCCGTGCTTCCGGGCGCCCCCGCTACTCCCGGGCGCCCCCGCTGCTCCCGGGCGCCCCCATGCGCACACCTCGAACCGAAACACTTCGAAGCCAGAAGATAAGAATTGACCCGGTCAACCCGGGCGCCCCGACCGCTCCGGGCGCCCCGGTCAAAGCGGATCCAGAGGATCAGACGCGACCGAGAGCTCTACGGATCAGAGGCCACGTGGGGGGCGCCCCCGACATCCCGGGCGCCCCCAGGCCCTATATAAAGGGCCCTCGACCCCATGCTTCGAACATCAATTCTTTCAACGCCTCAAAGCTCTTCTGCTCTCGCGCCTTGCTCTGGAAACTCTCCAAATCAAGCCGACGACGTCCTGCTGCCCTGACATAATCGATCTACTCCGGACGTCGGTAAAAGAGCTAGTTTAACGTTTACTGTACTTCATTCTAATCCTGTAATCTTTTGTAAACGATTTTTGCGCCTGATATAGAATTGCCCAAAGTAAACGGTCAACGACCGTGGGCCTTGGAGTAGGAGTCGACACAGGCTCCGAACCAAGTAAATCGACTGTGTCTTTGTGCTGTGTTTTCTTTTCATTTTCCGTTGTGCACTTACTCTTACGTAAATCCGAAAGTTTTCCGATATTCACCCCCCCTCTATCGGGCTTCTCGATCCAACAAGTGGTATCAGAGCGGGGTAGTTCAAACTTGGTGCAACCACCAGTTTGAAAGTTTTTTTTTTTGGATTTACGAATTTTTTTTATTTTCTTTTCTTTTTGTTAATTAACGTAACTCAATCTCGTTCGCTTTTTATTTTATATAAATAATATCTGTAGGTGGATTTAAAAAATCCTTACGCCTTTTTCAATTTTGAATTTTCATATTTTCACCATAAGTCTGAATTGATAAAACAAACAATTTTTGAAATTTTGTCATAAATTTTTTTATTATTATTTTAATATTTTTCTCGAAATTCGTGCTACTTTAGTTTGAGAAAAAATTTTCTAAACATTAAATTCCTACTTTTTCATCATTAACCAGAATTGACAAAATCAACATTTTCAGAAATTTATCATAAATTCTCTTTATTATTTTATTATTATTTCGCCTCGAAATTCGTGTAATTTTGTTTGGTTATTTTTTCCCGCACTACTAATCCAAGACCAAGTCTTGGTACATTCTGTTAATTCTTTTCTATACGAGGTTAAACTAAATGGCCAACCAAGAGTGGAACAGTGTCCGTCCACCGCTATTCTCCGGCGAGAACTTCAATCATTGGAGAAGTCAAATGGAGTTCCATCTGAAGGCCCATATGGACATATGGATGATCGTTCAAACAGGGTTCTACCTCCCTACAGAAGAGGGACTATCATTTACGTGGGACCAACTGGATGAACCAACCCTGAGGAAGATCGAGACGGATGCAAGGGCAACTGCAATCCTACAATGTGGCCTAACCAAGGAGCAACTCGAGCTAGTAGGTCCATGCAGATGTGCTAGAGAAATATGGGAAAAATGGTTAACCTTCATCAAGAAATCTCAGATGAAGAAGAAGTAAATTATCTTGCCTTTCAGTCCAAGCACAAATAACCGAGTCAGAGTCTGAACCCGAATCCAAATCGAACCAGAATTAGACGACGAATTGACTGAGGCGGTAACCGATTTCGAATTCTTTTCAAAATTAGAATTAAATAATCAATCAGATACTATAATGGTCGAGGAAGGTGTAAATTTTAGTGCAGGGAAAACTCCTAAAGAACCACCAAAGAAGGAGCTTCAACCAGTACCCGAGTCCGATTCAGACACAAAATCAGAAGATGAGCCTAGATCCGAGGCGGCAAGAATCAAGGGGAGATTCCCAATAAAGAACCAAAAGGTAAAAGTGTAAATTCAGATTTTAATCATGTAATTTGTTACACATGCAGGGAGAGAGGGCACTACCAAAGTGTGTCGACTCGTAAGATTCGAACGACACCACCGACGGTGACAAAGGAATCAGTTCCAAAGCACGAAGGGACAAAGTCGCATCCAATGCTTCAAGTGCCAGGAGTTCGGGCATTACCAACGTGAATGCACAGATAAAAGAGCTACAAGAATGCCGCACAAACAATCGACAAAGGTAAATTTACAGTATTTGAAAATCGTTATTTACCTTAAATAATGTGATTGATTCATGTAACTTAATTAAAACAAATGTCAGAAAATTGAAACAAGAAAATAAAACCCTAAAACATAAGGTCAATAAGTTAGAAAATTTAATTCATAATCTTGCTGATTTCGAAAATCCGGAGTATTACTCCAATTGTGACCTTACTTAGACAATTGTTTGTTTTAATTATGTGTTTCTTTTTATTATTTTTTGCTTAGATTTAGGATGGTTAGTATAAGGACTGAACCAACTTAACTGAAATTTGACAACATAGTATTGGGTGGCGGTGAGATGATAGTACGTTAGGGAAACCAATTCTAATAAGATCAAGTCTACTTGGTCTCTTTAGACTGGTGAAACTAGCCGAAGCTACCGATCCAAAATCCAAACTAGTTAGACCAGAATTTACCAAAAGTAATTTTGAAGATGGAATTTCACTAAAAGGCTTTGTCTAGGAAAGGGTTGATGATCCAATAAGGCTACGGCCAAAGAAGGCCTTGTGCCTCGCCAAGACCTGGAAGCCAATTTTTGAATTCAAATTCAATTTACTCTTGTAAATTCGAATCTAACACAAATTTTCAGTTAATTTAGATCCAAATATTCTTTTCAAATTAATTGTTTTCAAAATTAATCTAACTTTTCAAAATTAACCTGTTAAATTAAATATGTCTCACAAAATATTAAGGTAACCTGTTTGATCACATAGAAATGGGTGAGATATTTAGGACCTAAAAGTTGAGTCACCATACCATTCAATAATCAACTAAATAATTCAATTTTAAAAAATTATTCAAAATTATCTCTAGTTTTCAAAATATTGAATTTAAAATAATCGTTTAAATAAATTTAGTTATATTAATTTAGTTATTTGATTTCAAACATAGTTCACTAGTCAAACCTGTCAAAATAGTCAACTAGTCAAATAGTCAAAAATGACATTTTTAGTTAAACGTACAGGGGATGGTTTATTCTTTTCTTTCAAAGTATTTTGAAAAATTATTACCATTTCAAAAGGTTTTTTTATCATACCAGATTGTATTTTCAAAAATCTATCTCCTTAAAAATGTCATACTCAAAAGGCATGTTTCAAAATTGTTCCTTAAGTTTGACAAACCCTAAGACTAAGAGGAGGATTAACTTGTGGTCAACAAGCCTCCTAGGACTATGTCAGATTCAGGGGGAGCTCAAATTAAAAGAAGAAGTTTAAAAATACTATATTTTCCAATAATCACAATATTTTTTTTGTGCTTTACAAAAACCATTATTATTTCAAAATGTTTTTCGAAAACAGGGTCTCTGCTCAAATTGAATTTACAAAAAATTCTATTACCATGCTAGTATTCAAAACTATTCTTTTGATTTTAGTAACCCTAAAGACACAAAGGAAGGTCTACTTAATGATGTACAAGGACTCCGAGGATGTGTCAAATTTAGGGGGAGTCTAAACCAAAAGAAATTATTTGTAACAAGTACTTTCTTTGGCAACTATTTTTGAAATTATCAAATAATTCTTTTTGAACTGAACCCTAAGAACTCAGAGGAAGAATACTTGTGGTCAACAAGCTTCCAAGGACTGTATCAAGTTTAGGGGGAGGTTAAATTGAACAGTTCAAAATAATATGTCTTAATACACTAGTGTTTAAAATTCTTTTGAAATTGCAAGTAATTTGCCTTTAAAAATACCATTACTCTATTTTTCAAAATGTGTTTGTGGCTTAGCAAATCATTTTTTTTGAAATACCTTTTGAAATAATATTTACTTAGGTTGAAAAATTTCCAGGACACTTAGGAAAATGTCCTTGTAGTCAACAAGGCTTCCTAGGATTGTGTCAGACTGGAAAAGAAACCTAGTCAAGTAAAATATTATATTTTTCAAAGTCTAATACGTTTCAAAAATTACTTATTTTTTTAAAAGTCTAATACGTTTCAAAAATTACTCATATTTTTCAAAGTCTAACACTTTTCTAAAAGTACTTATGCGTTTCAAATCATAATTTATCTCAAAAGTACTTGAAAAATCTTTTCTAAATTTTTTTTAAGGAAATTTGTTTTACAAAATTTTTTTTGAGCTCACAAGACTCTTCAAAATGGATTTAATCTAGAAATTTAAGCTTTTTACTATACTTTCGAGAATTATACTAAGTATTTTTATGTTTTCAAAACTCATAGGCTCTGATACACAAACTTTCTCCTTAAACTTTTTCCTTTTTAAAGAAACTTTATTGAAAACTTCGAGTTGCTCTTAACTAAGAATTTCCTGTGTGATACTCAGAAGTTTTTCAAAATATGTTTTTCAAAACTGAACTTAGAAATGGTCTAAAACAGAAGGAGAAGAATTTTTGTTTAATTTTCTTTAAAAGTGCTTCAAAAATTTCTAAGCATTTCTAAGTATTTCAAAATTTCTTAAGTACAAGTAAAATTCTTCTTCTTAGTAAACATAATTTGTTTGAGCAAAAACTAGTTGAAAATTTTGACAAATGTTTCTAAGTAGAATTTCTTTGGTAAAAAACTTGTCTAGAAATTTCTTAAAGTTTTTTTTTCAAAATGCACATAGTGGTTCCAAGCAAATTTTTCTAAGTGTGCAATTTTTTAAAAAAAAAACAAATTTTTTTTCAATTCTCAAAGTTGAACCTTCTGGGGGAAATTTGGCTTCAAAATTTGGCCTAAGTAAAATTCCTTTTTGCAAAGCCTTGTAAGTAAAAGTTTTTTTAAAACAAAATTTAGGTTTGCAAAATTGTCTAAGTGTAAAAAGTTTTTATGCAAATGCTTTTTAAAACACTGTGTCAAAAAAACTTAGAAGTTTTACACAAACTCAAAACTCCCTATTAGATACCTTGCTCACCCATGTTTGTGTTTGATATATGTCAAAGGGGGAGAAAAAGTCAAAGTTAAGTATTCAAGGTTTTAGGGGGAGTATGAGAAATAAAATTTTTTCCCATACTTCATTGTGTTTTTTCCTATACTTCATTTTTACATTATGTTCTCAACTATTATAAAGTTTTTTACTTAACTTTGAATTGTGTTGCCATAATCAAAAAGGGGGAGATTGTTGGTGCAGGAAGCACCATATCGATCCTTGTTTTGATATTGGCAAAGGATTCAAAGTTAAGTTTGTTTGTGATCTAACAATATTCACTGAGTGTGCAGAGATAAAGCCCTAGCGAAGGACTGCTAGGCACCTGGCGAAGGAATGCCAAGATACAAAGCCCTAGCGAAGGACTGCTAGGCACCTGACGAAGGAATGCCAGGATACAAAGCCCTAGCGAAGGACTGCTAGGCACCTGGCGAAGGACTGCCAGTATCTAAGCCCTATCGAAGGACTGCTAGGCAACTGGCGAAGGACTGTCAGTATCCAAGCCTTAGCGAAGGACTGCTAGGCGCCAGGCGAAGGACAGCTTGGGACTAAAGCCCTAGCGAAGGAATGCTAGGCACCGGGCGAAGGGTAGCTCGGCATCCAAGACCTGACAAAGGACCGTCAGGCAAAAGTCCAACCAAAGGAGCGGTTGGCATCAGGTAAATTCTCCCGAGAGGAGTAGGTGAGGACGCGTTCCCCGTCGAGGGAACAGTAGGCGTCGGTTCGACCTAGGACTCCATTTTGGAGACCAAAGTCAGAACCAAGACAGCTAAGGCTGTATAAATCTAATAATTAATTATGTTATTGTGTTTTGGACTAACCCTGGATGCAGGACCGAAGGAACGTGAGTCTGCAGCTCAGAGTGCCTTAAAGGAGTGAGGCAACTGCTGACCAGGGCGCCCGGAGTGTCCCGGTCGCCCCCAAGGTGAACACCAAACACACAATCAAAAAGTGCGCTTCGACAGTACAAGCTGCGGGCGCCCCCGTGCTTCCGGGCGCCCCCGCTGCTCCCGGGCGCCCCCTGCGCTGCGGGCGCCCCCATGCGCATACATCGAACCCGAACCCCTCGAAGCCAAGCAAAGCCAAAGGATAGAGTTTGACCCGGTCAATCCGGGCGCCCCGAGTGCTACGGGCGCCCCGGTCAAAGCGGATCCAGAGGATCAGACGCGACCGAGACTTTGGCGGATCGAAGGCCACGTGGGGGGCACCCCCGACATCCCGGGCGCCCCCAGGCCCTATATAAGGGACCTTCAACCAAGGCTTCAACACAACTGTTCTCTCGACGCTCCAACGATCTTCTACGCTCGTGCCTTGCTCCGGAAACACTCCAACTCGAGCTGACGACGTCCCGCTGCTCCGAACAAGTCAAATCATTCCGGACGTCGGTAACGAAGATCGAAATTTTAATATTGTTATTGCACTTATTTGTAATCAAATCTTTGTAAACAATTCTGCGCTTATATAGAATTGCCCAAAGTAAACGGTCAACGACCGTGGGCCTTGGAGTAGGAGTCGACACAGGCTCCGAACCAAGTAAATCGACTGTGTCTTTTGTGCTGTGTTTTGTTTTATTTTTCCGCTGCGTACGTGCTCTTTTCAAATCCGAAAGTTTTCCGATATTCACCCCCCCCCTCTATCGGGCTTCTCGATCCAACAATAAAGACTTAATTTTATAAGTGCTTTCCAAACATTATTAGGAAGTAATTCTTGAAAAGCTATTGGAATTAATTTTTGCATGAACACATGATAATCATGACTCTTCATTCCAACCATTTTTAGTCTATTTGTATCCACGCAACGAGACATATTAGAGGTATATTCATTTGGAAATTTGATTGCTTTCAACCAAGAACACATTGCTTGCTTACTTTTTTGTCCAATGTATAACATGCCTTAGGATGTTTACCAATTGTTTTATTCTGATGCAACTCAGGTTTGCTTACTAATTTTTTCAATTCTTCGTGTGATTTTGTTATATCTTTAGTTTTCCCATGAACATTCAACACAGTATTGATGATGTTGTCAAAGAAATTTTTCTCAATATGTATCATATCTAAATTATGTTGAATGAGTAAATATTTTCAATATGGAAGCTCCCAAAAAATACTTCTTTTCCTCCAACCGCATTTGTTGACTCTAACAATGTACTTGTTGATATCATTTGAACCATCCGATATATTGTTAGAAATCCATAACTAACAATTTCATTAAACATTTCTTCGCCTGACATCCAAACTGGGGGTAGTTTCCTAACTACTTCATTCCTTTTGAAAATTTTCTTATTTCTTCTGAACGAATGATCAACAGGTAAAAATTTTTGATGATTATTAAACTAAGAAATCTTTCTACTGCAAGGCAAAGAAAATACATCAGACTAACTCATACAATGTGGACACACTAACTTTCCAACCATGCTCCATCCTGATAACATTGATTATGCAGGAAAATCACTAATAGTCGATAACAATGATGTATGCATTGTAAAGTTTTATTTACTTACAATGTCATACGTCTCTAAACCTATATTCCATAAATGATTCAGCTGAACAATCAAAGCTTGCAAAAATACATCTATTTGCCCTTTTGGATTATGAGGACCTGGAATTAGCATGGTAAGAAACATGAATTCATTTTTCATGCACATCCATGGTGATAAGTTATATGATGTTAAAATAACTTGTCATGATAAATATTGTTGTGCATAACTTCCAAATGGCTGAAATCTATCTGCAGAAAGTTCAAGTCTTACATTACGTGGTTCCATAGCAAAGGTAGAAAATATTGAATTTAAATGTTTCCATGCAGGGGAATCACAAGGATGACACATTATGTCTCCTTCATGTCCATGGTTTTGATGCCAGATCATATGACTTGCTGTTGCTGTTGATGCATGCAAGCGTTGGAGTCTAGTAGTCAAAGGGAAGTAATACATGACTTTGTAGGGAATATTTTTCTTCTTCTTCTCAACCATGCGACTACTATGCTTGTAATGAGGATGATTACACATTTTACATTCCATCAACTCACTATCTTCGTTTCAATAGATCATGCAATTATTGATACAACAATGTATCTTCTCGACTGGCAAACCCAAGTCTCTAATTAATTTTTTAGTATTGTAGAAACTATCAGTTATGCAGTTATCTGTTGAAAGCAACTCTGATATCAATTGACATATATCATCATAACATCGTTATGAGAAATGATGTTCCGCCTTTATATTCAATAATCTTGCAGTAGCAGACAATTGAGAATGACCAGAAGGAATACATTCCCATACTTCTCTCTCACTAACCTTCAACATGTCATACATTTTCTGAACTTTAGGAGTAGGTATTTGATCTACATTTGATTGATCAAATGCATTCATTGCATCGTAAACCATTGATTACATTGCATCGGCAGACCTATATGATGCCTCTGGACCAATTGAGTTAGATGATGAAGCAACAGAAGGTCCAACAGATTCAAATACATACGACTCTTCATGACAATACCAGTTGTAATAATCTGGAACAAACCCATACCTACTAATATATGTTTTCATTGTATCCTCATCGCGAAAAATTATATTTCTACATCTGCGTTGATTTCATGGACACTTTAACTCGACTTCATTCAAATACTTAGGATGATACTTTACAAAGTTTACAAATTCTTCAACTCCAGTAAAAAATGTTTCGCAGATAAATCCATTATCTAACATATTATATATCCACGCCTTGTTTGTATACATTGTATCCTAATAACAATAAAATATTTAATTAGGATACTAGCAAATTACTCGCTTACTAATTAATCAAACACAACTTAATCAAATAAAATCCTAAATTATTATCTAATCAATTAATCAAATAGAACTTAATCATATTAGCATCCTAAATTATTATCCAATTAATTAATCAAACAGATTTAATTAAACAGAACTTAATCAAATAGAACCCTAAATTATTATCTGATTAATTAATCAAATAGAACTTAATCAAATTAGGATCATAAATTATTATCCAATTAATTAATCAAACAGATCTTAATTAAATAGAACATAATTAAATAGAACCCTAAATTATTATAGAATTAATTAATCAAATAGAACTTAATCAAATTAGTATTCTAAATTATTATCCAATTAATTAATCAAGCAGAACTTAATCATAAATAATTAACAAAATTAAAAATATTAATTAATTAATAAGTTTAATTAATTAAGAGGATTAACTGCCGGAGGTGGTGCGCGACCGCAGGAGGCCGCACGAGACGTCGGAGGATGATTACACTAAAGCGTTGCGTACTTGTGACTGGAGGATTGGTTCGCCGGAGGAGAAGACACGACGGAGAAACATGGGGGGGGGAATCTACTGAACGCGCGATGGCGGGGGAGAGGGAGAGGGGGAGGGCGAAAATAAACCTAAAATAGTGATAAAAATGACTTGTCCATCGCTATTAGCAATGGATTTTTAATTGTCCGTCGCTAATAGCGACGGATTTTTAATAGTTCATCACTAATAGCGACAGATTTTTATTTGTCTATCGCTATTTGCGGTGGCATTGACCTTTTCCGCTGCTAATTTAGGATATTTGACTTGTATTCCAAAATTAGCGACGGATTTAATTTGTCCGTTGCTAATAGCGACGGACAATTATAAAATCCGTCGTTAATCCCGATTTTTTTTGTTATGCTATTTATTTCATTCCTTTTTGCAACTAACAATTTAGCTATAATAGTCAACTTGTGATTTTGCATTATCGCTAATGATATTGCTAGCTGATGAGATTGAATAGCCCGTGGCCGGCACGTGGGATGAAGAAGCTGCGTAGCAAGACCCGACGAGTCTGAGAAACTCTCCTTTTAGAGTTCCCGGGACACCCAGGGCCCCCTGCGGTGAACACAAACAGGGAAAGCAGATCATAAAACCCCTCCTGGGGTCACCCCGGGAAGTCGAGTCCCAAGACCACCTCGGGGAAGTAGAGTGCCCGCGCTCACCCGGGCTAGAAGACCTCGAGATCACCTCGGGGGAGCGGAGCCCGAGCTGCCTTAGACATCAAGTAACGGTCACTCTATCTGCGAATAATAATCATCAATAATCACGGGATGAGCATGACCCGTAATCCACTGTCATTAGTGCCTTCATCCTTGTAACGACCCAGATTTAATAACTGCGACGGCTGTTACAAGGGTTATCCAGTAACCGAAGATAGGAGGAACGTGGCGAAGATCATGGAGACACGTACGTTCACCTCCTCATATATATAAGGTACCCCAACCCCTCTGGTAACGGGGTTACGCATTCTCTACGCTTATACTCTTTTTTCTGTCTTACACCTTTCTCCAACGAGACACTGACTTGAGCGTCGGAGTGAGCTCCGTCGGAAAACCTCTGGCGTGTTCCTCTAACGCTCGTGTTGATCTCGCAGGGCACGGAATTCCTTCCCTCAACGTCAACCTCCACGTGGGCTGAACTCCGGTGATTGGCTATCAACGTCGATTCCTTCCGGAACACTAGCAATGATAAACAAACACACATTCTCAAAGTTGACGACTTAAAATTAATTCGATAAAAATATATCGAAAAGTTTGGTTAATTGAGTCGAAAATCAAATTAATTAATATTTTATCGGTTCAGTTTATTTAATTTTTATTAGAAAATTTAATTGGTTCGATTAATTGGAAAAAATTTACTTTATTCGATTTCGATTAAATTAGTTTAATCAATTTTATTTTGAACCGAGACCATAATCTAAGTATTAAAGCCTAGGAGATATCACGTAAATTTAATCAACTCCAAAATGTCCTAAAGGTTTAAATGCCCTTATCTCGAAAATTAAATGAACTCAACATGATAAATTTAATTAAAAATATATAATTTTGTCAATATATTTAAAAAAAATGATAACTGTTAAAACAACGGTAAATTACAGAAAACTCCTTAATGCCCACTTGATCTTTGCATGCACTCCCTATTTGAGTTTTTCTTTACATTCACTTCCTAATGGATTGAGTATAAAAGAGTGAAAATTGAGTATACATCAGTAAAAATTGAGTATAAAAGAGTAAAATTTGAGTATAAAAGAGTGAAAATTGAGTATACAGTTTCTTGATGTGGTGGATGCAACCTTACATACTCAAATTTCTAACTTTTATACTCAACTTTCTTCAAATAATATTCACCAAACTGTCTTGTCAATCCCATCAGGGACTACATATAAAAAAAACTTGAGTGAGGATTGCATGCAAAGATGAATTTAAAGATAGGGAGTTTATGAAAATTTTCCCTTATAACAATGCATAAAACATGTTATATTGATAACAAATATTATAGGTCGACAAGTTTTTTGATATTAAATTACACGCGTATCCATTTGGCAAACAAATTTCAAATTTTAGACTATAATTTAAATATTAATATTCAAATCTAAATTAAAACGAACATAAGTTTCAACTCATTGATCATAAATTTTTATTTTATTTTTTTTAATTTTAAAATTTATTTTTGGAAAAAACTCGAGTCAAAATTAAAAAGTATAAAATTTTAAGAATAATATAAAAATTACATTGGTGGATCAATGCGCCACTGGACGAAGCTGGTTGGATATCTCCCGTAACTCAAACTGGTCGACATTCCAGCCGTTGTCGCTTATAATCGACAACGATCCTATCAAAATCGAAAAGTTTTCATATTAGGCCTAACGTGGACCTGATATTATTCCCATATTATGCATGTATCCATCTAAAAAAGAGAATAAAGAAAAGAAAAAAAAGAAAAGAATGCATGAAAAAGAGGGAGAAATGAGAAGAGAGGAGAGGAAAGAGAAGATAGGTTGCATGTATAAAAAAAAGAGGAAAAGAAAAAGAGATTACATGCATATAAATTAGATTTATAAAAGGATAAAATAGAAAGAGTATTGAAAAAAATATACTTTTTGATAAACATCAAAGTAATTTACGTTTTTTAATTAATTCAAAAATTACATATGACCTTAGTTAAAATGCCCTAAAATATATCATAAATAGTAATCTAATTTTTAACATCCTTTTAATGTGTCATAATACCGGGGACAACAAAATTGTACACGGAGACCCCCGCTGGGATCAGGTCAATAAATTACCAACGTACCGTTTTCTGTTGTTTTTTCCAAAATCCGACTCGGATCCAAAGTTCCTTTTTCACCGCCCCTTATTTTGCTTTCTTTATTATTGAAATCCCCTTAGTGGCCGTCAGATTTAAAAATTTAACGGTGGCGATCTAATCCAGCGCCGCGCCGACCGAAAGCGACCCCGTCCGCGTTCTATAAATGAGGGCGAGACTTGAGAGGTCGAGGCGGCTTGTTGGGCTTCGGTCTGGATCTAGACTCAGCCGCCTGCGTTCGCTGTAGCATCGCAAGTCTCGTTGAAGAAGAGGGGGGAAAGGCAAAGGGAGAAGAGGCGAATGAGTGGATAGAGGGAGGGGAGCATTCGATTTGCAGGGTTTCATGTGGGACGCGTGGTCGTCTTCCGAACTAGGTTTCTGATTTATGCTCCTTTTCTGTTACTTTTCTCTTGATTTGGATTTGTGTTTCAAGGGTGCATCTGGCTGGGATTTTGTGCTGTAGATTGTTTAGAATTAGATGAGAAACCTTTCCTTTTGATTTGGAGACCCTGTGTGTCGGATTCTCACGCCTTTCCTTTTTAGGGTTTCTTCTGTCTTATGTGCATCTAGGTTAGATTCCGGTGACAGGGATACCGGTAACGAAAAAAACTTGGGAGTTTTAGCTTCTGGAATATATGGTAAAAAACAGTCCTTTTGATTTTTGGTAGGTTTGGTTTCGGAAGAAGGGCAATTTGGTGCGAATTAGATATTTTCTTCGCCTCAATTTGGTTTTGTGCTAATTCCCAGCGTGATCATTGATTACGTGAATCCGTTCTGATCAGCTCTAAACTGGATACTGTATATATCTTGTCTCATCAGCCGAGTTTGGTTTGATAACTTCTGATGTTTTACTGAGTTCGAAAAGTATAAAAAAAGACAATAAAATTATTGCTAGCAAATATATTGCTGTAAGCTTGACCTCATGCAAGGTTTTGATTGATGTGAACAGTCTCGTCGGATTGACCACATGGCACCCACAGTGCTAATGGAATACACCAAAGAGAAGCGGAGGAAGGGATGTTCACAGGATCTTTCATTTGCCTCGAAGGAAAAATCTCATAAATTGTCTCAAGGGTATGGACGTGCTTCTCTACCTGACTGTCAACATGATTCTGAGAAGATGCATGATTCAGAGGATGTGGGCAGTTCCATACGTGCTCAATCTGATGATTCCACTCCTGCGAAGAGGCAGAAGTGTGCTAGTGTAAACCTTGACAGATGCGAGGGATTTAATGTCCCACTTCAACGAATTTCTTTCACAAAAATATCTGGTTCTCAAAGAAAGGAAATCAAAATTAGACTTGAATTAGAATTAGATCAGATCCAAATGTTACAAAAGAAATTTTTCTCTAACCTAGCCACTGTTGGCACTATTACAACTTGTTCAGTCAATGAGAGTGAGAAAGAAGTTGATCCAAAGAGCATTACCCAGCTAAAGCGTGTGGCTTCAGGAAAGTCAGCATCTTTGAAAATGCCTTTTCCTCTGCCTCGTGTAGACATTTCAAGTTTGGCATTGATGAAACAATGCGAGGGACTTCTAAAGCGCTTAATGTCACAACGGTTTGCTTGGGTCTTCAACAGTCCTGTAGATGTGAAGAAATTGAATATTCCTGACTATTATGATGTTATTAAGCATCCGATGGATTTGGGAACCGTTAAAACTAAAATAAGCTCAGGTGGTTACTCCAGCCCATGGGATTTTGCTGCAGACGTGAGGCTTACCTTTACCAATGCAATGACATATAACCCACCCATAAATGATGTCCATGGCATGGCAGATACATTGAGCAAGTATTTTGAACTTCGTTGGAAACCAATAGAAAAGAAATTAGCTGCAGCTGGTGCACATGGTAAGAAAGAAATTCAAGCTCCAAAATCTGCAGTGTCATCCCAAGAGGGAAAAAATCTCTGCATGCTGGAGGTTTACTCTCGTGACAGGAAGAAATCACATAATGATTACATTGATTGTGTGCCTCAAGGGGTGAAATGCCAAATGACAACTGAGGAAAAACATAGACTAAATAGTGTTTTGGAATCTCATTTGGAAGATCTTCCAAATAATATCATTGATTTTCTGAGACAGCAAAGCAATATGAATGATAGCAGTGGAGAAATAGAAATTGATATCGAATCTTTAGGTGATGATACACTCTTTAAGTTACAGGATCTTATGGATAGGTATTTACAGGAGAGAGATGTGAGACAACAGGTGAAATCTGAGCACTGCAACATGGTGGTAGGCACTCTGATAATATCTCACCAGGAATTTGGTTTTGGTCTTTATATTTTGGATTACTACAGTCATTATTGTGTCGTGCAGGTTTCTGGAAATGGCATTAGCACCTCAGTAATGCATCAGTACAAAGGTTTGCCTGCTGGCTTGGCTATTATTCTTTGATAGACATAAGTGGCTTTTGAGTTTGAAAACTAAGCTGGTGTTGGTCATTTTCAGGCAATAATTCTGTTGAAGAGGATATAGATATTGGTGGTGATGATCCTCTCATACCTAATTACCCCACCTTGGACATTCGAAAGGACTCAAAGTTTAGAGAAATCAAGTGTGCCAGCTCAAGCAGTTACACTAGTGATTCAGGATCTTCCACTGGTGTGTATTACCTTTTGTACTCACAAGATTGTGTACGGTTTTTTTTACTATTATCACTATCAGCGATACCAAGTCAAAGATTTATAGTCCTTTTTATTTTGCAAAATGTGATATGGATATCCTTCATTACGTGTTTTTGTTCGACTAAGAAAATTTCACCTACTTGGTGAAATTTGATACTTTGGTAGCATTCTTGATTATATTTGGTTTGCTGCATATTTTAATGGTAAAGAAACTAATTTTTTTCTGTCAATATGGTTTTTGTAATATTTTCATGAATTCCATATTAGTTGTAAATTTGAGTGATACCTATGATTATTTTCTTACACAGTATAGAGTCTTATTACTAGGCTTATTCAATTATTTTTTTAATGCAATGAATATAGTTTGTGGGCATTTGATGATTAGTGTTGTTTATTATTACCTGCTATTGCTTATGAATGCGTCTATCTCTATTTTCTTATATATAATCTGGATAGTTTCCTATACTTTTGGACTTCTAAATTTGTTCTTCAATGCAGAAAATTTAGTTTCCTATTGTCTTGTATTAATTCCTATTCTCAGCACTTATGTACTGATGGTTGTCAAATTGAGGTTTATATTGTAAATACTAGCAATCGCGTACACGCGTTGCGTGTGTAATATAATTCATGAATATGTGTAAATTTTATCTCACTTTATGAAAGAGTTTGTTTAGTTAAAATTTGAAATTTTAATTTTGAAAATTTTAAAATATAATTTCAAATTAAAATTTGGAATTATATTTTTTGAATTTGATAAATTATTTTCTAAAATGTTAATTTTGGATTAAGATTTGAATTTTCTTTTTAAGATTTATAATGATTTATCTTTTGAATTTGTATTTTTAAGATTGGAGATTTTATTTTCTAAATTTTTAGAATTTGAAGGATAAGAAGTTGAAATTACTAATAAGTCTTGAAATTATTTTCAGTGTGAAAAGAACAAAAACATTAACGTAACTTAATTTTGGACTTCACCAAATTAATTGAAAGTTAGTAAAGAGTTTAGATTCTTTATAAATAGTAAGATTTTGATGAATTATGGGATCGGCTTAAGTATTAAATAAAAAATAAAAATGTTAAAAATATAATTCTACGCATTCATAATAGTTTTATATAATATTTCGTTTAATATCATTACATAATAGATTAAATTGATGTTAATTCATAACAAAGATATATAAAGTTCTATTCTGTATCTATGATGATCTACAAATCATTATTTCTTACGCCCATTAAGAATTGAAATAGAATGAGCAATAAATAACTTCATCAAATTTTTTTACACAAAAATCAGTGCCATCAAAGGAAAAAATAGCTTAGACATGTCATGACTTCTAAATCACTATCAATTTTGCTGTCGTTATTCATTTTATTTACAGTGACGATATGTATTTTTCTCAATTATTGTTAGATTGGCTATCATCAACTATGTATTTCGACTAACAAGATTCTTTTTTCCTTCTATGTCATTTCTAGTATGTTGGGTTTAATTTAAGCTCTTGACGAGGTAAATTTATTTTTAGTGGGTTAGATTTATCTTTTTAAACTGTTTTATTTCTTATTTTAGAATCATATAAAATAAGATTCATTGCGAATTGTTTTAAATTGAATGGAATTGTCACACTTTTCACTTCCGAGTCAAATTTGAGAATGGTATCGTTTTACATGTGAATTGTATCATACGTATGAAATGAATCGAAATCTTTGATTTTATTAATATTATTTTGGTTTAATTTCTATTCCCTGACTCTTGTTATACCTAGGAGTTGGGATCCATATAGTCCAACAACTTCTATAATTTTGTTTCTATTTGCTGAAGTTGCTTTCTTACATTTCTCAAAACTGTTTTTCTGTAAATTATAAGGTCATTGACATTCTTAAGCAAAGCTTGGTGATGCACCTAAATTGATACGGACTTATTTGGGCCTCTTGATATTATTATTGCCATGACATGTAGATAATGTAGGTTGTATTATTTTGTTACATTGAGAAGACCTCAACAGATGTACATATTGTCTGTAATCTTAATTAATTAATAACAAAATTGATATTAGATTAACTCTTCATAGGTGATTCAACTAAATTTACAGGATACTGGTTTGTTTTGACTTTTCTTGGTATTGTTCTTGCTATGTCATCTAAATAATGTAGGTTTTATTATTTTGTAACATCAAGAAGACATAACATATTTGTCTGTGTTGCCTGTATACTTGATTAATTAATCAAAAAGTTGATGTTAGATTAACAATCACAAAATGAAACATAAATATCTTTCATGGTCAACTTATTACACAAAAACATGGAGTCCAGACAAGTAGTTTGCTAAAGAATGTTAGCAATTTATCCTTCAAAGAAGTTATTAAACAAAAGAAGTCATATGAAGTGACAATCAACTTTTGAAGTGTTTTGTTTGACATGCAACCCAAATCACTTGGAACGTAAATAATTCTTGATTGTTGCATTGGACATTCATTGCTCTAGTTTCTCAAATCATGATCATCAATTAAAAATTTACATGATCTCACTGATTATGCGTCAATTGTATTATTATGAATTGAATTGTAACATCAATTACAGAAGATATACCTGGATTAATTACTGTAAGATAAATGAGTTACTTTAGAATCTTCAATAACGAGTACAGTCTTCAAACATATTCTTTCTACAAAATATGAGCTAGGGAATTGAAATATTTAATGTGCAAATTAGTATACTGATTTTAGCAAAAGATCAACTACATTTTCTTTCAGATATTTCCAGAGCTACAAATTAGTTTCTAACCTAAATATTTGTGCCCTTTTCAGATCTTCAATAACAAATTTGTCTTTTGAACATTTGGTCATTTTTAATCATCTAATGTGCACCACTCTTTGATAAAAGACTCATCAAAATAATCCTCCGGTCACAAATCTTTTGTAAATTGGACATAACCTGGACTATATAATTGGTTGTTTCTGAAACCAAACACAGTAATTTTCTGATATTTTTGAACCAATTTGGTAATTGAAATGGAAATATCTTCTTTTCAATTTGCATATTTTAATATAATTTGAGATTGCTCCATATAAACTCCCCTGAAGATGCTACTGGATGAGAAAGTGTTCTTCACACACACCTAAAACATCTCACTAACTGTAATTAGCTATCAAGGGAAAAAATAATGATTGAATTGAGATAAGAAACAAGAGAAAATATCTTGAAGTAATCTCCACTATATTGTTGAGTATATCCTTTATCAATCAATATTTCCTTATATTTAGTTACCTTATTCTTGGGATGACTCTTAAACCCAATAACAACAAATATGATATGCATCACGAAGTGAAAGAATGAGCTTTCATGCTTCACATGAAAAAGTGCAGGTATCTCCTCATTCATGGTTTATTTCCATTAGAAGAATCAGAGGGCTTAATTATACAATTCATAAATAACAAAGAGAAGGCACTGGTGAGGTTGAGAACTTAATAAACGTTATCTTCTATGCTAACGACACACCTATAGTGGAAGGAACGGATGGTTTTGGAGTGGATTGGAAAAGTGATGAGGTGAGTGTAGATGATGGAGAGCCCCCTGAAATGGAGTCATTATTCAATAAAGTGATATCATTAATAGGATAACAAATGAGTGTTTGAAGTAAAGATGTGCTTCTAAAGTCTTGTATGATCATTGTATGGTTGTTTTGTTTAAAAAAAGGGTTATAAGAATGTAATATGATCTGCTATATTGAGAGTTGCACGACCTTAGTCAATGATTTTGTGAGAGAGGAGAGAATTTTTGAAGAGGAAGTTACCTTCTTGCTTGAATCATAAAAACAGTGAAAGGGCTCATTTATAAACCTTAAAATATTAATAATATGATTTCATAAGACATGTTCAGAACTAACTAAATTTGCCAGAAATAATAAAATTAAGCGAGTACAAATTAAATAACAGTTGAAATAAATTGCAAAAAAGATCTTTTCTATTGGACATGTTAATTTAGCAAAGTTCTTTTTGTCTTATCTCTATAAATTAACTTGTTAGAAATTAAGTTTGTATGTAAAAAAAAACTACTTGAGTTATTTTCTTCTAATCGCAAGTATAACTGTTCTGAAGTTGTGTTTGTTTCTCTGTCTAGACTCTGACAGTTCTGCTGGAAGTGAATCAAAGAAAGTTTCCAATCCGAAGGATGGTGCTAAGGTATGTCTGTTTCTTAGTGACTGATTTCACAGGATTCATTCTTCCTAACAATGGGCATCTGGAATATGTTTTTCAGATTAGTTCTTGGTTTTAGCATTTTTCATGTTTGCCTTATATCTGCTTTTGCCATGTCTTATTCATATGGAATAAATCTATGTAATTTTGATATTTTGTTGTTTTTGTATCAGGAAAATTCAGCAAACAGGGCAGGTTCTGATCAAGAGAAAAGTGATCTAATGAATCCATTTGATATGAATAGTGAGTTGTATTATATCTTAACCAATAATCTTCGGAAGATGTTAAATACTAAATGATTGTAACTAATACTAATGGCAAGATGCAGGACCTTTGAGCGAGTTGAATTGCTTGGAGAATGCTGCAGATGGGAAACCTTCATTGATTGACTCTGTGAGGTGCCAAGAGGGTAAGCATGAATAGTATGAAGAAATCTGTGGCCCAATGGTGCTAAGCTCTTAATTTGCATGGGTCGGCTTATCTTTTACCCTTGGAAATGTTAGGGGAGCATGCTCCATCTGAGAAAAACCTATCCCCAGAAAAGCAATATAGAGTTGCTTTGCTGAGGAATCGCTTTGCCGATACAATTCTCAAAGCTAAGGAGAAAACACTTGGTCAGGTAGGGCTGATGTTCAAACCTAAATTTAAACTTTTTGCAATGCTTCTGTAGTTCTAATATCAGAAAATATGTTGCTGTCTTCACCTCAGGGTGCCAAGGGTGATCCTGAAAAACTGCAACATGCAAGGGAGGAAATTAAACGACAGCAAAAGGAAGGTAACAAAAGTTGTCGAGTTTGATCTGATTGCACCAGTTTTATGCCTTCATATAATTGAGAACCATCTGTTGCTACTGGGATAGAGCGAGCACGGCTTCAAGCCGAAGCTAAAGCTGCGGAGGATGCTCGTAGGCGAGCTGAAGCTGAAGCTGTAGCTGGTGCTAAACGTCAAAGGGAGTTAGAGCGAGAAGCTGCACGCCAAGCCTTGTTAAAGGCTTGTACTTTGGTTTCATAATACTTTCTACTTCTTCTCCATTGCACTTTTTTTTCACATCAATTTGTGATGTCTTTGCAGATCGAAAAGACAGTTGAGATCAATGATTGTCGAATTCTTAAAGATCTGGAACTGCTTGGAACTGCTACAATTGCAGAAATGCCCATATCAAATAACGAGAAGAGCCTTGGCTATTCTCTTGATGACATAGGAGGCTTTAGACTAGGGGGCAGTAACCCTCTAGAGCAACTCGGGCTGTTTATGAAGATGGATGATGAAGAAGAGGAAGAATCTGAAAATGTGCCTATGAATGAAGCTGAGGAAGGAGAGATTGAATGACTCTATAGACACTGTTTAACTTAGACT
The DNA here is from genome assembly GCA_024364735.1 of Boesenbergia rotunda. Taxonomy (NCBI): domain Eukaryota; kingdom Viridiplantae; phylum Streptophyta; class Magnoliopsida; order Zingiberales; family Zingiberaceae; genus Boesenbergia; species Boesenbergia rotunda. Next base: position 172,804 of record JAGFNQ010001849.1, on the reverse strand, counting down.
TTTCTCTTGCATCATATCAGCATCAATGATTCTGACTCCCGCTAAAGGTTATGCACTAAAAAAATCAATATGATTAGTCCCACCATCTGCTTCCGAGGATGACGACTATACCTCCACCTGGGAGGATTAACTGATGATCAATGGAAATACAGTCGTGGAGCATTTGCTACAGGTAGCTTTCAGCTTTGCATAAGTTGAGATTTTTTTACCAAGGAGAGGACAATGTGTCTGTGTACTGGTTGCCTGATGATCTAAACCATTTATGTAGGAGTTGTACATAGAATGGAGCGATTGATTTGGTCTTTGCATCGTATTCTGCACTAGTTTACATAATCTAGACGTAGTGGGTCTCCAGTGATGTGCCAATATGTGGTGGCTCTTTTACAAAACCAAAGAAACATCCACGCTAGGTATCCCAAGATGATGGGATCTTCAGTATTCTTTTTGTTGCTAAACTTGTATCTATACTTATAATCAAGTTCTAGGCAGTATCTATAATTGTGTAGTTGCAACCTGTCTGTTAGTCATGGCGTATTATGCTTGCCGAGATTTGGTTTATAATACTTTATGAATAGATCTTGAATTGATGAAATGTTAATATATGAGTAGCAACCAGAGGTCTGTCATTTACTTTGTTTATCAGGTACTAGATTCTTTCTTAAAGTGTTCAAATATGTTTTTTTCCTCTCCTATTAGTGCTTGCAGACTTATTTTAGTGGTATATCTTTGTCCTATTATTGTAGCCACTCTTGCCATCTACTTGCAGACAATATCTATAGTTCTGTCATTGCGATCATGGAGTGGAATGCTTGTTTGGTTATGGAGATATGGTTTAGGATAGCTATGAATATGTCTGAATTTATGCAAATGTGAATGTATCTCTATTGCTTGTTTCTTCTCGACGTGATTTCTTGATTGCTACGAATCATATCCATAATTGTTGACTGTTGCAAAAGGTGACCACGCTCGCGGTTTAATATTGTCGGGAAATTCATAATTGTTAACCACTTTACGGGAATTGATGTGTTATTTTCATATGGATTAGAAATAAAAGGTGCAACGATGATTTAATTCGATTCAATAGTATTTATATTTTTTTAACCACGAAAATAAATTTTAATTAATTGGAAATTTTAATTTATTAAGAAATTAAGTTAAATGTTATTAGAGGTTTAAAGTATAATATGGGAGATGATAACGCTTATCTAGGTGATTCCTAGCACAGATAAGGAAATTACATAGGGTTTCCTTCGGGAATAGTTGCATGTCGGTCCAACTGAGACATGATATGTTGGATATCAGATTCAATATGGGTTTGATATAAAAGATTTCAACGGATTTTTTAATAATATTTTAATATCTTTAAAAAAATTAAAATAAATAATGAATATATATTTGAATAATGACGAGCTAGAATGGTAGCTCATCATCCGAATGTGTCTTCGAGCTAAAAAGCTTTTTTTTTAATTTAAAAATTTAAAATAAGTGATATAAATAGGCAAAATAATAGTGTAAAGAGGTAAAATTAATGTAAATTTCTATTTGGCTCCGGGGATATAGCCCGAGTAAGCCAAAACTTGGCTCCACCCTTGTATTTGAATTCTTTGTAACTTCAGAAATCCATAAGACTTGAAACAAATGCAATCGGGACTCTCAAGGTCAATTATAATCAAAATCTACTGATTGACCTAGAGAGTTTTGATTACCAATTTCAGGTAATGTGAATTTTTGAGGTTGTAAAGAATTCAAATGTACTATCTATTATTATTTTCGATCTTCTATGGTGATGATATTTTGAAAAAATAAATTCTAGTAGAATAAATCGATAGTTGAGAGAGAAGGGGAGAGATTTGTTTTCTACGAGTGAAGAGAGAGGGAGGGAATGGAAAAAGGAGAGAGAGGTTGATGCTGCATGCGGTGAGAAGGATGAGTAGAATGGGGTCCAAAGATATTATTATACTTTTTGGTAATTATTATAAAGTATGATACGTTTTTTTTGTGAATTCAAAATGTTGGGCGTGTCTTTTATAAATTATCATTTTTTAACCATTAAAAAGTAAATTTAATTAATTGAAAATTTTAATTTATTAAAAATTAAATTAAATCTTATTAGAGGTTTAAAGTATAACATGGGGTAAAAATAATAACGTTTATCTCCGATGATTCAGTATCATTGATTTCCTAATTAGATATAAATATATAATTCATAAAGGATTTAACTCAGGAATAATTGCATACGGACCTTTCGTTAGATACAAACAAATAAATCAGAGTTTCGCTCAAGAACAGTAATACATGCAGTAGGATGAGGCAACCTATAGAGCTGATCTCAGATTCATCTATGACAACACCATTACATTAACTATTTGTTCCAATCCATAGGAGGTAATCAAACATTACCTCAAAAGCCGTAAATGTGATCATTCTTTGGTTAGGGCAAGAAGACTTGTTTTGATAACGTTCAAAACATTATAATTCTATTAATGGAAATTTCAGACTATGAATTAATATGTACAATGTTTCACGTAAACAGAGAAATGGTGGAGAAGAATGTTAAATTAATCTACTTTGTCAAGTTAGAGAGAATAAGAGATGAATAGATAGTGTCTTCAGATTGATTCACATGGCATAGGTTATAATCGCAATGAAAATAATGAATATAAACACAAAACACACTAACATTAATATGTTTAAGTAATATGTTTATTGACTATCTTAAATAGGTCAGTGTTCCGGAAACGAACGACGGGGATGGTGAGTCACCAAAGCGCATCCCACGACGATGGTGAAGGGGAAAGGATGTTCGCGTCTTGCGAGATTAACACGAGCGTTAAAGGGAATGCACCGAAAGATTTTCTGGTGGAGTCCTCTCCGACGCTCAAGTCAGAATTCTCCCATTTTTCGGAGGACAACGAGTAATCAATTGCTATAATCTTGGCAAACTTACCCCCTTACCTGGATGCCAAGCCATCTTATACACCTGAGGTCTTTATCACACGTGTCCCCACGTTCTCCTCCACATTCCTTAATCATCGGTTACTTGATAGATATCCTTTCTTTTGGTAACGGCCACTGCGATCATTAAGGCCTTAATTACCGTGTATTGTGAATAATAATTATCTGATGACTTTTCTATTCTGGAAGGAGGAACGGATACTTGAAGTCGGGGTTTCTGATCCCTATGTTGATCTTTGGGCTCTACTCTCCTGAGTCAGCTCGGAGTCTCATCTCCCGAGCTGAACTCGGGGCCTTCATCCATTTTTCCGAGAAGTCTTGGGAGCCTAATTCCTAGTCTAACCTCGGGGGTTTTCTTCCATTCTCCCGAGGTAGTCTCAGGAGCCCGATTGCTAGTCTGACCTCGGGGCACTGGTTCGGCGAGCCCTACCACGTAGCTTCCCCGTGTCACGTGTCCATCCTGGGATGCGCATCCCTATCACAAGTCCCCCTTTCAAGTCTAATCGAAGGAAGTGTGGCTGATTGATTAGGCTGGTGGTATAGTGAGGGGAAGCTAAGTATCTGTGGACCCATATTATCATTCCTTCTCTCATAACGACTTGTTGGCTCCTAAGAATCGAAACATTCGTCCCTTGACCCAAGGCGGGCCGTTGAATTAACCTAGAAGTCTCTGTGAGTTCCGAGACCCGGTAATGATAGCTGTCCATAACTCATTAAGAGAGCATAGGGCATCTTAATGGCGAGGGGGCATTCCAGTGAATATAATATTGCCATGTGGTAGGATTTTTTTCTACATGATTTCCTTCTGATACGCGCCATAGGGCCATACCAACTGATGACCATAAAGAGGGGTGACGCCTCGAGATTGGCAGTCATCACCATCCACGTGTCGTGCCTCTATTCTTCGCACGAGGGCAACTTCTTCCCCATAAAAAGGGAAGTCGAAAGTGTCCTTCCGTCTTCTTGCATTGCCAATTATCAAAGCTTGCACATCCCGTTTCTGCCTACTAGCATCCTCTTTCGCTAGGGCTTCTTCTTCACGCATAAGTCCCATTCATCTTCTATCTTCTTCTCCTTCTTTCAATACCATGGGCAAGGAAGGAAAGGGAAAGAAAGACCAGGGTAGGAAGGAGAAATCGGAAGAGGAAGGGGTTTACCGTTTGGAGTGGTACGAAGCCACTTCGTCTAAGATTAAGTTCACCACCCTGAGAGCTGCCTGCGAAGCGTATGACATTCCGGCGGAGTTAGCGGTCGAGGTCCTTAGGATAGACCAATCTCCAGTAGAACCTCCCTTAGGGGGTTTCACCTTTTTCTTAGGGCAGGTAGAGTTTGGCCTCCGTTTTCCTCTTCCTCCCTTTTTCATGGCCGTTTTCGATAATTTTGATATCCCATTACACTAAATGGCTCCCAATGCCTTCACTTAGATGGGCGGGGCGTATATTCTTTTCAAACTCTTTAATATACCTTTGACTGCTCGCTTCTTTCATTTCCTTTTCCTCCCAAACTTAGCCTCTAGAGGGGCGTTCAGTTTACTGCTCGCCTCGGCCATAAGTTTATAGGAAGCCTCCCTTCCTCCCATATGTTGATGCAGTCTAACCTGATTGTTGTTTTGGTGTTGACACCGATTTAAGTTTAGGTGAGTGAGATGAGTTCAGCTTAAGTCCTGGTCGGGGACTGGGCACGAATCCCGGTGAGTGAAGCCGGGTGACACGTGTTAGTGATATGAGAGAAGTGTCCTAAGGCAATCGCCTTATGATTGTAAACATTCATTTTATTAAATGATAATTCACTATTTGAGTATACATGTTTGTGTATTTGATTGGGATCTTAAACTCATCTACTGAATGTCCGCAATACAATTCACATCATAAGAGAATTTGTGATAGGATCACAACTAGTGATTATCTCTAAATGTGCAATTGTGAAGTATTGAAAATATCCCTAGTCGATGAATTGATAAAAACGGACATTATCAATTCTGTTGAGACTAGCATGGGTTATTCTCTAATCAGCTGATTCTCACTGGCTGGTGACATTGGGATGTCCGGAGATAAACATGGATGCTAGTTAAGGGAACTAGTTCATTGGAGTGACTAGCTGTAAAACTTCATATGGTAATCTATATAGATATGTCAATGAAGTTCTTACTGCAGCTTAAGTGCGATGTTCCTTTGACTTGCGGTGTTCAAGTCATCTTGGTCATGGAGACTTATACTTTAACATCTTAAGCAAGCATCTCCAAGGAGGTGTGGACCCATGATGATTGGGTATAAGCCGAAGTGCCCGAAGATGTTTAAACAGCCTACAAAGGATTCACCACTCCTTGCGAGGAGATGTATACCCAGGCCTATCGTCGGATTGTTACTCAAAGCCTCTGGCCAGAGCATATCATGTTTGGAGTATGAATCTCTTAAATATATGAGAGTAATTAGAAATCCAAAGGACGAGAAAGACACTACTTGGGCTAGGTGTGACGTAGTCAGCCTAGTGGGGACTGACACACACAGACCGTGTCCTGAACCAAGTGGGTATAAGATGGTGAAGGGAATGAGGCACGATTCATTAGAGCTGCTGAAGGGTTTCAGAATTACTTCTGAGGTCAACCGTTGATCTTTCGATTAATTGGGGGTCATGATGTACTACTAGGTACCACTCATGATCGTTCTATAATTAGTTGATTATAGACGACCAACATAAATCGAAAGCCTATTTAGTCACACGCACTACGAGTAATCCGAGGGATTTAAAACGAGTTGAAAATTAGATTTTCCGATCAAGAGAAATAAATCGAATCTGAGTTAATCAGAGGCGCAACGGAAGCTAAAAATGGCTAAGTCTTTTGAAGGCTTATTGGGCGAATTAAATGAGTTTAATTCGTGATTGGTTCGGCTCGGTTTGGCCGGCCAAAGAGGGTGCCAACCCTCTTTGTTTTGGCCGGCCACCACTTGGGGAGAAAACCAATTTATTTAGTTTAATTAATAAAATAAATCTAGCGCGATTTGTTTTATAAATTATGGATAAATAAATTTGTATAAAGAAATTTATATAAAGAAATTTATAGAAATTTATTCTTTTTATGGAAATTAAAATGATCCATGGAATCGTTAATTTTAATTTTATAAAATCAATTATGAATTGATTTTTCCATAATAAGAAAATTTATAAATTTCTTGTAAAATTTATTCCATAATAAAAGGAGAGATGTATTTGTTTTATTATAAAGTTAGTTATAATAAAACTTGGCTTAAACGGAATAATTCATAAGAAAATTTATAGGATAAATTTCTTATGAAAAATTCCGTTAAGAGGGAGACTTGGCAAGGGAGAGGATACTATCTAAAGGAACCAAAGGCAAGCCTTGAATTCCTGATAGAGTAATCAAGAGATTAATTCTCTCCCTCTCTCTCTCTTATTCTCTTCCTCCCCTTCTCCTTCCCACCTAGGGCCGGCGCCCCTAAGTTTACCCTAGGGCCGGCGCCTCCTCCTCCTAGGGCCGGCGCACCATCTTCTCCAAGAGTTGGCGTGAGCAACCTCCATCAAGAAGAAGCCAAAGAAGAAGAAGAAGAAGCGGAACGCAACTCCTTCCTTCTCGGAATTTAGATTCCGTTTCTTGGTGGTTAGTTTCCTTTCTTCTCTCTTGATCTTCTAGTTGTGCCTTCCGAGAATCTAGTAGTTCTCGTCGGCACAAAACTCGTGACTTTGCGAAGTCATCCCGAAGAGAACTCGGCGTGGACGTGAATAGAGGCGGAGCTTCCAAGGGACGCTACGGTTGGATCTCGTCCCTTTCTTCGAGTTACGCGAGGTACAAAGTAAATTAGTTTACTTTTCCGCAAAGTTTTAATTTATGATCATGTCCACACATCATAAGGTTGCATGCTAGATACGTGGTTAAAAATAATTTGAGAAATTATTTTATGCTAATTCTTCCGCTGCACGTAAAAAATTTAAAATTTTACGAACCCGTATCCTTGTCAACATGCACCCGGTCCCAACAGTGGTATCAGAGCCGGTTAGTGTTCGACATAATCATATAATTGTTTTGTGGAAAACTTTGTCATGATCTCAATTTTGGAAAAATTTTCAATTATGGAAACTTTCCAATTATAATAAAATTTTGATTTAGGAATTTCAAAGTTTGGAAATCCTCATGAAATTTCGCAAACGTTTGAAATATCCTAGTTTCTGAAATTTTATGATAATTGTGAAAACTTCCCATCTTTGGAAACTTTCCAATTTTGGAAATTTTCTATTTTAGAAATTTTCCAATTTTGGAAATATGTAAGTTTTCTTTGTACCAGAAACTTACAATTATTTTGAAAACCTATTATGAAATCTCGTAATTTTGGGCACTTTCTTTAAGAAAGTCTAGACAAATTCATGGACAATTAATTGACAATTAAATTTGAATTGGGTTTTAAATTATCAACAAAATTCTTTATTTTGGATTAAGCCTCGGGGAGCCGTCCAATTTAAAGTTAGTTGTTGTAATTTAATTTCCCAATTCTAAATGAAATTGTCATGTTTAATTTGGTTACGCTTCCGAAGCGGACCAAATTGAATTCACGACAAATTTCTTTTCTTTGGGTATCTGAGCCTCTGGGAGCCACCTTAGAAAATAATTTATTGTAATTAATTAAATCCATGAATAAAATATGATTTAAGAGGTGATGCTCTTACATATTGTTGTCTCCAAAATTAATTAGGAAAATGGTTTCCTATAGAGCTTTCTTAAATGAGATTTTCATGAAAATAATATGTGGTTGAATTAAGGGAATCTATCTCTTAATTTAATAAGGTTTGATTTAGAGAAATCAAAGTCTTAAACATATTATTTCCGAAATTGATTATGACAATTTAGGAAATTGTTTCCCAAAACAATTCCTTTAATAAAGTATGAAATTAGAATTAGGAAATCCGGTTCCTAATTCAATTAATGAGACTTGATAAATTAAGTCACATACATACTTTATTAAGGAAATCGTTAGTCATGACATAATTATATGTCATGAATGTGCATTAAAAGGAAAGGATGAGACCCAAAATGAGACCCAAAACCCCTTACAAAATATTAAGGCCAACACCTTCCATTAATATGGTTAGAATCGGAGTTTTGTTTCTCGTTTGGGTTGATGGACACATCCATGCCCGGCTTGAACCTCAACATGTTCAAACCATGGAATTAGTTTATGAATAATATAGTTGGAGTCAGAGGTCAATCCTTAGTTTTGGTTGTTGGACACATCCAAGCCTGACTAAACAGTTGAATGAGCTCCAACCATATTAAAACTATTTCTTGATTAATGGGTCAGCCTTAAGCTTGGAGCATCGATTTGTTGTGCCACAGCAAAGGTCGATGTAAAGAGAGGTGCAGTTGGGTGCTATATATATTGTTGCATACTTGTTAATGAGTTAACAACCGAATGATTTATGCAAACATTCAATTAGTTGATAGCATAAAGTGATAATTACATATATGTGATATGTAATCGGTATAATTACCTACCTTCATAGCTAAGAAAAACTTGATGACCACAGCCATGGTGGTTCTTATCTATGGTTGGATATCAACCTATTTGGAGATGTTCCTACGATCTCCCGAATTGATAAAAAAGGGTTATTCAATTTGAAAAATAAATAGGATTTTTATTAATGTATGTTGATACATTCTTTAATCATTCTTCTCACATAATCTCAATTTGTATTTCTAGGATAATCACTCGATCATGTCTTCTCTGAATTTGCGTTCCATTTTGGACACCAATAAACTGACTGGGCCAAACTTCATGGACTGGCTTCGAAACCTGAGGATAGTCCTCAAGGCAGAAAAGCTTGCCTATGTCCTTGAAGATCAACTTCCCGACCGTCCTCCAGAAAATGCAACTCTAGACCAATTGTTGGCCTATCAGAAACATGTGACCGATTCTGAACTTGCGAGTTGCATCATGCTAGCCTCTATGGTACCTGAGCTGCAAAAGCAGCATGAGCATATGGATGCTTATACCATCATCTTCCATCTTCATGAGTTGTTTGAAGAGCAGGCGAGATCCGAAAGGTTCGAAGTCTCCAGACTCCTCTTCACCACTAAGATGCAGGAAGGCACTTCTGCCTCGCAGTTTGTGTTAAAGATGTTGGGGTACATTGAGCGACTGAGCACACTCGGTTTTGCAATGGATCATGAACTAAGTATTGACTTAATTCTGAATTGTTTGCCCAAAAGTTATTCACAATTTGTGATGAACTATCGGATGAACAAGTTGGAGACTACCATTCCTAAGTTGCTCAACCTGCTGAAGACTGTAGAGCCTTCTGTAAAGCCGAATCAAAAGACGGTACTGTTAGTTGGTTCCTCGAAGAAAGATTCTAAGAGGAAGGCCAAAGAACAGAATAAAGGAAAGAAGAAAAAGGCCAAAAAGACTGAAAAGAAACCAAAAGGAACTTGCCATCATTGTGGCAAGGAGGGTCATTGGCGAAGAAACTGCAAGGTTTATCTTGAGTCCTTGAAGAAGAAGGCATCCGATACCCCATCCTCTTCAGGTATCTTCGTTATTGAATGTCACTCTATTTCCTCAAATACCTGGGTACTTGATACTGGGTGTAGCTCACATATATGTAATGACATACAGGGGCTAAGGAATAGAAGAAGACTCGTCAAAGGAGAAGCGAATTTGCAAGTTGGAAATGGAGCAAAGATTGCTGCTGTTGCCATCGGAACATATTTGCTAAAGCTCCCCACTGGACGTGTCTTAGAATTGGATAATTGTTATTTTGTTCCTTCGTTAATAAAGAACATTGTATCTATTTCATGTTTAAATGAAAAGGGTTATCATTTAACTTTTAGTAACAATTGTTGTTACATAACTTAAAATGATGTTCTTTATGGAAATGGAACTTTATGCAATGGTATCTACATGTTAGATTTATCCGGTGACGTTTTCAATATCGAAGTTAGCAACAAACGTGCTCGAATAAATAATCGAATAGACTCCTACACTTGGCATTGCCGTCTTGGCCATGTAAGTAAGAAAAGCATGACCGAATTACACCGATGTGGAATTCTGGAATAATTTGAACCCGGTTCATTTGATACATGCGAATCATGCTTAAAAGGCAAGATGACCAAATTATCCTTTTCCGGAAAAGATAATCCAGTGGGAGAATTGCTTGGTCTAATACATACTGATGTATGTGGACCAATGTCAACTCTTGCACAAGGAGGCTATAGCTACTTCATCACCTTTATCGATGATCACTCACGATTCGGGTACGTGTTCTTGATGAAACACAAATCTGAAGCTTTTGAGAAATTCAAAGAGTTCAGAAATGAAGTAGAGAAATAGCTTGGCAAAAGTATTAAGATACTTCGATCCGATTGGGGTGGTGAATACTTAAGTCAAGAGTTTCAAGATTATCTTAGGGACAATGGGATATTATCCCAATGGACTCCGCCGTATACACCACAGCATAATGGTGTATCTGAGAGGCGCAACCGAACCTTGATGGACATGGTTAGGTCTATGATGAATCTTGCAACTCTTCCAAAATCCTTTTGGGGCTATGCACTTAAGACAGCTGTTTACTTGCTAAACAGAGTCCCGACCAAGGTAGTCTCTACTACTCCATATGAGACATGGAATAGTAAGAAACCTCACTTAACTCACCTTAAGATATGGGGTTGTCCTGGTTATGTGAAGCGGACTGTATCAGACAAATTGGATGCTAAGTCTGATAAATGTCTATTTATTGGATACCCTAAGGAAACGAAGGGTTACCAATTCTATCATCCCTTGGAACAAAAGGTGTTTGATTCAAGGCATGCTGTATTTCTGGGAAAAGAATTTCTTTTACAAGAAAACAGTGGGAGTGGCATTGGACTTGATGAAGTTCAAGAAACTCCAATAGACATTACAGAGACACCTAGTCTAGACCCACAACCAATAACTCATAATGATGAGCTATCAGTAGAACCTAAAACAACACCACCTCTTCGTAGGTCTGATAGGACACGCAATATTCTAGAGAGATACGGATTTCTCATAAGTGAATCGAACGACGTGTTACTCATAAGCGATGACGAACCTATCAGTTATGAAGATGTTCTGAAAAGTTCAGAAAGGGACAAATGGCTTAAAACCATGAAGTCGGAAATGGATTCCATGTACGAAAATCAAGTATGGGACTTGGTTAACCCACCTGAAGGGATTAAGCCCATAGGGTGCAAGTGGGTTTTCAAGAAGAAAACCGACATGGAAGGTAATGTAGTTACCTTTAAGGCTAGATTAGTGGCAAAAGGATATCGTCAAAAAACAAGGAATTGATTATGACGAAACCTATTCGCCAGTAGCTATGCTTAAATCCATTCGGATGCTCCTAGCCATAGCAGCTCATTATGATTATGAGATATAGCAAATGGATGTGAAAACAGCTTTCCTCAATGGAAACCTGCTTGAGGATGTATACATGATACTGTTGGTGCAGGAAGCACCATATCGAACCTTGTTTTGATATTGGCAAAGGTTTCAAAGTTAAGTTTATTTGTGATCTAATAAAGTTACTTGAGTGTGCAGAAACAAAGTCCTAGCGAAGGGCTGCTAGGCACCTGGCGAAGGAATGCCAGGATACAAAGTCCTAGCGAAGGGCTGCTAGGCAACTAGCGAAGGGCTGCTAGGCAACTAGCGAAGGGCTGCTAGTCACCAAGTCCTAGCGAAGGGCTGCTAGGCAACTAGCGAAGGGCTGCTAGTCACCATGTCCTAGCGAAGGGCTGCTAGTCACCAAGTCCTAGCGAAGGGCTGCTAGGCACCATGCGAAGAACAGCCTGGGACTGAAGCCCTAGCGAAGGAATGCTAGGCACCGGGCGAAGGGCAGCTCGGCCTCCAAGACCTGACAAAGGACCGTCAGGCAAAAGTCCAACCAGAGGAACGGTTGGCATCAGGTAAATTCTCCCGAGAGGAGTAGGTGAGGACGCGTTCCCCATCGAGGGAACAGTAGGCGTCGGTTCGACCTAGGGCTCCATTTTGGAGACCAAAGTCAGAACCAAGACAGCTAAGGCTGTATAAACAAATATTTTATTGCTTTATTGTGTTTTGGACTAACCCTGGATGCAGGACCAAAGGAAGGAGTGTCTGCAGCTCAGATAGCCTCAAAGGAATGAGGTAGTGGCTGAGTAGGGCGCCCGGAGTGTCCCGGGCGCCCCCAAGGTGCATACAAAACAAGTAAAGAGAAAAAGGGTTCGAATAGATGCTGGGCCGGGCGCCCCCGTGCTCCCGGGCGCCCCCGCTGCTCCCGGGCGCCCCCGCTGCTCCCGGGCGCCCCCAGCGTCCCGGGCGCCCCCATGCGCATGCCTCGAACCAGAAGCCATCGAAGCCAAGCAGATAACGCTTGACCCGGTCAATCCGGGCGCCCCGAGCGCTCCGGGCGCCCCGGTCAAAGCGGATCCAGAGGATAGACGCTGACCGAGACCTTTGCGGATCAAAGGCCACGTGGGGGGCGCCCCCGACGTCCCGGGCGCCCCCAGGCCCTATATAAAGGACCCTCGACCAAGGCTTCAAGAATCAACTTCGTGAAACGCCTCAAAGCTCTTCTGCTCTCGCGCCTTGCTCCGGAAACTCTCCAAATCGAGCCGACGACGTCCTGCTGCCCCGAAATAATCGATCTACTCCGGACGTCGGTAAAAGAGCTATTTTAAAGTTTACTGTACGTAATTATAATTCTGTAATATTTTGTAAACGACATTGCGCCTGATATAGAATTGCCCAAAGTAAACGGTCAACGACCGTGGGCCTTGGAGTAGAAGTCGACACAGGCTCCGAACCAAGTAAAAACGACTGCGTCTCTGTGTTATTTTTTATTTTCCGCTGTGCACTTGCTCTTAATTTTCCAAAGAAAGAATACCGATATTCACCCCCCCTCTATCGGTCCTATCGATCCAACAGATACAACCTGAAGGTTTCACATCGGTTGATAAAACCAAAATATGCAAGCTTCGACGATCCATATATGGACTGAAGCAAGCATCTAGGAGCTGGAACATCCGTTTTGATGAGACAATCAAAGAGTTTGATTTCTCACAAAATCCTGACGAACCTTGTGTGTACAAGAAGGTTAGTGGGAGTGCAGTCGTATTCCTAGTATTATATGTCGATGACATATTACTTATAGGAAACGATATATCAGTTTTACAGACAGTTAAAATTTGGTTGTCCAAAACTTTCTCCATGAAAGACCTGGGAGAAGCAACCTATATCCTTGGGATTAGAATCTATAGAGATAGATCAAAACGGTTGCTTGGTCTTTCGCAGTCTACATATATAGACCGAGTGCTAAAAAGGTTTAGCATGTCGGAATCCAAGAAAGGTTACCTTCCCATCAGGCATGGGATCAACCTTTCAAAGTCTATGTGTCCGCGCACAGAAGACGAGAGGATTTGCATGAATAAGATTCCTTATGCATCCGCGATAGGATCTATCATGTATGCTATGTTATGTACAAGGCCCGATGTATCATATGCTTTGAGTGTCACAAGCAGATACCAGTCGGATCCAGGAATGGATCATTGGGCGGCTGTTAAGACAATCCTTAAGTACTTAAGAAGAACTAAGGATGTGTTCCTAATATATGGAGAAGGAGATATGGTAATACGTGGGTATACAGATGCCAGTTTCCAGACAGATAAGGATGACTCCAAATCACAGTCTGGATACGTATTTACTTTGAATGGAGGCGCAGTAAGTTGGAAAAGTTCCAAACAAGACATCGTAGCAGATTCTACCACGGAAGCAGAATATATCGCAGCTTCGGAAGTAGCGAAAGAAGCAGTCTGGATCAAGAAGTTTGTTTCCGAACTTGGTGTGGTTCCAACCATTGATGAAGCAGTGCCGGTTTACTGCGACAACAATGGAGCTATTGCACAAGCAAAGGAACTAAGGTCTCATCAGCGATCCAAACACGTGCTTCGCCGCTATCATCTGATCAGAGAGATTATAAGTAGGAATGATATACAAATTGAGAAAATTCCCACTAAAAGGAATTTAGCGGATCCTTTAACTAAGGCCTTGCCTCAGAGCAAGTTTGAGGGTCATGTTAGAGCCTGTGGTATTGGATACCGTAGCGATTGGCATTAGGTCATGTGGGAGTTTGTTAGTGATATGAGAGAAGTGTCCTAAGGCAATCGCCTTATGATTGTAAACATTCATTTTATTAAATGATAATTCACTATTTGAGTATACATGTTTGTGTATTTGATTGGGATCTTAAACTCATCTACTGAATGCCCGCAATACAATTCATAGCATAAGAGAATTTGTGATAGGATCACAACTAGTGATTATCTCTAAATGTGCAATTGTGAAGTATTGAAAATATCCCTAGTCGATGAATTGATAAAAACGGACATTATCAATTCTGTTGAGACTAGCATGGGTTATTCTCTAATCAGCTGATTCTCACTGGCTGGTGACATTGGGATGTCCGGAGATAAACATGGATGCTAGTTAAGGGAACTAGTTCATTGGAGTGACTAGCTGTAAAACTTCATATGGTAATCTATATAGATATGTCAATGAAGTTCTTACTGCAGCTTAAGTGCGATGTTCCTTTGACTTGCGATGTTCAAGTCATCTTGGTCATGGAGACTTATACTTTAACATCTTAAGCAAGCATCTCCAAGGAGGTGTGGACCCATGATGATTAGGTATAAGCCGAAGTGCCCGAAGATGTTTAAACAGCCTATAAAGGATTCACCACTCCTTGCGAGGAGATGTATACCCAGGCCTATCGTCGGATTGTTACTCAAAGCCTCTAGCCAGAGCATATCATGTTTGGAGTATGAATCTCTTAAATACATGAGAGTAATTAGAAATCCAAAGGACGAGAAAGACACTACTTGGGCTAGGTGTGACGTAGTCAGCCTAGTGGGGACTGACACACACAGACCGTGTCCTGAACCAAGTGGGTATAAGATGGTGAAGGGAATGAGGCACGATTCATTAGAGCTGCTGAAGGGTTTCAGAATTACTTCTGAGGTCAACCGTTGATCTTTCGATTAATTGGGGGTCATGATGTACTACTAGGTACCACTCATGATCGTTCTATAATTAGTTGATTATAGACGGCCAACATAAATCGAAAGCCTATTTAGTCACACGCACTACGAGTAATCCGAGGGATTTAAAACGAGTTGAAAATTGAATTTTCCGATCAAGAGAAATAAGTCGAATCTGAGTTAATCAGAGGCGCAACGGAAGCTAAAAATGGCTAAGTCTTTTGAAGGCTTATTGGGCGAATTAAATGAGTTTAATTCGTGATTGGTTCGGCTCGGTTTGGCCGGCCAAAGAGGGTGCTAACCCTCTTTGTTTTGGCCGGCCACCACTTGGGGATAAAACCAATTTATTTAGTTTAATTAATAAAATAAATCTAGCGCGATTTGTTTTATAAATTATGGATAAATAAATTTGTATAAAGAAATTTATATAAAGAAATTTATAGAAATTTATTCTTTTTATGGAAATTAAAATGATCCATGGAATGGTTAATTTTAATTTTATAAAATCAATTATGAATTGATTTTTCCATAATAAGAAAATTTATAAATTTCTTGTAAAATTTATTCCATAATAAAAGGAGAGATGTATTTGTTTTATTATAAAGTTAGTTATAATAAAACTTGGCTTAAACGGAATAATTCATAAGAAAATTTATAGGATAAATTTCTTATGAAAAATTCCGTTAAGAGAGAGACTTGGCAAGGGAGAGGATACTATATAAAGGAACCAAAGGCAAGCCTTGAATTTCTAATAGAGTAATCAAGAGATTAATTCTCTCCCTCTCTCTCTCTTATTCTCTTCCTCCCCTTCTCCTTCCCACCTAGGGCCGGCGCCCCTAAGTTTAACCTAGGGCCGGCGCCTCCTCCTCCTAGGGCCGGCGCACCATCTTCTCCAAGAGTTAGCGTGAGCAACCTCCATCAAGAAGAAGCCAAAGAAGAAGAAGAAGAAGCGGAACGCAACTCTTTCCTTCCCGGAATTTAGATTCCGTTTCTTGGTGGTTAGTTTCCTTTCTTCTCTCTTGATCTTCTAGTTGTGCCTTCCAAGAATCTACTAGTTCTCGTCGGCACAAAACTCGTGACTTTGCGAAGTCATCCCGAAGAGAACTCGGCGTGGACGTGAATAGAGGCGGAGCTTCCAAGGGACGCTACGGTTGGATCTCGTCCCTTTCTTCGAGTTACGCGAGATACAAAGTAAATTAGTTTACTTTTCCGCAAAGTTTTAATTTATGATCATATCCACACATCATAAGGTTGCATGCTAGATACGTGGTTAAAAATAATTTGAGAAAATATTTTATGCTAATTCTTCCGCTGCACTTAAAAAATTTAAAATTTTACGAACCCCTATCCTTGTCAACATGCACCCGGTCCCAATAACACGGACCCCGGTGAGTGAAGCCGGGTCCTGATGAATGAAGCTGGGTGATGGGAACCCCGGTGAGTGAAGTCGGGTCCTGGTGAGTGAAGCCGGGTCAAGGAAACCCAGGTGAGTGAAGCCGGGTCCTGGTGAGTGAAGCCGGGTGATGGATGTTGAGGCAATCTGTGGTCCGGAGTGACCAAGTGTTTTGATGTTTGGGCAAAGTGTTTAAGTTAGGTTTCCTTGTGTTCTAATATGTGTATGTTGAGTATGCAGGTTGTGCAGGTACACATATTGACTTGACTGGACGACCTTGGTACGGTGAAGGGTGGCATGGAGATAAGCTGAAGGCTTGTATGCACCTGAGGGACCTTGGAGAGCAGGGATGATGAGCTGAGGGGCATAGATTTCGAGGCATACGTGAAGGATGGCATGGAGGCAAGCTGGAGGCTTGCGTCCATCCGAGGGACGGGAGCCGAAGGTGAAGAGGGCGCGAAGGCAACAGTCGAGGTTGCGGATGAGGAGTCAGTTGAGTCGTGAGGATACTAGTGCTGTGGGAATGTACTCGGGAAGGGTAACCTTAGGTGGGTGAGTAGACCAGTCGACTGGACTGGGGCAGTCGACTGATGAAACTCACAGAAGGGTTTCAGCCCTGGACCAGTCGACTGGTAGGTGGCTGGTTAGTTGGTGAAAATTCGAACGTTGGGGTTGCAACGGTCGAATTTCAGTAGCACCAGTCGCCTGCCCCGGGGGCAGTCGACTGGTGGCGAGGGTTTCAGCCCAAGTCCTATTTAAAGAGGACATTGTGGTGGCTGAGATTCTTGACGAAACAAGCTTGGTTAAGGCTTGTTAGTAGTCTTTGGTGCTCAGAGTGTTGTCCGAGTTTGTGGCGAGGTTTCTCCACCCACAAGGAGCGACAAGAGCTAGCCGGAGGTTATCCGGGGATTGATCCACCGACGGATTCTTGGATTAGTCACCCGTCTGGGGTGGATACCAAGTAAATCTGGTTTGTTATCGTTGTTTGTTCTTTTTATTATTGTTTCTGCTGTGGAATTAACAATGTAGGTACAAAAAGAGTTCGAAGATTCACTATTCACCCCCTCTAGTGTACGGAATCGATCCAACAATTGGTATCAGAGCGAAGGACCGCTCTCGATTGGACTAACCGCCGAGGGAGCACAAGCAAGAGGGAAGTGTTGGAACCCGGATGGCTAGAGAGGGGGGGGGGTGAATATAGCCAATCACTTAGACTTTAAGCTCTTATCAATTTTCTGCACTTAAATGTTTAGTAGCACAACGGAAGTAATAAAAACAGAGTATGCAGAAAACCAAAATCCTAAACTATGAGTAAGCACAAGAACGGTAACAAGAGGATTTACAAGGTTCGGGGATAACTTGCCCCTACTCCTTGGCGTGCCTGTAAGGTGGGCGATCCTTGATCGTTGGCAGATCAAGCCCCGGAAGTTCCGAATAGAAAGCAACCTCCTTCTCGGTGGAGTAACCTCTCCACAGCGTCTCAATCAAGGATATAGTTTAAGCACAATGAAACACAAGAATGCTCTTACTTAGCACTTAGCACAGACAAGAACACAACAAGCTTCTCCCGAGCTCCACCTAGCGACGATCTCACGCAAGAACCCTTTTTTCGTGTCTTCTCGCTGTTGGACTCAAAGCCTCTTGTTCCTTCCTCCAAGTGCTCAAGCAAGGGATGGTTGCTTCATAGATTGCAGATGCTTGCTCAAGATGATGAAACTTCAGAACACACAAGCAAGGTGTGGAGAACACAAACGCGCAGCAAGAACTAAGCCAGAAGTTGATTCAGCGAACTCTTCTCTGCTCTTCTCCTCTACACCCTTTTGTTTCTCCACTGAGCACAGGTGACACCATCTCACAGTAGCCTCTAGCTGCTTACCTGCCAACGCCAGCTACCACTGAGCTCTCCCTTGACTCCCTGAGCTTCCCTCAGCCAAGCTCCAGTCAGCACTCCAGTTTGCAGCTCCAGCCGTTGCAACCTGAGATGGAAAACGGACAAACCTGCTCCAAGGAAAGGCCTCCATTGACTCTCCTTGAGTGTTTGAATTCTTCCCTGTCACCTGCAGCTCAATCAGAGTGTTAACACAGCATATCAAGCAGAAAATCGTGTATCAGATGTTAAGCGCAGAGAATCGGATATGTTCAGACGCGATCAGAGCGTTTGACAGTGCATTTTGAATTAAAGTGATCGGTCACCGGACCGATCCAGGGCTCGTGGGTCGGTCACCAGACCGATCCACCGCTTTGCTGGGACTCCCAGCTCTCGCGGTGACACAAGCCTGATCGATCACCAGACCGATCAGAGTGAAGCCTGATCGGTCACCAGACCGATCAGAACAGACACTGTCCGATTAGGCTCAAGCCTGATCGGTCCATGTCTGAGTGAACAGTAACCGCGGAAATCAAATCCTAAGTCTTTGATCGGTCACTAGACCGTTCAGGACCTGATCAGCGGGGGAACTCAACTCACTGATTGCTCCTTGATCGGTCACCAGATCGATCAGAAGCAAGGCAGTGAGGAAGCTGCCTGCTCCCTGATCGGTCACCGGATCGATCAGGAGCCAAGCAGCGAGGCAACGACCTGCTCCCTGATCGGTCACCAGACCGATCAGGAGCCACACAGTAGGTTCCCAACCTCACTGTGCGCTCCCTGATCGGTCACCAGACCGATCAGTCATCGCTGGATCGGTCACCAGACCGATCCACGAAGGAGCAGCGTGCCAACTTCCCTGATCGGTCACCAGACCGATCCAGGGAAGCCCAAATGCACTCTAAGTCACGAGAACAAGCCTCCAACCCTTCTTTGACTCATGCCATGCCCAGCTTCACTCACTGGGACTTCAACCTAGCCCTCCAAGCTAGGACCTGACTTCACTCACCAGGGTTTCGGTCACCCGGCTTCACTCACCGGGACCCGGCTTCACTCACCAGGATTTCAACCTAGCTTCACTCACTAGGATTTCAATCACCTGGCTTCACTCACCAGGACCCGGCTTCACTCACCGGGATTTCCATCACATGGCTTCACTCACCAGGACCCGGCTTCACTCACCAGGATTTCCATCACCTGGCTTCACTCACCAGGACCCGGCTTCACTTACTAGGATTTCCATCACCTGGCTTCACTCACTAGGATTTCCTCCAACCTAGCCGTCCAGGCTAGGGCTTTTTCCCATGCCTAACCCTCCAAGTTAGGACTTCGTGCCCAGTCCCTGACTAGGACTTAATTCCAATTCGTTCAACCAAACTTAAATCAAAACTTAAATCGTTGTCAACACCAAAACAACAATCAGGGTCAGACTGCATCAACAATCTCCCCCTTTTTGTTGTTTGACAACCCGATTTAAGTTTAGACATTAATGATCAATTGAAGGCAGTTCAATTATCGTAAGGGAAACAAAATCCTCCCCTTACAATAACCCTAAACTTAATCAACCATTTTCTCCCCCTTTGTCAAACATCGAAAAGGGTATGGTTATTAAGTTTAAACATACCTCCCCCTCAAACACAGGTCTCTCCCTAAATCTAAAATAATCAAAGTGTAAATTTTTGAATTGAATATGAGAGGCATATACCATAAATGTATCATAGCAACAATGTATATGCATCATACAACAATAAGTGTAGATTTTTGAATTGCATATGAAAACATATACCAAATAATATCATGGTCAAGTATATATATGTTTCATAGGACAAGTAAGGAATGTATCTGTATATGATATATAGTCCTAATTGGTCTCCGTGACCGATCATGTTAGTTGATTACTGGATACAGAAATATTTTGATTAGTCTGGGGAGCGATCAGATTTCAGAAAAATTTCTGAACCTCTGATACGTTCCTGATCAGACTGCATTGACAATTTGCATCCCGTAACAGTGAAGTAGACTCTATTAATATTCGATATTTCAGAAAAATTTCTGAAACATGACATTAAGAACAAGAGTCATGACTCAAACAAACCCTTTCTTATGAATTTGAACATTCCAACATAGGTTTGTATCAAATCAGTATTTAGGTTTTGTTTCAAGTACCACTTGAACAAATTTGTACTTCCTTAGTACTAGGATTGTACCAATGGAGGATCAAATATGTTTCAATTGTAATTGGTTTGTATCAGATTTGTTAGGGGTATGATCATTACACTGATACAATTTGACGAAAAGGGGATCAGACTGAGGAGTAGTCTGATACCTCTGATCATTGTTGATCTGATCGGTCACCGGACCGATCAGTATGATTCTTGATCGGTCACCAGACCGATCAGGGTGAGTCCTGATCGGTCGGTGGACCGATCAGGTCTGATACAGTATGTTTTCTGAAACTGATCAGTTTCAAAAATAGATTTGTTTCAACCCTTAACCATTCCCAGACCCTAATTCAATTAGTTTTAATCCATTTGATCCTAATCATAGGGTCCCTTAACCAAAAAGTATATTTTCATATCAAAGAATTTTTATGGATTAAAAAAAAACAAAAACAGATTTGTATCAAAACATCATTAATACGCTCTAAGCATGATCATTATGTGCTAAGCATGAACTTGAGTATCAAAAATAGGTTTGTATCAAAGCATGATCAGTGGGAACAACAAACAAGTCATGGAATTTGAGTTTGATACAAAGAAAACATTAACCTATACCTTAAGCTCATGTTCTTGTTTATCAAAGCCTTATGAGTGATCAGTTCAAACAAAACAATGAGGAATTTGAGACGTAATGTGTTCATCTTGTTCTTGAATGAAATTTTCATGCCATAGATTAATATTAATAACACATACATTAAAGTCATGGCATACTCAACTAGGTTCATCTCAAACATAAGAACACTTAAGCCTAAGATATATCATGTGTTATTCCAAATATTTTGGCTAACTTCTAGATTTACAGTGAACTATGGAGTTCAATCCAAATCATGACATATTGAAGCTAAACCTCATGGATTGGATTGAAAAGTCATACTTCCAAGTGTGTATTACAGTCATGGTTCCAACCGATTTGAAATCAAGTTTGAATTAGGCTTCCAAAGCAGGTATGCATGCAATCATTTGAATAGAAAATTCATAGACATGGATAGCACACATGATGAATGCATAATTCGATTTTGTAAAGATGAACTAGACAGTTCCTTCTTTGTTTTGGAAGCAAACTTGATCATGGAAGAATTTTAATACTAAAGTAGATCATACTTAAGCATGATTAAGTTCTTTGACACATGAATTCCATAAAAATTACTAGCCAAGGGATTACATTGTAATATGAACAAAAACAATGGGGATCAAATTATCTCATTTGAATTTTCCATAGCTAATCATGTGTATAACAATTTTCCCTAACCTTGAATTTGGAGCACCCATTATCAACAACCAATGTTGATAGATGCTCCCCCTCAATCCAAGCTATACAATTCTAAAGATAGAGGTTTTAGGTACCCAAATTTTGGGACCTAAGGCATCAATAATGAAGGACTTATGCACCCATGCCTTAGTCACTTTCTTTCTAACCTTTTGAACCCTAGAATTATTTTGCGCTCTAAATTTGGTTCTTGACATTAAGGATATGACACTAGGTTCTTTAGGTTGGTAATCCAAACCAACCTTGTTGTAAGCCGCCTTTTGTGAGTTTAAGATCATATCTAGGGGTTTGGAACTTGTTGAAAATTTCTCAAGGATATTCTTGAGGTTTTCAATTTCACCCTTCAAGCCCTTGTTTTTATCCTCAAGATTTTTAACATGCAAGTCATCCATTGCCTCATCCTTAGAGGATTTCTCATGAAAATTATTAATATCCTCCACCCTAGAGGATTTCAATTCTTCTATTTCCAATTTCAACAGTTTAACTTTGTTCTTGGATTTTTTAAGCAACCTAGCTAGACATGCAATGGTTCTATAGCACTTATCTAGCTCGGGAGAGATTACCTCTTCATCATCCGAAGATGATGAAGGCGCGGTTGAGGAGCTACTTGATTCATCATCATTTTCCTCCTTTGACTCCTCTAGTGCCATGAAAGCAAAGTGATGGGTGTGCTTCTCCTCCTTTCCTGCCACAAAAGCAACCGCTTTCTCTTCGGAGCCTTGGTTAGAGATCTCATGTAATTCTATTTCACAAAATAGATCTTCTAACTTAACTAAGGAAAGATCCTTGGAAACCTTGTAGGCATCGACCATGGATGACCACAAATTATTCCTTGGAAAAGCTTTTAGAACTAACCTTACTAGATCCCGGTTTTCTACCTTTTCATTGATGGGGTGGAGGCCATTGGGGATCTCTTTGAATCTTCCATGGAGTTCACTTACCTTTTCATTTTCTTCCATGGACAGATTTTGGAGTTGACTGTGAAGGAGGTCCTTCTGGACTATTCGGGTGTCTTGAGTTCCTTCATGGAGCTCAATGATTTTGTTCCAAAGATCTTTACCACTTGTAAAAGGACCCACCTTGATCAACTCCTCCTTAGTCAACCCGCATTGCAAAGTGACCACCGCTTTGGCATTTGCTTCACTCTTTCTTATTTGCTTAGCCGACCAACTTGAGAAATCGAGATCTTTTCCTTCAACATCTCTTGGAGGGATGAAACCTTCTTTGACCGAGAACCATATGCTCATGTTTGTCTTCAAATAAAACTCCATTTTCAATTTCCAATATTGAAAATCTATGCCGTCGAAGAGTGGAGGTCAGTTTGTGCTCATTCCTTCTCTTCCAGCCATCTTGTTGATAACTCTCGGATGTTAAGCCGCTTGTACAGAGCCCCAAGCTCTGATACCACTTGTTGGAACCCGGATGACTAGAGGGGGGGGGGTGAATATAGCCAATCACTTGGACTTTAAGCTCTTATCAATTTTCTGCACTTAAACGTTTAGTAGCACAGCGGAAGTAATAAAAACAGAGTATGCAGAAAACCAAAACCCTAAACTATGAGCAAACACAAGAACGCTAACAAGAGGATTTACAAGGTTCGGGGATAACTTGCCCCTACTCCTTGGCGTGCCCGTAAGGTGGGCGATCCCTTGATCGTCGGCAGATCAAGCCCCGGAAGTTCCGGATAGAAAGCAATCTCCTTCTCGGTCGAGTAACCTCTCCACAGCGTCTCAATCAAGGATATAGTTTAAGCACAATGAAACACAAGAATGATCTTACTTAGCACTTAGCACAGACAAGAACACAACAAGCTTCTCCCGAGCTCCACTCAGCGACGATCTCACGCAAGAACCCTTTCTTCGTGTCTTCTCGCTGTTGGACTCAAAGACTCTTGTTCCTTCCTCCAAGTGCTCAAGCAAGGGATGGTTGCTTCACAGATTGCAGATGCTTGCTCAAGATGATGAAACTTCAGAACACATAAGCAAGGTGTGGAGAACACAAACACGCAGCAAGAACTAAGCCAGAAGTTGATTCAGCAAACTCTTCTCTGCTCTTCTCCTCTAC
The DNA here is from genome assembly GCA_024364735.1 of Boesenbergia rotunda. Lineage (NCBI taxonomy): Eukaryota > Viridiplantae > Streptophyta > Magnoliopsida > Zingiberales > Zingiberaceae > Boesenbergia > Boesenbergia rotunda. Next base: position 149,002 of record JAGFNQ010001849.1, on the reverse strand, counting down.
ACCCTTTTGTTTCTCCACTGAGCACAGGTGACACCATCTCACAGCAGCCTCCAGCTGCTTACCTGCCAACGCCAGCTACCACTGAGCTCTCCCTGGACTCCTTGAGCTTCCCTCAGCCAAGCTCCAGTCAGCAGCTCCAGCCGTTGCAACCTGAGATGGAAAACGGACAAACCTGCTCCAAGGAAAGACCTCCATTGACTCTCCTTGAGTGTTTGAATCCTTCCCTGTCACCTGCAACTCAATTAGAGTGTTAGCACAGCATATCATGCAGAAAATCGTGTATCAGATGTTAAGCGCAGAGAATCGGATACGTTCAGACGTGATCAGAGCGTTTGACAGTGCATTTTGAATTAAAGTGATCGGTCACCGGACCGATCCAGGGCTCGTGGGTCGGTCACCAGACCGATCCACCGCTTTGTTGGGACTCCCAGCTCTCGCAGTGACACAAGCCTGATCAATCACCAGACTGATCAGAGTGAAGCCTGATCGGTCACCAGACCGATCAGAACAGACACTGTCCGATCATGCTCAAGCCTGATCGGTCCATGTCTGAGTGAACAGTAACCGCGGAAATCAAATCCTAAGTCTTTGATCGGTCACCAGACAATTCAGGACCTGATCAGCGGGGGAACTCAACTCACTGTTTGCTCCCTGATCGATCACCAGACCGATCAGAAGCAAGGTAGTGAGGAAGCTGCCTGCTCCCTGATCGGTCACTGGACCGATCAGGAGCCAAGCAGCGAGGCAACGACCTGCTCCCTGATCGGTCACCAGACCGATCAGGAGCCACACAGTAGGTTGCCAACCTCACTGTGCGCTCCCTGATCGGTCACCAGACCGATCAGTCATCACTGGATCGATCACCAAACCGATCCACGAAGGTGCAGCGTGCCAACTTCCCTGATCGGTCACCAGACCGATTCAGGGAAGCCCAAATGCACTCTAAGTCACGAGAACAAGCCTCCAGCCCTTCTCTGACTCGTGCCATGCCCAGCTTCACTCACTGGGACTTCAACCTAGCCCTCCAAGCTAGGACCTGACTTCACTCACCAGGGTTTCGGTCACCCGGCTTCACTCACCGGGACCCGGCTTCACTCACCAGGATTTCAACCTAGCTTCACTCACTAGGATTTCAATCACCTGGCTTCACTCACCAGGACCCGGCTTCACTCACCGGGATTTCCATCACCTGGCTTCACTCACCAGGACCCGGCTTCACTCACTGGGATTTCCATCACCTGGCTTCACTCACCATGACCCGGCTTCACTCATCGGGATTTCCATCACCTGGCTTCACTCACCAGGACCTGGCTTCACTCACCAGGACCTGGCTTCACTCACCGGGATTTCCATCACCTAACTTCACTTATCAGGACCCGACTTCACTCACCGGGATTTCCATCACCTGGCTTCACTCACCAGGACCCGGCTTCACTCACCAGTATTTCCATCACCTGACTTCACTCACCAGGATTTCCTCCAACCTAGCCGTCCAGGCTAGGGCTTTTTCCCATGCCTAACCCTCCAAGTTAGGACTTCGTGCCCAGTCCCCGACTATGACTTAATCCCAATTCGTTCAACCAAACTTAAATCAAAACTTAAATCATTGTCAATACCAAAACAACAATCAGGGTCAGACTGCATCAACAGGAAGAACAATGGAAGACAAGTTGGGTGAAGATATCTACACTCCACTGGCCTACGACCATGAGGATTTCGGCTATTGGAAAGCAAGAATGGAAAGGTGGTTCGGATTGGAGTGGGACCTTCGGATTGCGCTTGAAGAGCCCTTTGAGATTCCAAAGGATAAGCACGGGAAGAGGCTTAGACCTAGATATTGGAATCAAGAACAAGAAAATCAATCCAAGGCGAATAAAAAGGTAATTGATATATTGCTTAACATTGTGCCTACTAATGTTTTGAATGGTGTAGGAGCATATGAAAATGCACTCGATCTATGGAAAAAGTTAGAAGAAATCCATAAAAATCCTACACGAGATCAATTAGTGGAAGAGGCGAGGAAGTGAACTCAATAGCCCAAGAAGAAGAGAAAAAGAAAGAAGAATCATCTACCTCTTCAAGCGAAATGGAAGAAGAGAGTGAGAGGTCCTCCACCTCATCCAGAGAAGAAGAAGAAGTATCAGTTTCAAGAATTGAGGGGGAGGAGAGATCCATTTCTATACCGGAGCAAGAAAAAGCTCCAACCTCCACCAAAGCCAAGACCAAGGACCATATCACATGCTTTGGATGCAACAAAAAGGGACACCACAAGGACAAGTGCCTGAAAGGTAAGAAGGAGGTACTCTCTAAACCTGAGTCCATTCAATTTAAATCTAACATGGATTGTAGGAATGGTGAAGTCCAAGAAACAAAAAAGAAGATTCGATGCTTCACGTGTGGTGAGCTAGGGCACTACCACACGAAATGCCCAAAGAGTGGAGAGCTCAAGAAAATGGAGCACTTGAGAAGATGGGAGAAGGAGCAAAGAAAGAAGAGGAGCTCACATCAAGGAGGAACTACAAGGGTAAGAGAGGTAATCCCTTGTTGGTGTAGAATGCACCTAAGTCAACCCTGTGTTTTGATAATGGCAACATAGATCAAAAGTTAAGTCCTTCTTATTTTCTAACAAGTTAATCAAGTGTGCAGTGAAAGCCCTAGCAAAGGACCGCTAGGCACTGGCGAAGGAATGCCAGAGTTAAAAGCCCTAGCGAAGAACTGCTAGGCACCAGGCGAAGGACAGTCTGGGACTGAAGACCTGGCAAAGGACTGCTAGGCACCGGGTGAAGGGTAGCTCGGCATCCAAGCCCTGACAAAGGACCGTCAGGCAAAAGTCCAACCAAAGGAGCGGTTGGCAACAGGTAAATTCTCCCGAGAGGAGTAGGTGAGGACGCGTTCCCCGTCGAGGGAACAGTAGGCGTCGGTTCGACCTAGGGCTCCATTTTGGAGACCAAAGTCAGAACCAAGACAGCTAAGGCTGTATAAATTAATGCTTTATCTTGTTTTCGGACTAACCATGGATGCAGGACCAAAGGAACGTGTGTCTGCAGCTCAGAGAGCCTCAAAGGAGTGAGGCAGCAGCTGAGTAGGGCGCCCTGAGTGTCTAGGGCGCCTCCACGGTGAACAAGAAACAAGTAAGGCAAAAAGGAGTTCGGCTAACCACTGGCCGGGGCGCCCTCTGCATCCAGGGCGCCCTCAGCAGCCAGGGCGCCCTAAGCGCCCAGGGCGCCCTCAGGAGCCAAGGCGCTTCGTGCCTACGCCAGCGAGGCCGATCAAATCTATCCAGCCGAGAAGACCGGGTCAACCAGGGCGCCCTCAGCGACCAGGGCGCCCCAGAGGTCAAACTTCATCCCTATTTAGGTGGGATAAAGCTTGACCGAGCAAACTGCGGATCGGATGACACTTGGCAGGGCGCCCCCGACGTCCAGGGCGCCCTAGGGGCTATAAATAGCACCCCTCGACCCCAAGCTTAACATCAACTTGATTCCAAAGCTTCCACGCTCTTCTACGCTCGTGCCTTGCTCCAGAAACGCCTCACCTCGAGCCGACGACGTCCCGCTGCCCCGAAAAAGAATCGACACACTCCGGACGTCGGTAACGAAGAGCTTAATATTTTATTATTATTTTATTGCACTCTCTTTGTAATTGAAATCATTGTAACCTATTTGCGCGACTATATAATTGCCCAAAGTAAACGGTCAACGACCGTGGGCCTTGGAGTAGGAGTCGACACAGGCTCCGAACCAAGTAAAAATCACTGTGTCTTTGTGCTGTGTCTCGTATTTTTGTTTCCGCTGTGCACTTACTCTTAGTTTTCTGAAAAAGAGCGATTTCCGATATTCACCCCCCCCTCTATCGGCTTTTCACGATCCAACAAGTGGTATCAGAGCGGGGAATTCAAACTTGGTGCAACCACCAGTTTGAAATATTTTTTTCGGATTTTTTTTATTATTAATTTCTTATAATTATCTTTATCCCGCACTGCTAATCCAAGACCAAGTCTTGGGACACTTTTTTTTTGTAAAATTTCCTTTTACAGAACAAATGTCTATGCAAGAGGGATTCAGCACCGCTAGACCTCCACTCTTCAGTGGAGAAGACTTTTCCTACTGGAAAAGTCGCATGGAGGTCCACCTGAAAACTCAGATGGACATGTGGATCATTATCCAGTCCGGTCTGGAGATCCCCCGAAATGCAGAAGGACTTCCACAAAGCTACTCGGAGTGGGACAACACTCTAAAGCGCAAGATAGAAGCCGACGCAAAAGCAACGCAAACCCTACAATGCGGGCTGACAAAGGAAGAGCTGAACCGAGTGGGCCCCTTCAACAGTGCAAAAGAGCTATGGACAAAACTGATCGAGCTGCACGAAGGGACTTCGGACACCAGGATCAGCAAAAGGGATCTGCTACTGAATAAACTCTACACTATCAAGATGGCCGACAACGAAACAGCAGCCCAGCTCCACGCACGAATCCAGGAGGTAATGAACGGTCTTCACTCAATAGGTCACAAGGTTGAAAACCGTGACCTAATAAGGTATACTCTAAACGCCTTTCCTAGAAACACCTTGTGGGCATCTATGGTAGATGCATACAAGGTCTCTAGAGATCTCTCTAAAATAAAACTAGATGAATTATTTTCTGAACTAGAACTGCACGAACAGACTAACACCAATTCGGTCGAAAAAGGTATCGCTTTCATTGCAGGTAAAAACTTGAAGACAACGAAGAAGAAAACTGAACTTGAACCCGAGTCTGACACAGACTCAGAAGATGAAGAAGGAGATCAAACTAAACTGGTCCGGCTCGCTCGAAGCTACTACAAGGAGCTGAAGAACCGAACCAACAAATGAAAAACCGGCCGAAGAAAGGACGAACCAACTGAACCAGCAAACAAGCCCAATGTGACATGCTACGAGTGCAAGAAAAAGGGCCACTACAAGTCAGAGTGCCCTAACCTAAAGGAGACGAAGAAGCCAAGAAGAAAGAAGGCGCTACAAGCAACCTGGGACGAGTCTTCCTCAGAAGAAGAAGAAGAGGCACTCCAGTCCAACCTCCTAGCTCTGACCGCCTCAGATAAAGTCGAGACAGAGTCAGAATCAGAACAAGAGGACGGCGAGCTGACCTTCACAGAGGACGGAGAAATTAAGGTAACTGGTTTTAATAGATTACAGTTAACTGAATTGATTTCTTTTCTTTCTCGTGATTTGGCAAAAGCCAAACTCCGGGTCGAATCCCTCCGGCAGGAAGTAAAACTCCTAAAAGAGGGAGCTGACTCTAAACCTTTAACCGAGAAGGTTCAGGAAGGAACTTCTATTCAAGTTGAAAAACTTGAAAAGGAGAACTCCTCCCTGAAAACTTAGGTTAAGGAATTTAGAACAGCTTTAGAACGATTTACATCTGGTTCCAAGGGTCTTGACATGATCCTTGGAAAACAGAAATCAGTTCTAAATCGATCTGGACTTGGCTACCGAACCAAATCCCGACAAAGATCATATTTGACTGTACTGAATCAGTCCAGAGGAAAAATTCAGGCATGGGTACCTAAACTATGCCTGAACCAACCTACTGGATCAAATCAGTATTGGATCCCCAAGGACAAGATTCACATCTTGCCTAACCATCACCTTGGCTTTAGTCCAGGGGGAGCCAAACTGAAAACTATTTTTATTAGATAAACTTGTTATTCTTGATTTAAATTGCTTGATTGATTGATTGTTTATTTTCTGCAATATACCATGCTTAGACTTAGGCTAGCTTAAGGACTGAACAAACTTAGCTGAAATTTGACAACATAGTATTGGGTGGAGGTGAGATGATAGTACATTAGGGAAGCCAATTTGGCGGAACTAGCCGAAGCTACCGATCCAAAATCCAAACTAGTTAGACCAGAAATTTTTCAAAAAATAATTTTGAAAATGAAATTTCATTAAAAGGCTTTGTCAAGGAAAGGGTGGATGATCCCATAAGGCTTCGGCCAAAGAAGGCCTAGTGCCTCGCCAAGACCTGGAAGCTAATTTTTGAAATTCAAATTCAAATTAATTTTTGTCAAATTCGAATCTAACACAAAATTTCAGCTAAGTATAGACTTAAACATCTTTTCAAAAATTTCAAAATTAATTAATTAAGTTTTCAAAATTTAATTATCCTTCAAAATTAATCAAAATTTTCAAAATTTTCAAAACTATCAAAACCTGTCTCACAAAACCTATAAGGTTAATGTGATTGAAAACCCTAGATCTGGGTGAGACAGTAAAATTAAGACTAAATGATTCCCTTAATACCTGTGTTTCAGTGAAATTCTATATGTCAAACCATGGTCAACAAGGTCAAAACATGGTCAACATAGTCAAACCATGGTCAACATAGTCAAACCACCGTCAACATAGTCAAACTACGGTCAATGTAGTCAAACCAGGTCAAATCTGGTCAAATGCACTTCATTTGAGTCAAAAGCTAGTCCCTAGGGCGCCCAAACCGGTGTGGGCACCCCAAGGCTGGTCAAAAGCTGCCAAAAGGCAACTGCAGCCCTGTTTAGGGCGCCCTCCCACAGTCGTTCAGCGGCAGAAAGCTGCACAAACAGAACTACAGACCTGATAAAGGCGGCCTCGTCCGGAAAGGCGCCCTTGGCAGTGTCCTTCAGTGGTCAAAAGCTGCCAAAAAGGCAGCTGCAGCCTGGTCAAGGCGCCCTAGTCATACAGGGCGCCCTCCCGAGGCAGGGCGCCCGAGACTGCCTATAAAAAGGGGCTCCCTTCCCCTTCTACTCTTCACACCCAAAACACTTCTCCTCCTCAACCTTCTACCTTCCAAGAGATCTTGCAACCCTCTCAAGCTCTCAAGCCCTCAACAATGCCTCCCCGAGCAAATCGGTATAATTTATTGTTTTTGTTAATTTCTTTTCAATTTTTCAATAAATGCACACCTTCTTTAAGTATACATTCTTTCTCTTAGAAGACGCCGACCTAATCAGGCAGAACCCGGTACTCAACCTAGTCCTGATCCTAGGTTTCCCAATTTAGAATTATGTAACAAGTTCGCTCGTACCACCTATAAACCTATCAAAACGAGTTACTTGAATAGGCTATTCTTCACCCAATCCTGTCCCCTAGCTATGAACGTCATAAACCACTACCAACTGGACAATCTCATATTCTGCACTCACCCAATCAATACTTCCTTATGTGCAGAATTTTACAATAATATCATTAGACAGGATAATCTCATGTTCTCCACCATGGTTCAAGGTATTCCCTTAACCATCACACCAACATTACTGAACCGATTTTTAGGACTACGACCCTCGCAGTCCATCTTCTGTTGTTATCCTCCTAGGGAGCCTCCCTTTGATGCTCCCTATTCTCACATCACTTTAGATACATTACACGCATACTTCTTTAGGCAACCAATGGCCAGACGATTCCAGTCAGTCGACTTAGAGGTTCAGGACTACGCCCTATACAGGGTCTTAGTCCGATGTATTCTGCCCTTATCCACCAGGGACGTCATCACTATGCGACCATTCCATACCTTTCTCTTGTACGCCCTGATTCACCAGCTAGATATTGATATAGGACTTCATATGTTTCACACTATCCTACACGCATCTAGTGTGAACACGCAAGGGTGGGTACGCACACCCTACTGCCACGTTATCACGTCCCTACTACATTACCATGGTAGGAACATTACCGAGGGAGAAATGGCTGATCTGACCGACTACGATGAAATAGGCTATAGAAACTTCGCCCTAGCAGGTATAGAGGTGTCCGGTACCGGGGTTCTATCTTGGAGACGTCGGAGAGCAGCTCATCAGATCGATTCGGACGAGGAGGTCGAGTACGACGTCGGAGATATAGCAGCAGAAGCTCGAGCCCATATAGACGAGCCAGCTCCACCGACACTCTACGAAAGAGAGACCCGTATGGAGACACACATACAGAGTCTCCAAGAGGAGGTCGAGGCCTCTCACATAGAGCAGATGGACGCTCGCAGAGCTGATAGAGAAATAGCTGATGCACGATTCTTACAGATGATGGCTCGATTCGATGCGTGGCAGCCGGCTCCATCTGATCACCCTGGTCCTTCATCTTAGATTCACTTGGCATTGTACCTATTTGACTGCCCCTACTCAGTAGGGTTGACTTGTGCTTGACTGTTGACTATGTTGAACCTAAAGTACCTGCTTTTATTTTATGATGACTAGTTTATAATTATTAGTTTCTTGTTAATTAGTTAGGATTATGTTCAGTAGAATAGTTTAACTCAATTGTTTTACTCTACTTGATTTCAAAAATAAATTTTCTAAAATTAGAATTTTGAAAAACTATTTTATTTAAATTTCAAAACCAGTTTTCATTTTCAACTTAGCTTTTTTTTCAAAAATCAATTCTAAAATCTTCTCGACTTAGTTTTATATTTATTTTAAAACTACCCCCTTCAAAACTAGGGATTTTTCGAAAATGGACTTAGCCTAGGCTTTAACCCTAGAACTGCATGCACCTATAGACTTAGAAGCCAGCATCTCACAAGCACCTTAGGGTACTTATGATTGATAACCTAGAAAGGGTTGAGATGCTTAGGTCTTTGCCTCAATTCAAGATGCTTTAAGTCAGTGCATCTGCAGTAATTAGGGCACTAAATACAACTTATACAACAATCAAGTTAAGTGTCAAGTTTAGAAAATCTAACTTGAACAAAAACACTTAACTTGACTAACCCTAGCAAAAACTACTGTTTATAACAGTTAGTAAGTAGCTAATTGGGTTAGACAGGCCCCTACAGAGAGAATTGATTGATTTAGTATAAATTTAAGTATGGATTGATTCAGTACAGCAAAAATTTTACTTATTTCCTTATTTATGCTGTATTTAATTGTTTTGATATATGGCAAAGGGGGAGAGATAGGAAAGGAGAGAGTAAAATTTTCTTTTCAAAATTTTCTTAACTCTATCCTTTATTCAAAAAGTCTTTCTGAAAGATACTTAAGCTTTCAAAACTTCTACTTTCAAAATTACTTAAGCCTTTTCGAAACTTTTACTTAAAGCCTTCAAAATTTTGCAAAGTACTCTAGCTTCAAAATTTTTTCAAGCTTTCAAATTTTGCAAAGTACTCTAGCCTTTCAAAAGGTTTCTACTTAAGCTTGTCTTTACTCTAAAGCTAAAGTTTTTCAAATTTGTTAAGTACTAAAGTGTTTCAAAACCTACTAAGTACTTAAGCTTGTTATATACTACAGAGTATTTAAGCTAACATTTTGAGTACTGTAAAACTTAAGACTTTAAACTCAAATTATGCTTTAAAAAACTCTACTATGTATTTTTAAGTTACCTAAAACTTAAGTACAAGTAAAGTGTTTAAAACCCCACAAATTTTTGAAAAACATAGGGGGAGATTCCTTCCAGGGGGAGGGAACAAAAGTTAAAACTTTTTCATGTCTTGCTTAAACTTAACTTTTTGAACTAGGGTTGCCATAAATCAAAAAGGGGGAGATTGTTGGTGCAGAATGCACCTAAGTCAAACCTGTGTTTTGATAATGGCAACATAGATCAAAAGTTAAGTCCTTCTTGTTTTCTAACAAGTTAATCAAGTGTGCAGTGAAAGCCCTAGCAAAGGACCGCTAGGCACTGGCGAAGGAATGCCAGAGTTAAAAGCCCTAGCGAAGGACTGCTAGGCACCAGGCAAAGGACAGTCTGGGACTGAAGACCTAGCGAAGGACTGCTAGGCACCGGGCGAAGGGTAGCTCGGCATCCAAGCCCTGACAAAGGACCGTCAGGCAAAAGTCCAACCAAAGGAGCGGTTGGCAACAGGTAAATTCTCCTGAGAGGAGTAGGTGAGGACGCGTTCCCCGTCGAGGGAACAGTAGGCGTCGGTTCGACCTAGGGCTCCATTTTGGAGACCAAAGTCAGAACCAAGACAGCTAAGGCTGTATAAATTAATGCTTTATCTTGTTTTTGGACTAACCCTGGATGCAGGACCAAAGGAACGTGTGTCTGCAGCTCAGAGAGCCTCAAAGGAGTGAGGCAGCAGCTGAGTAGGGCGCCCTGAGTGTCTAGGGCGCCTCCACGGTGAACAAGAAACAAGTAAGGCAAAAAGGAGTTCGGCTAACCACTGGCCGGGGCGCCCTCTGCATCCAGGGCGCCCTGAGCGCCCAGGGCGCCCTCAGGAGCCAAGGCGCTTCGTGCCTACGCCAGCGAGGCCGATCAAATCTATCCAGCCGAGAAGACCGGGTCAACCAGGGCGCCCTCAGCGACCAGGGCGCCCCAGAGGTCAAACTTCATCCCTATTTAGGTGGGATAAAGCTTGACCGAGCAAACTGCGGATCGGATGACACTTGGCAGGGCGCCCCCGATGTCCAGGGCGCCCTAGGGGCTATAAATAGCACCCCTCGATCCCAAGCTTAACATCAACTTGATTCCAAAGCTTCCACGCTCTTCTACGCTCGTGCCTTGCTCCAGAAATGCCTCACCTCGAGCCGACGACATCCCGCTGCCCCGAAAAAGAATCGACACACTCCGAACGTCGGTAACGAAGAGCTTAATATTTTATTATTATTTTATTACACTCTCTTTGTAATTGAAATCATTGTAACCTATTTGCGCGACTATAGAATTACCCAAAGTAAACGGTCAACGACCGTGGGCCTTGGAGTAGGAGTCAACACAGGCTCCGAACCAAGTAAAAATCACTGTGTCTTTGTGCTGTGTCTTGTATTTTTGTTTCCGCTGTGCACTTACTCTTAGTTTTCCGAAAAAGAGCGATTTCCGATATTCACCCCCCTCTATCGGCTTTTCACGATCCAACATCCCTAACCTTAAATTAAAATGTAATTCACATGTTAGTTCCTCTATGAATGTTGAAAATAGTGTAAATCATTCATCCATACATGCTAGGCTTAATGAGAACTGCTTAATTGTGCATAGCCATGGTTTTAAATATCATGATAGGAATAGGGATAACAAGGTAAATTATAACCCTAGGAAAAACATGCATCATGGTAAATCTAGGACCTTTGTACCTAAGGATCATGACATTAATTCCAAGAAGAGAAGGAATATGCCTAGAAAGGAGGGTAGATCTAGGAATGTCCAAAGTGGACATATGGACTTTAAGGTTAAAGGTCTAGAAAGGGAAAATCAAGCCTTGAGGACAAGACTTGGTAAATTAGAAAAGACCCTAGAAAGATTCACGGTTGGATCAAAGGGTCTAGACATGGTGTTGGGTAGTATAAAACCCAACTATGATAGATCGGGTTTGGGTTACCGGTCTAAGACCTCCAAGGCCAACAAAAAGAAGTGTGCTGGGGAAGCATACAACTATGGCAAGGAGGGAAAGCCCAAGGATGACAAGGGGGTGCCATTCAAAGGTAAAAATAATGACTTAACCAAAGACAAGGTGTCTAAGATTAAGAGGGTTCGTTGTGTAGGCCAAGAGTCACCGATGGCACACTGGTGTGGCCTACTGTGGATTGAGTCACCTAGGGAGGTGGCTAGGGCTAAGAGCTTAAGGGGGAGCTCTAGGAGCCTTTGGGGTCCATGGTAAATGGATCTCAAGAGTTTCTCTCCTAGGAAATTAAGGTGAAATGTGTCAAAAAGGGTTGGAAGACTTTGGTAAGTCTTAATCCTAGGTTTTGGCACATTAAAAGGGAATTTAGGGAGAAAAAGATGAAAATTTGAGTATAATTGATAAAATTAGGTTTTAATGTGTAAAAACCATATAATTCAATGGTAGAAATAAATTGTGATCAAGTATAAGAAGATACATTGAGGAGGAGTCACAATTAGGACTTTTGGGATAGGCTAAATTGATACACTTTAGAAAGAATGGAATTTCGTGCCAATCTTAGGATATAGAGTACATTTGTTTGGAAACATATTTTTCCCAAGTAGATATAGACTTCACAAATCTCCCTACAAAATTTCAGATTTTTCAGAGATTTGTAGAATTAACTAGGCGTTACTGAAATTCAACTGAAAAACCTGAAATTCAGGTATCAGTCGACTGCCCTGGGGGCAGTCGACTGATCTCAAGCTCAGAAACTCTCTGTAAGTTTTCGCAGTCGACTGCTCCAGTGGCAGTCGACTAATCCAGTAGGGTTAGAAAGAAAAAGTATTTTGGATGATAGAATCTGATCCTTAAATTAAGATCCTTGATTATACTCCTTGAACAAAGGTTTACCACATGGTTTAATGGTGATGAGGCTATATGGATATCACGAAATTCAAGGAGAATTGATGAGTGTTTTAAAATCCAATGAATGATAAGTTGTTGATAGGTGCAAGGATATGGAAGTCTCCCATAGGTATCTAGGATTAAGAGATAAAAAGGGGGAGGCTTTCATCATATTAAGGATATGGAAAAAGGAAGAATTGAGAACCATTTTGTGTGTAAAATTAAGGTAAATGGATTTGGCAAACATAAGGAAACATATATGGATTTGAAAGTTGATACAAAGTGCCAAAATCTTGAAGAATTGTAGGTTTGTACCAAAAGTCAAGCACATTTGATAATCCTCATGAAACCATATTTTTCTAGGATAGGGTATATCCTAGCAAATGTGCTTGCAAACCTTTAGGTCTTTGATTGGGTTCTGTTGAGTTCTTTTTGGCACTAAGGGAAAGGGTGCTTGGGGCAATCCTTTGATAGTGTCAAAGAGGGAAGAACTCGGGTGTTGGGTTGGATATAACTCAACATGGTGTTATGGGTTAAGTTGGGTAGAACTTGACCTTGGTAAATGAAAATTGGGAGAATGCATAGGTTATAAGGGGGAGGTTGCCTCCTTGTTTGCCTTGATTTTCATAGAAAATTTTTGGGTTTTGTGTCAAACTTGGGAATGGTGATAGATACATTGTGAAATGCATTTTCCCCAAGTAGGTATGGGTACCACAAAGTTCTCCACAAAATTTAAGAATTTTTGGAGAATTATGGAATTTCTGGCGCTATTCTAAAATTGACCAGAAAATCTGATATTCAGCGTCTTAGTCGACTGCCATGGGGGGGGTAGTCGACTGGCCAGAGCTGATTTGTGAATCAGCAGCTGGTTTGGGGTCCAAATGGTGGAAAACAAGTGTATGGGGGTTTAGTACACTGTGTTTAGGACCATTAGGGATTAAAAGATCCAATAATTGGGATATTGTTGGAGTCTTTTTGATGTTAGGCAAAGGGAGAGAAATGTTGGGTTTAAGTTGAGAAACCAAACATTCCTTTGCTAGAAACCCTAGGTTTAGGGGAAGCTAAGATTAAGGGGGAGCATGGTTGCTCCATTCTTGGCGTAAGGGGAACCTGGGAGAGGTTCTTAAAAAGCCTTTGTAAGTCCAATGTAGGGGGAGCTTTGGAGAAGTTTTAAAAAGCCCGTGAAAAGTCCTAACTTGGAGAGTTAGGTATGAAAAAGTCCTAACTTGGAGAGCTAGGTGTGAAAAAGTCCTAACTTGGAGGGTTAGGTGTGGGGAGCCTTGGGATAGGTTTTAAAAAGTCCATTTCGGAAAATTCGTAACTTGGAGGGTTAGGTGTGGGTTGCCTTCAGATAGGATCCATGTATGCATTGCATATGCATTGACAGTGTAAGTCCAAGAGGGAGTCTTGGCAATGTAAGCCCAGTTGTTTGTTTTAGCATGGTTTTTGCTATTTGACTACTATCTTGTTTCCCGAACTTAAACGTATTGTCAAACATGAAAAAGGGAGAGATTGTTGAGGCAATCTGTGGTCCGGAGTGACCAAGTGTTTTGATGTTTGGGCAAAGGGTTTAAGTTAAGTTTCCCTTGTGTTTTAATATGTGTATGTTGAGTGTGCAGGTTGTGCAGGTACACATATTGACTTGACTGGACGGTCTCGGTACGGTGAAGGGTGGCATAGAGACAAGCGGGAGGCTTGTGTGCACCCGAGGGACCTTGGAGAGCAGGGACGATGAGCTGAGGGGTGCGGACTTCGAGGCATGTGTGAAGGATGGCATGGAGGTAAGCTGGAGGCTTGTGTGCATCCGAGGGACAGGAGCCGAAGATGAAGAGGGCACGAAGGCAATAGTCGAGGCTGCGGATGAGGAGTCAGTTGAGTCGTGAGGGTACGAGTGCTGTGGGAATGTACTCGGGAAGGGTAACCTTAGGTGGGTGAGTAGACCAGTCGACTGGCCTGGAGGCAATCGACTGATGAAACTCACAGAAGGGTTTCAGCCCTGGACCAGTCGACTGCCCTGGGGGCAGTCGACTGGTAGGTGACTGGTGAGTTGGCTGAAAATTCCAACGTTGGGGTTGCAATGGTCGAATTTCAGTGGCACCAGTCGACTGCCCTGGGGGCAGTCGACTGGTGGCGAGAGTTTCAGCCCGAGCCCTATTTAAAGAGGACTTCGTGGTGGCTGAGATTCTTGATGAAACAAGCTTGGTTAAGGCTTGTTAGTAGTCTTTGGTGCTTAGAGTGTTGCCCGAGTTTGTGGCGAGGTTTCTCCACCCACAAGGAGCTACAAGAGGTAGCCGGAGGTTATCCGGGGATTGATTCACCGACAGATTCTTGGATTAGTCACCCGTCTGGGGTGGATACCAATTAAATCTGGTTTGTTAGTGTTGTTTGTTCTTTTTATTATTGTTTCGCTGTGCAACTAACAACGTAGGTACAAGAAGAGTTCGAAGATTCACTATTCACCCCTCTAGCATACGGAATTGATCCAACAATGGAAACCCCGGTGAGTGAAGCCGGGTCCTGGTGAGTGAAGCCGACTGAAGGAAATCCCGGTGAGTGAAGCCGGGTGATGGAAACCCCGGTGAGTGAAGCCGGGTCCTGGTGAGTGAAGCCGGGTGATGGAAACCCCGGTGAGTGAAACCGAGTCCTAGCGAGGGAAGCTAGGTCAAGGAATCCCTGATGAGTGAAGCCAGGTCCTAGTGAGGGAAGCTAGGTTCAACAAAGTCTCGGTGAGTGAAGCTGGGCATGAAGTCTTGGTTCGGGGACTAAGCGTGAGTCAGCCAAGTGTCTGGATCGGTTTTGAGTCCGATCAGAAGTTGGCACGAGTTCCCTTGTTAATAGATCGATCTGGTGACCGATCCAGGGTGTCTGATCGTTTTGGTGGACGATCAGAAAGAGAACAAAATGTTTCTGTTTGACTTCTGATCGTTCTGGTGAACGATCAGAGAGATATCAGAATGTTTCTGTTTGACTTCTGATCGTTCTGGTGAATGATCAGAGGGAGATCAGTAGGGTTCTGGAGAAAACCCTGATCGGTCAAGGTGACCGATCAGGGTCCTCCAGGACCGACCGATCAGGGTACAACCTGATCGGTCAGGTGACCGATCAGGTCAAAGAACCTGCGGGTTGTGGCTTGAAATCCCAGTAAGCTGGTGGATCGATCTGGTGACCGATCCCCGATCTCTGATCTATCAGTGTGACTGATCACAGGTTCAAATCCGCGATCATACAGTGTCACTAGACCGATTAGGTAGGAGCCTGATCGATCAGGGTTTTTACTGATCGGTCTGGTGACCGATCAGTGTCTGAACTTTAATTTGAAAACGTTGTCAGACTTCTAATAACGCTCTGAATCGCTTCTGATTTCTCTGTTACACTGCTGATTTGTTTTTGATTTGTTGTGCTAAGCCTCTGTTGAGTGTGCAGGTAATGCAAGGATGACACAAACCAAGAAGGAGGGTCAATTGACAACTTTCGCTTCGGTTAGGTTTGTTTGTTTTCCATTCGCAGGATTCAATGGCTTCTGGAACGGGCTGGTAACTGTCTGGCGGAGCTGGCAACTGACCTGGGGCTCAGCTGAAGAGGATTCAGTGGACTGAGCTCAGTAGAGGGCAGTGGGTTGGTGACGGAGGTTGTTGCAGACGCTCCTAGTTGTTGCAGACGCGCCTGGTGAGCTGCAGATGCGCCTGGTGAGCTACAGACGCGCCTGGGATGATCTGGCATTGAGCAGAGGTTTAAGAGATGGATAGCGAAGAAGATACACAACTCTAACACTCTGAAACTTTGTATCTTGAGAACTTTGAGCCAGTGGAGAAGTTTGCGAGTCGATCAACAAGCAGACACCACAAGAAGGAAGAGCTGAGTGAAAGCTCTTGCCAGGGTCTTGCTGTGTTGTGAGTTGTGCTCTGCAAACGTTCTTCTTCGCGCTCTGTAAGCTTTCTTTGTCTCTGTGTACTTAATCTGATATCATTCTTGAGACTGTTGTGGAGAGGTTTCTCCACCGAGAAGGAGGTTCTATTCTATCCAAATTTTCGGGGCTTGATCTGCCGACGATCAAGGGATCACCCACCTCACGGGCACGCCAAGGAGTAGGAGCAAGTTATCCCCAAACCTTGTAAACCCTCCTTGTTAGCGACTGGTTTGTATTTGTCTTTCTGTTTGGGCTGTTTGTTTTCTGTCTTTGTTCTTCCTGCTGGTTTTCTTCCGCTGCTAACTTAAGTGTAGAATGTTCAAAGAGCCAAAAGTTCCTGTGTCTGGCTATTCACACCCTCTCTCTAGTCATCCAAGGTCCACCAAGTGGTATCAGAGCAAGGGGCTGATTTCAACACCAAGGGCTTTGTCTATCGATCTAACACCCGAGAGCATACAAAGATGGCTATGAGAGAAGGATTCAACACCAATAGACCCCCTTTCTTCGATGGGGCTGATTTCCAAGATTGGAGATCTCGGATGGAATACTATCTCAAGACAGATATAGGTATGTGGTTCACTGCGAAGGAGGGATTCACCCCTCCAAAAGATGTTGAGGGAAAAGAGTTGGATTCATCAAGATGGTCTGCCGAACAAACCCAAAAGGGAGAAGCCGATGCAAAAGTTGTGGTCACCCTTGTTGGGACCGGGTGCATGTTGACATGGATACGGGTTCGTAATTTTAAAATTAATTACGTGCAGCGGAAGGTTTAGCATAAATAATTTCTCAAATTATTTAACCACACATCTAAGCATGCAACCTTATCTTGTGTAGACATGATCATATATTTAAATTTTGCAGAAACGTAAACTAATTTACTTGTTACCTCGCGTAACTCGAAGGAAGGGACGAGATCCAACCGTAAGCGTCCCTCGGAAGCTCCGCCTCTATTCGCGTCCACGCCGAGTATCATCAGGATGACTTCGCAAAGTCACGAGTTTCGTGTTCTTGAGAACTACTAGATTCTCCGAGAACGCGACAAGAAAAACCAAGAGAGAAGTAATCACATCGGAAAAACTCACCACCAAGGTTGGCCGGAATCACAATTCTGGCGAGGATGAGGAAGATGACTTGCGCCCAATCCCAAGGTGATGATGGCCGGAGAGGAAGATCGTCCCAACGGAAGAACTTCGTCGACTCGGTGCTTCTCCTTGTGCTCACGGCAAGAAGAAGGGAGAAGAAGGGAGAGGCCGGCCAAGAGAAAGAAGGGAGGAGAGGGAGAGAGCCCAAGCAAGAATACTTTGATTATTTCGAATTATCTCCAAGCCTTGCCTTGGGTCCTTTATATAGTTGCCTCTCAACCGCCAAGTCTCCTTTTTCATATGGAATAAATTTTCATAAGAGATTTATCATATAAATTTTCTATGACTTATTCCATCATGCCAAGTCTTGATTTTTATATCATGGTTAAAATCATATTTTAATTTATGATAAAAATTAACCAAGTCTCCTTTTTCTTATGGAATAAATTTTCATAAGAAATTTATCATATAAATTTCTTTATATACATTTCTTTATCATGGTAAATCAATCCATGATTGATTTTATAAAATAAAATAAACCAATCCATGGTTCATTTTAATTTCCATGAAAAATAAATTTCTTTATATAAATTTCTTTATCATGGTAAATCAATCCATGATTGAAAAATAAAATAAACCAATCCATGATTCATTTTAATTTCCATGAAAAATAAATTTTATATAAATTTCTTTATATAAATTTCTTTATCATGGTAAATCAATCCATGATTGATTTTATAAAATAAAATAAACCAATCCATGGTTCATTTTAATTTCCATGAAAAATAAACCAAACCTTGGTCTATATAAAAAATTTATATCATCTATAATTTTATAAAACAAACCACACTTGATTTATTTTATAAATTGAACCAAACAATTTGGTTCCCTCCCTTTGTTGTGGCCGGCAAAGCAAAGAGGGTGGGGACCCTCTTTGGCCGGCCTATCCAGGCCACGCCCCAATGAATTAAACTTATTTAATTCATCTATTAAGTCTTCAAAAGACTTAGCCATTTTACGCTTCCGATGTGTCTCTGAAAAATTTAGATTCGACTTATCGTTTGGCTCAACCAAACCTAATCTCTCTTGATTGGAAAATTCAATTTTTAATTCGTTTTAAATCCCTCAGATTACTCGTAGTGCGTGTGACTAAATAGGCTTTCGATTTATGTTGGCCGTCTATAATTAACCAATTATAGAACGATCATGAGTGGTACCTAGTAGTACATCATGATCCCCAATTAATCGAAAGATCAACGGTTGACCTCAGAAACAATTCTGAAACCCTTCAGCAGCTATAATGAATCGTGCCCCATTCCCTTCACCATCTTATACCCACTTGGTTTAGGACATGGTCTATGTGTGTCAGTCCCCACTAGGCTGACTACGTCACACCTAGCCCAAGTAACGTTTTCTCGTCCTACGTATTCTAATTACTCTCATGTATCTAAGAGATTCATACTCTGAACATGTCATGCTCTGGCCAGAGGCTTCGAGTAACAATCCGACGATAGGCCTTGGGTATACATCTCCTCGCAAGGAGTGGTGAATCCTTTGTAGGCTGTTCAAACATCTTCGGGCACTTCGGCTTATACCCAATCATCCTGGGTCCACACCTCCTTGGAGATGCTTGCTTAAGATGTCAAAGTATAAGTCTCCATGACCAAGATGACTTGAACACCGCAAGTCAAAGGAACATCGCACTTAAGCTGCAGTAAGAACATCAATGACATGTTTATATGTAGACTACCATATGAAGTTTTACAGCCAGTCACTCCAATAAACTAGTTCCCTTAACTAGCATTCATGTTTATCTCTGGACATCCCAATGTCACCAGCCAGTGAGAATCAGCTGATTAGAGAATAACCCATGCTAGTCTCAACAGAATTGATAGTGTCCGTTTTTATCAATTCATCGACTAGGGACAATTTCAATACTTCACAATTGCACATTAGAGATAATCACTAGTTGTGAATTCATCACAAATTCTCTCATGCTGTGAATTATATTACGGACATTCAGTAAATGAGTTTAAGATCTCAATCAAATACATAAACATGTATACTCAAATAGCGAATATTCATTTATTAAAATAAATGATTACAATCATAAGGCGATTGCCTTAGGACACTTTTCTCATATCACTAACAAACTCCCACTTGACCTAATGCCAATCGCTACGGTATCCAATACCACAGGCTCTAACATGACCCTCAAACTTACTTTGAGGCAAGGCCTTAGTTACAGGATCCGCTAAATTCCTTTCAGTGGGAATTTTCTCAATTTGTATATCATTCCTACTTATAATCTCTCTGATCAGATGATAGCAGCGAAGCATATGTTTGGATCGCTGATGAGACCTTGGTTCCTTTGCTTGTGCAATAGCTCCATTGTTGTCACAATAAACCGGTATTGCTTCATCAATGGTTGGAACCACACCAAGTTCTGAGACGAACTTCTTGATCCACACTGCTTCCTTTGCTGCTTGCGAAGCTGCAATATATTCCCCTTCTGTGGTAGAATCCGCTACGGTGTCTTGCTTGGAACTCTTCCAACTTATTGCGCCTCCATTCAAAATAAATACGTATCCAGATTGAGATTTGGAGTCATCCATATCTGTCTGGAAACTGGCATCTGTATACCCACGTATTACCATATCACCTTCTCCATATATTAGGAACACATCCTTAGTTCTTCTTAAGTACTTGAGGATTGTCTTGACAGCCGCCCAATGATCCATTCCTGGATCAGACTGGTATCTGCTTGTGACGCTCAGAGCATACGATACATCGGGCCTAGTACATAACATAGCATACATGATAGATCCTATCGCGGATACATAAGGAATCTTATTCATGCAAATTCTCACTTCTTCTGTGCGCGGACACATAGACTTCGAAAGGATGATCCCATGCCTGATGGGAAGGTAACCTTTCTTGGATTCCGACATGCTAAACCCTTTTAGCACTCGGTCTATATATGTAGACTGCAAAAGACCAAGCAATTGTTTTGATCTATCTCTATAGATTCTAATCCCAAGGATATAGGTTGCTTCTCCCAGGTCTTTCATGGAGAAGGTTTTGGACAACCAAATTTTAACTGACTGTAAGACTGATATATTGTTTCCTATAAGTAATATGTCATCGACATATAACATTAGGAATACGACTGCACTCCCACTAACCTTCTTGTACACACAAGGTTCGTCAGGATTTTGTGAGAAATCAAACTCTTTGATTGTCTCATCAAAACGGATGTTCCAGCTCCTGGATGCTTGCTTTAGTCCATATATGGATTGTCGAAGCTTGCATACTTTGGTTTTATCAACCGTTGTGAAACCTTCAGGTTGTATCATGTATACATCCTCAAGCAGGTTTCCATTAAGGAAAGCTGTTTTCACATCCATTTGTCATATCTCATAATCATAATGAGCTGCTATGGCCAGGAGCATCCGAATAGATTTAAGCATAGCTACTGGCGAATAGGTTTCGTCATAATCAATTCCTTATTTCTGACGATATCCTTTTGCCACTAATCTAGCCTTAAAGGTAACAACATTACCTTCCATGTCAGTTTTCTTCTTGAAAACCCACTTGCACCCTATGAGCTTAATCCCTTCAGGTGGGTTAACCAAGTCCCATACTTGACTTTTGTACATGGAATCCATTTCCGCCTTCTTGGCTTTTAGCCATTTATCCCTTTCTGAATTATTCAGAACATCTTCATGATTGATAGGTTCGTCATTGTTAATGAGTAACACGTCGTTCAATTCACTTATGAGAAATCCGTATCTCTCTGGAATATTGCGTGTCCTATCAGACCTACGAAGAAGTGGTGTTGTTTTAGGTTCAACTGATAGCTCATCATTATGAGTTATTGGTTGTGGGTCTAGACTAGGTGTCTCTGTAATGTCTATTGGAGTTTCTTGAACTTCTTCGAGTTCAATGCTACTCCCACTGTTTTCTTGTAAAAGAAATTCTTTTTCTAGAAATACAGCATGCCTTGAAACAAACACCTTTTGTTCCAAGGGATGATAGAATTGGTAACCCTTCGTTTCCTTAGGGTATCCAATAAATAGACATTTATCAGACTTAGCATCCAATTTGTCTGATATAGTCCACATTACATAAGCAGGACAACCCCATATCTTTAGGTGAGATAAATGAGGTTTCTTACTATTCCACGTCTCATATGGAGTAGTAGAGACTACCTTGGTCGGGACTCTGTTTAGCAAGTAAACAGCTATCTTAAGCGCATAGCCCCAAAAGGATTTTGGAAGAGTTGCATGATTCACCATAGATCTAACCATGTCCATCAAGGTTCGGTTATGCCTTTCAAATACACCATTATGTTGTGGTGTATATGGCGGAGTCCATTGAGACAATATCCCTGTAACGCCCGCTTTTCTTTTTCTATAAGCGACGTTACGTTAACATGCTTAGGGCATGTAGACATCATAAGGCAGCGGAATAACTTTAACTTATACATGCCCTATTACCATTCTTAACTTAATGACATGGGAACCTTAGCATATTAACTCTGAACTTAAGCATCATATCATGTCATACATAACATCATATCATAAGGTTCCAGAAGTCATTATTCAAACATATACGTAACCAAGGTGAAGTTCTAGCATAAATAGTAAACATATGGTTTCCTGGGCCAAGTCACTACTACACACATGCGTTCTTGCCTTCCTGCTGCTTCCATCATTGTCCCCTTGAATGATCTGCGGTATAAGGAAATAAGACTATAAGCACACAGGCTTAGTAAGACTCTTTCCTACTCACAAAAACCATTCATCGTTCATCATCTCATAATGAGCACATGAAACATTAACATACTTGGTGCTCTACTTAGAACATAACATCTTAAATCACTTATCGTATACATAGCATGGCATGAACATAAACATAGTAAACATTCTAAACATGACATGATACATGGCATAAACATAAACATGGTGAACATTCTAAGCATGGCATAATACATGGCATAAACATAAACATGGTGAACATTCTAAGCATGGCATAATACATGGCATAAACATAAACATGGTGAACATTCTAAGCATGGCATGATACATGACATAAACATAAATATAGTAAACATTCTAAGCATGGCATAATACATGACATAATACCAATCATATCATATGAACATCTTCTTAACATAATCATGGCATAGTTCATTCATTCTCATGCATACCTCTTAACATGAACATAAGCATAAAATCTTATCACATAGCATAATGCATAACATGAATGGATGCATGGGTGGAATGCATATACATAAGGGATGCTTAACTTTTAAAACATACTTTTAAATGCTTAAACATAATCATCATAACATCATTTGGGGTCCCCGGCTTGTACCACATACATACATCATAGAGCGCATCCCTAGCAAGTTCGAGGTCGCGAGCCCCGACCTACTAGGGTAAGGACAGCATAGTCGGTAGTCCCCGAACCGAGGCATTCTTAAGGTGCCCATCCCTGTTGCACAGCTTCGGTAGTGCCAGAACCGTGGACAGCTTCGGTAGTCCAAAACCGGGGCGTTCTTAAGGTGCCCATCCCTTGGATCCATACTTCGGTCCGGTACAAGCCCATACATAAAGTAAAATACTTTTCATGTTTCATCATTCATAAGACATTCATGGCATACTTATCATAGCATAATTTGTTACAGCTCGGCCCGTCTACCGGCCCATTTACCGGTCCTCTCGACCGTCGTACTGTCGACCATCGACCGTACCGTTTAGCATATTTATGCCTTAAAGACATAAGCATCATCTTTCATTCATCATACTTGTCATTCATCATTTTCATTCTTAGACATGGCATATGTACACATCATTCATAGAGCATGGCATACATTCGTATTATCCTAAAACATGGCATATCATTCATAAACATGGCATATCATTCGTAAACATGGCATATCATTCATAAACATGGCATATCATTCGTAAACATGGCATATCATTCATAAACATGACATATCATTCGTAAACATGACATATCATTCATAAACATGACATATCATTCGTAAACATGGCATATCATTCGTAAACATGGCATATCATTCATAAACATGGCATATCATGCATAAACATGGCATATCATTCCTAAACATGGCATATCATTCGTAAACATGGCATATCATTCGTAAACATGTCATATCATTCCTAAACATGGCATATCATTCGTAAACATGACATATCATTCCTAAAACACAAATCACATCTTACCATAGGGCCATTGGGACCCTTACTTGAAATAAATCTTAACATTTACCCTATTAACCCTTCTTGGCTGAAACTTGTGGAGTCCCAAAGGCCATGTGAAAATTCACATAATCACCTTCCATCATCCTTATATCATGGCAACACATAAACATATGCTTGAAGTTAAAGACTCAACCCTAACCCTTGGGTCCTTGGGGTTGGCCGAACCATATGGGGCCTCTAGGGTACCCCAAAAATTCCCAAAAATTATACCTAACCTCTACACATCATAAGGGAACATTAAATAACATTATCATGATTTTTAGCATAATTATAGACCTTTAAAACATGGTGGCCGAAACCCTTAAACTCAGGGTTCTTAGTTTTTGTTTCTTTCATGTTGGCCGAAACCCTAGGGTGTCCTAGGGTACTCCAAAAATTCCCAAAAATTATACTTAACCTCTACACATCAGAAGGGAATATTAAACAACATTATCATGATTTTTAGCATAATTATAGACCTTTAAAACTTGGTGGCCGAAACCCTTAAACTCAGGGTTCTTAGTTTTTTGTTTCTTTCATGTTGGCTGAAACCCTAGGGTATCCTAGTTTACTCCAAAAATTCCCAAAAATTATACTTAACTTCTAAAAATAATAAGGGAACATTAAATAGCATTATACATATTTTTAGCAAAATTTTAGATCTTAAATACATGGTGGCCGAAACCTTTAAACATAAAGTTCTTGGTTTTCTTTCCTTTCAACATCAAATCCAAAAACTATCCAATATATCATGCTAAAAATCATAAAAATCATAGGGAACTATTATACCACAGGTGAGGGAGTCTTACCTTGGGATTTCTTGATTTTTAGTCCTTAAAAGAGAAAGAACTTGTAGAGCTCTTGACCCTTGATCCCTCCTTGCCCTTGTACTCTTGTAGAAACATTAGATCTAGGAGATGGAACCTTGGTGGAAGCTTTTCCAAGGGGGAAAGCCCCTTCTCAGTGCTCAGCAAGAATGAGGGGAGGAAGAGTTTCGAAAATGAATGTAATGGGAAGAAGAAGTAACTCCCAAAACCCCCCTTTAATAGCCCATTAAGGAGGTAAATGAAGAGTCTATCCATGACCCTTCATCTTCTTCTATGCTTTAACCAATATCCACTTCATTTCCTCCCAACAATCACTTGCTAGGTGAGTTGGTTAAGGCTTACATGGTTGTACAAGATGTCCAAGGTTCAATCCTTGGCTCATGCACCTTTATTTTTATTTTATTTTTATTTCATTTAATTTATTATTTTTATTTCCTAAATTCTGAAAATCCCCCTAAAATCATCCATAATTTTGCCAATATTCCTAAATAATATTCTTTTATATTTATATTAATTTTACCTAATTTATATTAATTTTTCCTAATTAATACCTATTTTTGGAGCCAATTTAAAGCTCATTAGTACTAAATTTCTCCATTAAAATAGAAAAATTAGGCTAAGACTTACCCATAATCATGCTAATATGCCTAATTAAATCCTATTTATATTTATACTAATTATTACCGAAATCCACCTATAATCATGGTACTAAAAAGCCCACATAAAGCCCATTAGTACTTAGTTTTCTCAATTTAAATGAGAAAACATGGATTTTCTAGGCCAAAGTTTTCCTTAATATTTCTAGGTCCCTTGGAAAATTATTTAAACATGCTTAATATTTTAAGAAAATATTGAGAGAATTTTCCGGGTCGTTACAATCCCCCATACCTCGTGAAAGTTCGTCCTCGAACTTAGAATAACTCTGGGTACTTGCGCCTCATCTCGTCCTCGCGCTCCCAGGTAGCTTCTTCAAACCGTTGACTTTGCCATAGGACCTTGACTAAGGGCACTTCCTTACTCTTCAGCTTCTTGACTTCCCTATCCAAAATCTGGATGGGTCTGCTCTCATAGCTTAGGTCCTCTTGCACTTGCACCGTCTGTGGCTCGATCACTTGGTCCATATTTGGGATACACTTTTTCAGCAGGGACACATGGAATACGTTATGGATAGCTGACATCTCTGGAGGCAGCTCCTGCTCATATGCCACCTTACCGACTCTTTTCAGAATCAGGTACGGCCCCACATAGCGCGGACTTAGTTTTCCTTTCTTCCCAAATCTAGTCACTCCCTTCATAGGTGCCACTTTGAGAAATACCCAATCTCCAACATTAAATTCCAGTGGTCGGGATAATCCAGATATGGACATCAAGGTGGCACTTGATTTCCGGCTGAGTGCATCGGCCACCTTGTTCGCCTTCCCTGGGTGATAGAAGATCTCACAGTCATAGTCTTTTACCAACTCAAGCCATCGGCGTTGTCTCATATTCAGGTCCTTCTGAGTGAAGAAATATCGCAGACTCTGGTGGTCTGTATAAATTCGACACTGCGCTCCGTACAGATAATGCCTCCATATCTTAAGAGCGAAGACCATCGCGACCAGTTCCAGATCATGAGTGGGGTAGTTCTGCTCATGTTCCTTGAGTTGCCTAGAGGCATAAGCAATGACCTTACCCCTTTGCCTAAGTACAGCTCCAAGTCTTAGCTTGGAAGCATCGCTGTATATATCCAAGTTCTAATTATCTCTTTGACATATAATTGGCTAATGTCATTATTAACTCCATGATATAATTATATGCATATATCATAGTTATATACTTATTTTAATTATGGGTAAACCTAATAATAGTATGCTTCCGAATATTAGTTCTCAGCCCGAGTTACGAATTATATTAATTGTATAATTATTATAGAATGGTGAGATCCTACTTATTATATTACCATAAAATAACTTAAGGTAGTCTTATATATTATATATAAGATATCAGTGACCCTTCACCTATAATAAGTGTTAACATAATTAGAACCCTACCCTATGCGTGTAGCGACCCGCCTTCTCCTGCCTTAGACGGATCGTTACTTTTGTCTACTTCTCGACTCTAATGCACGACTAAAATTGCGAAAATCTTTTTTTTTCTTTTTAATCTATTTAAGAATGATATTCTAACTTAAATAGTTATGCATGATACCATGTCACACTTTCTTTCTCAAAAACTCGTAAGAAAATACTTATTGAAACTTGCCTCGCCCAACTCAGCTTACGGATATCAGTCGACTGATACTGTACCAGTCGACTGATAAGTCTGAAACCTGTTTTTCAGATTCGAAGCCTTGTTTCAAAACTCCACCAAACCTATACTTTCGAGCCATATAAAATCATGACACCATTTCTATACTCTATACCAGTTTTCTAAACAATTTAGCCCATCAAAACGAATCCATAAACTTGAAATTAGGACTTTTACGGAATTTAGCAAGTTATGAAAAATCTACATAGACTTTAAGCTAGAGTTTGTACCAAACTTAACTTCTAACCATTGAAACTCATCACACAAAATTCTGAAACATCCCTAAGACATTATCAAATGAGAAAGCAACTTTTCTAAACATACTTAAGCAATAAAACTTGATTCAAAGGGAAATTAATACTATCTTGGCACATGCATCTATTTCTCTAACAAAGTATCAATATTTCAAACTACTCACACTTCTACTCATCCAATGCAATCATAAGGATATGTATGCTAAATGAAATGACATGGAATCTTTACTCTAAGAAATTGAGCATGTAAAACTATCCAAAGCTTATATGTTCGCTAAACTCCATAAAGCAAGAACTTGAAATTTGAATAAACTAAAACATTGTAATTCAAATAACTAAATTGTCTCGTCTCAAGGATCTCTCCAAAATCAGCCACCACACACACTTTACTCAGCACCGCCTCGTCGCCTTCCTTCAGAATTGCTTGCCTTTACCTTTATCTGCAGTAAGAGGAAATGCAACTAGTAAGCAAAAAGCTTAGTAAGTACTATCTAACTCACAAAATCTCGAAATGTGCAAACATGCTTCTTGATCAATATGCAAATCATATGAGATACTTATATGCTTGAAAGAAACTAAGAACATGTATAACTCAAAACATGCATACTCAAGCATTAATAAATCTCAATTTACTTTTCTTGGCTCAACTTAAAACTTTAGCTATTCTTTAACTTTTTGGAAAACTCTTTAAACTTTAGAAACTTTGCTAAAGCATATACTTGAAAATAATACTCACTTGGATCCACTGAAGACGTAAGTACCATCTCATGCGCGTTCCCTAAAAGGTTGGGGTAGCGAGCCACCAATCCTAATAGAGCAGACCTTGGTCTACCAGGGCCAAGACCTTGGAATTGGACACCTGGATTTCTTTAACGACGCCCTTGGACGCCGGGTACTGGACTTAGAAAATAAAATAGCTTTTCTTTCTTTTCTTTCTTATCTGTAAATGCCTTGGCATTTTCTCGAGCACCTTGCGTGCTAAAATCCCTAAGTCTTGACTTTTGGGGATTTCTTAAGGCCTTGGCCTTTTCTTTTCTTATCTTTATCTTCTCTTTTCTTTTCTCATAGCTTTTCTTGGACCCTAATCTCATATAGGGCACTCAATAAAATATATAAGCATATAATGAACTAAGATCACATGCAAAAATCTTAACAAGAAGTAAATATCTCTTTTAAAAACTTTTAAGGGAAATTCTTGCGGAGAAACCGCCTCTTACTGCAGGTGAGCAGTACTTACCTTGATATCTTGGACTTACAACCAAGAACGGCGTCGGAGGTTCCGGAGAAACTCGAAGTCTCGGAGATTTCTTCGCGCTCACGCGTTCCTCTCGTCGTGGGGATTCCGAATATTGGAAGATCTCTCGGAGGAGAGCCTTGGCCGGCCACCGGAGGAAGCCTTAGGGCTTGGTGTGTTTTCGCCCAAGGGAGGAGAGAGAGACGGCGTGAGGGTTTGGGGGAAGAAAATAAAACTTCTCTCCTTAATTATCTATTTATACTTATGGGGGCGAATTTACCTAATTATACCTTATCTATTGTTTCGCTCAATCTATTTCAACAAAACCAACCCAGCACAGCTGGTCTGCCCACTCTTCTCTCACAGCGCAGGTGAAGGGTTCGAACCCCCTGCTGCCCTTAAATGTTTTTCCTTTTTTTAAATATACTAAACGGACTCGAAAAATTCCATAAAAATATTCTAAAAATCCCTAAAAATATCTAGAATATTTCTAAACCATTTTTAATAATTCTAAGGACTCTAAGAACTAAAAATGGGAATTTTGGGGCGTTACAATGCGTCCCTACCTAGGTTATACCATATGACCTATACCGTTAATTATATCAGTATTAATATCATGGAACTAATGCTATACTCTAACATAGGTGAGAGTGTTAAAATCTCCTGTGGGTAGGCTATCAGATAATTTTCTACATGTGACTATATTATAGATTATTCATAATATCATAAATTATAGTTTCTTTTCTACGCCTATATTATTCTAAATATTTAATTCCTAAAATAAGATAAAGTATCATTCATCGTTACATATCGTAACGTACTTTTCATCATAAATATCATTCATACTGGCATACCTTAAAATCATAAACATCTTCCTACTATAAGATATGTAAAGAGGTACTTACTTGGAAGCTGCAGGAAGAGGGCTTGATGTGTGTGTAGTGAGATGGTTACTGCTCTGATACCAACCTGTAACGCCCGCTTTTTTTTTTCTATAAGCGGCGTTACGTTAACATGCTTAGGGCATGTAGACATCATAAGGCAGCGGAATAACTTTAACTTATACATGCCCTATTACCATTCTTAACTTAATGACATGGGAACCTTAGCATATTAACTCTGAACTTAAGCATCATATCATGTCATACATAACATCATATCATAAGGTTCCAGAAGTCATTATTCAAACATATACGTAACCAAGGTGAAGTTCTAGCATAAATAGTAAACATATGGTTTCCTGGGCCAAGTCATTACTACACACATGCGTTCTTGCCCTCCTGCTGCTTCCATCATTGTCCCCTTGAATGATCTGCGGTATAAGGAAATAAGACTATAAGCACACAGGCTTAGTAAGACTCTTTCCTACTCACAAAAACCATTCATCGTTCATCATCTCATAATGAGCACATGAAACATTAACATACTTGGTGCTCTACTTAGAACATAACATCTTAAATCACTTATCGTATACATAGCATGGCATGAACATAAACATAGTAAACATTCTAAACATGGCATGATACATGACATAAACATAAACATGGTGAACATTCTAAGCATGGCATAAACATAAACATGGTGAACATTCTAAGCATGGCATAATACATGACATAAACATAAACATGGTGAACATTCTAAGCATGGCATGATACATGGCATAAACATAAACATAGTAAACATTCTAAGCATGACATAATACATGGCATAATACCTATCATATCATATGAACATCTTCTTAACATAATCATGGCATAGTTCATTCATTCTCATGCATACCTCTTAACATGAACATAAGCATAAAATCTTATCACATAGCATAATGCATAACATGAATGGATGCATGGGTGGAATGCATATACATAAGGGATGCTTAACTTTTAAAATATACTTTTAAATGCTTAAACATAATCATCATAACATCATTTGGGGTCCCCGACTTGTACCACATACATACATCATAGCGCGCATCCCTAGCAAGTTCGAGGTCGCGAGCCCCGACCTACTAGGGTAAGGACAGCATAGTCGGTAGTCCCCGAACCGAGGCGTTCTTAAGGTGCCCATCCCTGTTGCACAGCTTCGGTAGTGCCAGAACCGTGGACAACTTCGGTAGTCCAAAACTGGGGCGTTCTTAAGGTGCCCATCCCTTGGACCCATACTTCGGTCCGGTACAAGCCCATACATAAAGTAAAATACTTTTCATGTTTCATCATTCATAAGACATTCATGGCATACTTATCATAGCATAACTTGTTACGGCTCGGCCCGTCTACCGGCCCATTTACCGGTCCTCTCGACCGTCGTACCGTCGACCATCGACCGTGCCGTTTAGCATATTTATGCCTTAAAGACATAAGCATCATCTTTCATTCATCATACTTGTCATTCATCATTTTCATTCTTAGACATGGCATATGTACACATCATTCATAGAGCATGGCATACATTCGTATTATCCTAAAACATGACATATCATTCATAAACATGGCATATCATTCGTAAACATGGCATATCATTCATAAACATGGCATATTATTCGTAAACATGGCATATCATTCGTAAACATGGCATATCATTCGTATATCATTCGTAAACATGGCATATCAATCATAAACATGGCATATCATTCATAAACATGGCATATCATTCATAAACATGGCATATCATTCGTAAACATGACATATCATTCATAAATATGGCATATCATGCATAAACATGGCATATCATTCATAAACATGGCATATCTTTCCTAAACATGGCATATCATTCGTAAACATGGCATATCATTCATAAACATGTCATATCATTCATAAAACACAAATCACATCTTACCATAGGGCCATTGGGACCCTTACTTGAAATAAATCTTAACTTTTACCCTATTAACCCTTCTTGGCCGAAACTTGTGGAGTCCCAAAGGCCATGTGAAAATTCACATAATCACCTTCCAACATCCTTATATCATGGCAACACATAAACATATGCTTGAAGTTAAAGACTCAACCCTAACCCTTGGGTTCTTGGGGTTGGCCGAACCATATGGGGCCTCTAGGGTACCCCAAAAATTCCCAAAATTATACCTAACCTCTACACATCATAAGGGAACATTAAATAACATTATCATGATTTTTAGCATAATTATAGACCTTTAAAACATGGTGGCCGAAACCCTTAAACTCAGGGTTCTTAGTTTTTGTTTCTTTCATGTTGGCCGAAACCCTAGGGTGTCCTAGGGTACTCCAAAAATTCCCAAAAATTATAATTAACCTCTACACATCAGAAGGGAACATTAAACAACATTATCATGATTTTTAGCATAATTATAGACCTTTAAAACTTGGTGGCCGAAACCCTTAAACTCAGGGTTCTTAGTTTTTTGTTTCTTTCATGTTGGCCGAAACCCTAGGGTATCCTAGGGTACTCCAAAAATTCCCAAAAATTATACTTAACTTCTAAACATCATAAGGGAACATTAAATAGCATTATAAATATTTTTAGAATAATTTTAGATCTTAAAAACATGGTGGCCGAAACCTTTAAACATAAAGTTCTTGGTTTTCTTTCCTTTCAACATCAAGTCCAAAAACTATCCAATATATCATGCTAAAAATCATAAAAATCATAGGGAACTATTATACCACAGGTGAGGGAGTCTTACCTTGGGATTTCTTGATTTTTAGTCCTTAAAAGAGAAAGAACTTGTAGAGCTCTTGACCCTTGATCCCTCCTTGCCCTTGTACTCTTGTAGAAACTTTAGATCTAGGAGATGGAACCTTGGTGGAAGCTTTTCCAAGGGGGAAAGCCCCTTCTTGGTGCTCAGCAAGAATGAGGGGAGGAAGAGTTTCGAAAATGAATGTAATGGGAAGAAGAAGTAACTCCCAAAACCCCCCTTTAATAGCCCATTAAGGAGGTAAATGAAGAGTCTCTCCATGACCCTTCATCTTCTTCTATGCTTTAACCAATATCCACTTCATTTCCTCCCAACAATCATTTGCTAGGTGAGTTGGTTAAGGCTTACATGGTTGTACAAGAGGTCCATGGTTCAATCCTTGGCTCATGCACTTTTATTTTTATTTCATTTCATTTATTATTTTTATTTCCTAAATTCCGAAAATCCCCCTCAAATCATCCATAATTATGCCAATATTCCTAAATAATATTCTTTTATATTTATATTAATTTTACCTAATTTATATTAATTTTTCCTATTTAATACCTATTTTTGGAGCCAATTTAAAGCTCATTAGTACTAAACTTCTCCATTAAAATAGAAAAATTAGGCTAAGACTTACCCATAATCATGCTAATATGCCTAATTAAAACCTATTTATATTTATACTAATTATTACCGAAATCCACCTATAATCATGGTACTAAAAAACCCACATAAAGCCCATTAGTACTTAGTTTTCTCAATTTAAATGAGAAAACATGGATTTTCTAGGCCAAAGTTCTCCTTAATATTTCTAGGTCCCTTGGAAAATTATTTAAACATGCTTAATATTTTAAGCAAATATTGAGAGAATTTTCTGGGTCGTTACAATCCCCCATACCTCGTGAAAGTTCGTCCTCGAACTTAGAATAACTCTGGGTACTTGCGCCTCATCTCGTCCTCGCGCTCCCAGGTAGCTTCTTCAAACCGTTGACTTTGCCATAGGACCTTGACTAAGGGCACTTCCTTACTCCTCAGCTTCTTGACTTCCCTATCCAAAATCTGGATGGGTCTGCTCTCATAGCTTAGGTCCTCTTGCACTTGCACCGTCTGTGGCTCGATCACTTGGTCCATATTTGGGATACACTTTTTCAGCAGGGACACATGGAATACGTTATGGATAGCTGACATCTTTGGAGGTAGCTCCAGCTCATATGCCACCTTACCGACTCTTTTCAGAATCAGGTACGGCCCCACATAGCGCGGACTTAGTTTTCCTTTCTTCCCAAATCTAGTCACTCCCTTCATAGGTGCCACTTTGAGAAATACCCAATCTCCAACATTAAATTCCAGTGGTCGGGATAATCCAGATATGGACATCAAGGTGGCACTTGATTTCCGGCTGAGTGCATCGACCACCTTGTTCGCCTTCCCTGGTGATAGAAGATCTCACAGTCATAGTCTTTTACAACTCAAGCCATCGGCGTTGTCTCNGTAGAGTACCCTAAATACCTGGGTTTGACTTGGATTGGAATTTCAAAGATAGTCTTTGGTGTTAAGAATATGGACTTTGCATCCAAAGACTCTAAGATAGTGTAGGTTTGGAAGTCTGTGGTAGTAAAGTTCATAGGGAGTTTTATTTAACCTTTTATTAAGCAGAATCCTATTTTGGATATAGCAAGCTGTGCTAATTGCTTCTGCCCAATAGTGGTTGGGTAGGTCAAATTCATTAAGCATATCCCTACAGCTTCCTGTAGGGTTCTATTCTTTCTTTCTACTATGCCATTCTGTTGGGGGGTTCTAGGACACGAAAATTCGTGTTTATATCCATTTATTTTGCAGAATTCTTCGAATCTTTGATTCTCGAATTCTCCCCCGTGGTCGGACCTAAGTCTTTTTATTTTGGTATCATTTTGATTTTCAATCAATTTGCTGAAGTTGTTAAATAGGTTCAGTGTTTCATCTTTGGTCTTTAGAAACCTGACCCAGGTGAACCTAGAGTAGTCATCAATTATCACTAAGCAGTATCGATTTCCACTTAGTGACTTGGCTCCATGTGAATCAAATAGGTCAAGGTGTAGGAGCTCAAGTGTGGTTTGAGTTTGATCAGATTGGATCAATTTGTGACTAGACTTGGTTTGTTTCCCTTGATTACAGGATTCACATATTAGGTTTTCATTATTCTTAATTTTGGGGACACCTTTTATTAAGCCAAGTTGGGTAGTTTTTGAGATAGTTCTTAGATTGGTATGACCCAATCTCCTATGCCAGAGTTTTGATTGTTCTACTTGTGTTAACATGCATTTGGGTATAAGGGGAAGATTTATAATATATACATTGTTTTTCCTAGTGCCTTTAAGCATGATTTCTGAGTCTTGTGCATTTCTAATCAGGCAATTAGAATTGTTGAACGTAACCAAAAAACCAGAGTCACATAACTGACTAATGCTAAGTAAGTTAAAATTAAAGTTTTCTACTAATAGAACTTTCTTAATAATGAAATTGGATTTAAGTTCAATATTACCTGACCCAATTACCTTGAGTGTGGCATTGTTACCAAATGCTACTGAGCCCAGGTTTTGAACTTGAGTTTGGTGAACTTCAATTTGTCTCCAGTCATATGTCTGGAGCATCCGCTATCTAACATCCATTGGTCCAAATCTTTATGTTCCTACACATAAAGACTTTTTGATGATTTGGATCCAATTTAAGTTAGGGATAGCTTAAATTGAGTTTCACTTCCTAGTCTGTCTCACCCCAGTCTAGGGTTTTCAATCACGTTAACCTTAAGGTTTTTGTGAGACAGGTTTGAAGGTAAAAATTAATTTTGAAAGGGAATTTCATTTATTTTGAAAAGTTATTTACTTTTGAAAAAAAACAGAAATTTTGAAAACAGATTAAGTGTTTTGCAAAAGGATAATAAGTTTGAGAAGTAGAAGTTTGAAAAAAGATTAGGATCTATAATTATTTGAAATTTGAGTTAGATTCGAATTTGACAAAAGTTAACTTGAATTTGAATTTCAGAAATTGGCTTCCAGGTCTTGGCGAGGCACTAGGCCTTCTTTGGCCGAAGCCTTATGGGATCATCCACCCTTTCCTTGACAAAGCCTTTTAATGAAATTTCATTTTCAAATTAAATTAGGTCATTTTCTGGTCTAACTAGCTTGGGTCTTGGATCGGTAGCTTCGGCTAGTTCCGCCAAATTGGCTTCCCTAACGTACTATCATCTCACCTCCACCCAATACTATGTTTTCAAGTTTCAAGTAATTTCGTCCTTAAATCTAAGTATTCCTTAAATCTAAGCATGGCAATTTGCAAGAAATTAAATAAACAAGCAATCAAAAAAAATTATCTAATTATAAAAATTGTTTTGATTTTGGCTCCCCCTGGACTAAAGCCTCTATATGGGTTAGGCAAGATGTGAATCTTGTCCTTGGGAATCCAAAATTGATTTGAACCAGTTGGTTTAGTCAGGCACAGTTTTGGCACCCATGCCTGAATCTTAGGTCTTGACTGGTTCAGTACAGCAAAGTAAGATCTTTGCCGAGATTTGGTTCTATAACCAAGTCCAGATCGGTTTAGAACAGACTTCTGTTTTCCCAGAATCATGTCAAGATTCTTGGAACCAGAAGTGAATCGTTCTAAAGCTGTTCTTAAGTCCTTAACTTGAGTTTTCAGGGAGGAATTCTCTGATTCAAGTTTTTTAACTTGATCAGGGGTTCCTTCCTGAATTTTCTCAGTTAAGGAATCAGAATCAGCTCCCTTTTTCAGGAGTTTTACTTCCTGTCGGAGAGACTCGATTCGGAGTTTGGCTTTCGCCAAATCTCGGGATAGATAGGAAATAAGAGAATTCAAGTGCGATTTTGAAAAACCCGTTACCTTTATTTCGCCGTCGTCGGAGAATGTCAGCTTGCCGTCGTCCCGTTCCGAGTCTGAGTCAGTCTCGATTTGATCTGAAGCGGTCAGGGCTAGAAGATTGGACTGAGGTGCTTCTTCTTCTTCTTCTGAGGAAGACTCGTCCCAGGTGGCTTGGAGTGCCTTCTTCTTTCTGTTCTTTTTGGACTCCTTTAGACTTGGACATTCAGTCTTGTAGTGGCCCTTCTTCTTGCATTCGTAGCAGGTTACGTTGGGCTTTTGTTTGTCAGTTGCCGGTTCATCTTGTCCGTCCTTTCTTCGGCTTGTTCTTCGTGTGTTGGTTTGGTTCTTCAACTTTTTGTAGTAGTTTCGAGCTAGCCGGACCAGTTCAGATTGATCTTCTTCTTTATCTTCTATTTCTGAATCTGAGGTAGATTCAGGTTCAACTTGAGTTTTCTTCTTGGTCGTCTTCCCTGTTTTCCCTGCAAAGAAGGCTATACTTTTCTCGACCAAATTGGAGTTAGTCTGTTCATGCAGCTCAAGTTCAGAAAATAACTCATCTAGCTTAATTTTTGAAAGATCCCTAGAGACCTTGTATGCATCTACCATAGATGCCCACAAGGTGGTCCTAGGGAACGCGTTTAGGCATACCTTATAAGATCACGATTTTGAACCTGGTGACCTATTGCGTGAAGACCGTTCATCAGCTCCTGGATTCTGGCGTGGAGCTGGGCTGCTGTCTCGTTATCTGCCATTTTGATAGTAAAAAGCTTGTTCAGTAGCAGGTCTCGTTTGCTGATCCTCGTATCTGAAGTTCCTTCGTGGAGCTCGATCAGTTTAGCCCATAGCTCCTTTGCGCTTTTGAAGGGTCCAACGCGGTTCAGCTCTTCTTTCGTTAGTCCGCATTGGAGAGTCTGGGTTGCTTTGGCGTCGGCTTCAATTTTACGTTTGAGGGAAGTGTCCCATTCTGAGTAGTTTTGTGGTACACCTTCAGCATTTGTGGGAATCATCAGTCCAGACTGGATGATTATCCACATATCCACCTGAGTTTTCAGATGGACCTCCATTCGACTTTTCCAGTAGGGAAAGTCTTCTCCACTGAACAGTGGAGGTCTGGCGGTGCTAAATCCTTCTTGGATAGACATTTGTTACTGGAATTAAAAAGAACAACAAAAATATTCCAAGACTTGGTCTTGGATTAGTAGTGCGGGAAGAAATAATTAAACACAAATTTCAAGGGTTGTTGCAACAACCCAAAAAAAACTCGAACGAAAATTTTTAAAAAGAGAAAAAGAAATCCGAAAAAAAATTTCAAACTGGTGGTTGCACCAAGTTTGACTTCCCCGCTCTGATACCACTTGTTGGATCGAGAGTTGCGAGAGAGGGGGGGGTGAATGTCGCAATTCGTTCGGATTTAAAAAGAGCGGATGCGCAGCGGAAATAAGACACAACAACAATGCAAACACAGTAGGTTTACTTGGTTCGGAGCCTGGGTCGACTCCTACTCCAAGGCCCACGGTCGTTGACCGTTTTCTGCGGGCAATTCTATAAGTTCGTAAAAGTTTACAAGACAGATAATAATAGGAATAGTTTAGTAAACTTTTAAATACAACTCTTGTTACCGACGTCCGGTGAATATCGAAGTTCCGGAGCAGCGGGACGTCGTCGGCTTGAGTTGGCAACTTTCTGGAGCGTGTCGCGGAAGCAGAAGAGCGCAGAAGTGTCGAAGGAATTGATTGTTGAAGAAGAGGGTCGAGGGTCCCTTTTATAGGGCTGGGGGCGCCCGGGATGCTCGGGGCGCCCCCCCACGTGGCTTTCGATCCGGCGAGCCCTCTGGTCAAGGCTGATCTCTGCTTCTTCGGGATCACATTTGACTGGGGCGCCCGACGCGCGCGGGGCGCCCGGGTTGACCGGTCAAGGCTTCATCTTCTTCGCGAGGGTGAGCTGCTGCAGCTGCCAGTGGCACAGTGGGCGCCCGCGACACGCGGGGCGCCCGATGCGCGCGGGCGCCGCCGGGGCCCCGAAACATCCGGGGCGCCCCAAATGTGCTGCTGTCGGGGCGTTTACTTGCTCTGCTGACTTTGGGTTGACTCTGGGGCGCCCGAAACATCCGGGGCACCCTGCTCAGCTACTGCCTCACTCCTTTGAGGCTCTCTGAGCTGCAGAAACACAGTCCTTCGGTCCTGTATCTAGGGTTAGTCCAAAACAGCAATTAATAAGTTAATTTTACACAGCCTTGGCTGTCTTGGTTCTGACTTTGGGTCTCCAAAATGGAGCCCTAGGTCGAACCGACACCTAATGTTCCCTCTAGGGGAACGCGTCCTCACCTACTCCTCTCAGGAGAGTTTACCTGATGCCAACCGGATCCTCCAGTTGGACTTTTGCCCGGCAGTCCTTCGCCAGGTGTTGAGTTGCCAAGCTTCCCTTCGCTTGGTGCCTAGCAGCCCTTCGCTAGGTCTTTTCTTCTGGTAGCCTTTCGCCAGTGCCTAGCATTCCTTCGCTAGGGCTTGTCCATTCTGGCAGTCCTTCGCCAGAGCCTAGCAGCTCTTTGCTAGGGCTTTTCCTGTCTGGCAGTCCTTCGCCAGTGCCTAGCATTCCTTCGCTAGGGCTTTTCCTGTACACTCAAGAAACTTTGTTAGACAACGACTAACCCTTAACTTTTGAACCCTTTTGTCAATATCAAAACACAGGTTTGACTTGGGTGCATACTGCACCAACACTTGGCTCATGCACCTTTATTTTTATTTTATTTTTATTTCATTTATTTTATTATTTTTATTTTCCTAAATTCCGAAAATCCCCTAAAATCCCCCATAATTATGCTAACATTCCTAAATAAAATTCTTTTATATTTATATTAATTTTACCTAATTAATACCCATTTTTTGAGCCCATTTAAAGCCTATTAGTACCTAGTTTTTCTCAATTTAAATGAGAAAACATGGATTCCTAGGCCCAATTTTACATAATTATTTCTAGGCCCCTCGGAAAATTATCTAGACATGCTCAATATTTTAAGAAAATATTAAGAGAATTTTCCGGGTCGTTACAATCCCCCATACCTCGTGAATGTTCGTCCTCGAACATAGAATAACTCCGGGTACTTGCGCCTCATCTCGTCCTCGCGCTCCCAGGTAGCTTCTTCGAACCGTTGACTTTTCCATAGGACCTTGACTAAGGGCACTTCCTTACTCCTCAGCTTCTTGACTTCCCTATCCAAAAATCTGGATGGGTCTGCTCTTGTAGCTTAGGTCCTCTTGCACTTGCACCGTCTGTGGCTCGATCACTTGGTCCATATTTGAGATACACTTTTTCAGCAGGGACACATGGAATACATTATGGATAGCTGACATCTCTAGAGGCAGCTCCAGCTCATATGCCACCCAACCGACTCTTTTCAGAATCAGGTACGGCCCCACATAGCGCGGACTTAGTTTTCCTTTCTTCCCAAATCTGGTCACTCCCTTCATAGGAGCCACTTTGAGAAATACCCAATCTGTAACATTAAATTCCAGTGGTCTACGCCGGACATCGGCATAACACTTCTGCCGGCTCTGAGCAGTCTCTATCCGTTGTCGAATATTCTGTATAGCCCGGGTGGCGCTATCGATAACCTCCGTTGTAAGCCCCATTTCCTTCTTTTCACCACCCTCGTACCAGCAAATCGGAGACCTACATATCCTCCGATACAAGGCTTCATAAGGTGCCATTCCGATAGTAGCTTGGTAGCTATTATTGTAAGCGAATTCCGCCAAGCATAGATATCGACACCAACTTCCCTTGAAATCCAGGGCACAAGCTCTCAACATATCTTCCAATATCTGATTCACCCGTTCAGGTTGCCCGTCCGTCTGAGGGTGAAAGGCGGTGCTAAATCGCAATTTAGTGCCGAGAGAATTCTGAACGCATTCCCAAAAATGCGAAGTAAAGCGACCATCCCTATCTGAGATAATGGTCTTGGGAACTCCATGAAGCCTAATTACTTCCTTGACATATAATTGAGCCAGTTGCTCAATCGAGTAAGTCATCTTGATCGCTAAGAAGTGAGCAGACTTTGTCAGCCTGTCCACAATCACCCAAATTGCATCATATCCATTTGTAGTCCTGGGAAGCCCCGAAATGAAATCCATAGAGATGTCTTCCCATTTCCACTCCATAATCGGGAGTGGCTGCAGAACTCCCCCGGGTCGCTGATGTTCTGCTTTCACTTGCTGGCAGGTCATGCAAGTACTAACATACTGAGCCAC
Organism: Boesenbergia rotunda; assembly: GCA_024364735.1. Lineage (NCBI taxonomy): Eukaryota > Viridiplantae > Streptophyta > Magnoliopsida > Zingiberales > Zingiberaceae > Boesenbergia > Boesenbergia rotunda. The sequence continues at coordinate 109,223 of JAGFNQ010001849.1, read as the reverse complement.
ATCCCTCTTCATACCGGACCACCAGAACCTCTCCTTCAGATCTTGATACATCTTGGTGGATCCTGGATGCATTGAATAAGGGGTTTCGTGAGCTTCCGTCAGTATTTTTCTTCGAAGCTCCAGGTCATTAGGGATACATAGACGATCCCTAAGGTATAATACCCCCCCTTTGGCGATATGAAAACCCTCACCCTTCCCTTCTCGGATCTCCTCTTTTATTTTCTGGAGACTGAGATCACCATTTTGTTTTATGTCTTCACGTAGCGCTAGCATTTCCTTTATGTAATTTGACACCATTGTGTGATATGATTGGTCACGCATTGTTAATATCAGGTTCATAAACATAAGATTGAACCACATTCTTAACAATTTGTATTACAACTACCCAGACTTTATTGGTTCACACAAGCCAACAGGACTCAATGCAGTAGATGGGCTGCCATCAGGCCCATAACAAAGTACATCTGGCAGTCACTGCCGCTCCCTCATTCATCCCTCCCGGACCTACCTCAGGATCTTCCACTGTCTCCATCGGATCCTCTTCCTCTATCTCGGGAACCTCCTCAGCCACTTCAGGATCTTCCCCAAACATCTCGGGGTCTTCCTCAAACATCTCGAACATCCCGGGGTCTTCGCCAAACACCTCGAGATCGTCCTCGCTCATCGCGTCTTCCTCAAACATCTCGAGCATCTCGGGGTCCTCCTCAAATGGCTCGGGGTTCTCCGCGTACATCTCAGGATCCTCTTCTAACGGCTCGGGATCCTCCTCAGGGTCCTCTTCGAATGGCTCGGGGTCCTCCTCGTACATCTCGGGCTCCCCCTCCGAGTCCCCCAGATCTTCCAGAAACTCATGGCGGAGAAGCTGCCTACACAATTCCGTATACGAGATCCGGCATTCGTGCTGTCCCCAGATCTGATGGGCGACCTCTCTTGCACGATTGGGCAATGAACGCAACAGGGCTCCGATCCTATGATCATCCACGACTGGGAACCCTTTCTGCTCCAGTTTCCAGAATAGCGATCCAAAAACCCCATGTTGCCTTGAATTCCAAGGGTCGGACTATACTCAACCGTCTCTATCCGCTCCATCAATACGCGACACCTCTCAATGTAGTTCTCATGCGACATCAAGAATTGGAAAAAAAAATGACATAGTTAGTACCCAACTGACTATGCCAGTACAAAACCATTTCTTTTTTTTCAATTCACAAACATACAAAGAGAAAACACACACAAATCCATTTCTTCTACCCTAGTGATTAAAATATGCAACCTCTTTCCCACCCTTGAATTCTAAGTATTTAATTCATAAAAGAAAATAAAATATCGTTCATCGTTACGTATCTTAACATACATTTTCATCATACTATCGTTCATACTTGCATATTTTAAACTATAAAGCATCCTAAAAGTGCTTACTATCATAAAACATGCACAGGGGTACTTACTTGGAAGCTGCAGGAAGAGGGCTTGATGTGTGTGTAGTGAGATGGTTACTGCTCTGATACCAACCTGTAACGCCCGCTTTTTTTTTTTTGCTTTCCATAAGCGGCGTTACGTTAACATGCTTAGGGCATGTAGACATCATAAGGCAGCGGAATAACTTTAACTTATACATGCCCTGTTACCATTCTTAACTTAATGACATAGGAACCTTAGCATATTAACTTTGAACTTAAGCATCATATCATGGCATGTCATACGTAACATCATATCATAAGGTTCCATAAGTCATTATTCAGACATATAAGTAACCAAGGTGAAGTTCTAGCATAAACAGTAAACATAGAGTTTCCTGGGCCAAGTCACCACTACACACATGCGTTCTTGCCCTCCTAATGCTTCCATCATTGCCCCCTTGAATGATCTGCGGTATAAGGAAATAAGACTATAAGCACACAGGCTTAGTAAGACCCATTCCTACTCACAAAACCATTCATCATTCATCATCTCATAATGAGCACATGAAAACATTAACATACTTGGTGCTCTACTTAGAACATAACATCTTAAATCACTTATCGTATACATAGCATGGCATGAACATAAACATAGTAGCATTCTAAGCATGGCATAATACTTGGCATGAACATAAACATAGTAACATTCTAAGCATGACATAATACTTGGCATGAACATAAACATGATGAACATTCTTCCTATCATAACATATGAGCATCTTCTTAACATTATCATGGCATAGATCATTTATTCTCATGCATATTTCTTAACATGAAGCGTAAGCATAAAATCTTATCAACATAGCATAATGCATAACATGTATGGATGCATGAGTGGAATGCATATACATAAGGAATGCTTAACTTTTTAAAACATACTTTTAATTGCTTAAACATAATCATCATAACATCATTTGGGGTCCCCGGCTTGTACCACATACATACATCATAGCGCGCATCCCTAGCAAGTTCGAGGTCGCGAGCCCCAACCTACTAGGGTAAGGACAGCATAGTCGGTAGTCCCCGAACCGAGGCGTTCTTAAGGTGCCCATCCCTGTTGCACAGCTCCGGTAGTGCCAGGACCATGGACAGCTTCGGTAGTCCAAAACCGGGGCGTACTTAAGGTGCCCATCCCTTGGACCCATACTTCGGTCCGGTACAAGCCCATACATAAAGTAAAATACTTTTCATGCTTCATCATTCATAAGACATTCATAGCATAACCATGTTACATAAAGCATGACTTAACACATGCTTGTCCTTTCATTGTTCATTCTTATTGCATAACATCATGATGCCTGGAAGGCATGAGCATTATCTTCATTCATAAACATGGTATGCATCTTCTTTCATAAGCATGACATACATCTTTATTCATACAACATGGCATGCATCATTCTTATCATGAACATAAACATTACATACTTATCATGGCATCGTTCTTATCATGGATCTAACATAACATACCTATCATAGCATCATTCTTATCGTGAGCATAACCCTATCATACTTATCATGGCATCATTCATATCATGAACATAAATCTATCATACTTATCATGGCATCATTCATATCATGAACATACACAATAACCTAGCATGGTTCCTAACATGACATGAGCATATAACTTAGCATGGGTCTCTTCATCACTTAAGCATACATAGGTAGGATTTCCATAACATTCTACCTACCATTCACATACATGGCCTAAAACATAAACATTCATGGTAACCCTATTAAACATGGCATCCAATCATAACATAAACATAAAACATAAACATGGTGCTTAAACCTTAGGGTTATGGTTAACATGATTTCTACCACATGCTTGATCCTATACATATAAATACCTTATGGTAGACATGTACCATCATTCTTTGAACCATAACTCCACCCCAAACCCTAGATATCAAGCTTGGCCGAAACGTCCAAGGTGGAGTTCCATCAATTCCATAAACATGTAACATAGCATAAGGTAAAGGAATCACCATACATCATTTATGAGACCATAGGAAGTCATTGGGCTCATGATTAGGGTTAACCCTAACCTTTAGGCCACTTTCCTAGGGCTGGCCGAAACTTATAAGGCCATGGGGAGTATGGAAAAATTCCATTAGAATCCCCAATAATTCATGAAACACTAATCACATCTTACCATAGAGCCATTGGAGCCCTTACTTGAAATAAATCTTAACTTTTACCCTATTAACCCTTTTTGGCCGAAACTTGTAGAGTCCCAAGGCCATGTGAAAATTCACATAATCACCTTCCATCACCCTTATATCATGGCAACACATAAACATATGCTTGAAGTTAAAGACTCAACCCCAACCCTTGGGTCCTTAGGGTTGGCCGAACCATATAGGTCCTCTAGGGTACGCCAAAAATTCTCAAAAATTATATTTGACATCTAAACATCATGAGAAAACATTAAACAACATTTTGGAGATTTTTAGCAACATTAAGGACCCTTAAACCTTGTGGCCGAAACCCGAGGGTATCCTAGGGTACTCCAAAAATTCCCAAAAATTATACTTAACCTCTAAACATCATAAGGGAACATTAAAAAGCATTATACAGATTTTTAGCATAATTATAGATCTTAAAATCATGGTGGCCGAAACCCTTAAGCATAAGGTTCTTAGTTTTCTTTCCTTTCAACATCAAAACCAAAAACCAACCAATATATCATACTAAAAATCATGAACATCATAAGGAACTATTATACCATAGGTGAGGGAGTCTTACCTTGGGATTTCTTGATTTTTAGACCTTAAAAGAGAAAGAACTTGTAGAGCTCTTGACCCTTGATCCCTCCTTGCCCTTGTACTCTTGTAGAGACTTTAGATCTAGGAGATGGAACCTTGGTGGAAGCTTTTTCCAAGGGGAAACCCCTTCTTGGTGCTCGGCAAGAATGAGGGGAGGAAGAGTTTCGAAAATGCAAGTAATGGGAAGAAGAGGTAACTCCCAAAACCCCCCTTTAATAGCCCATTAAGGAGGTAAATGAAGAGTCACTCCATGACCCTTCATCTTCTTCTATGCTTTAACGAATATCCACTTCATTCCCTCCTAATATTCTCTTGCTAGGTGAGTTGGTTAAAGCATACATGGTTGTACAAGAGGTCCAAGGTTCAATCCTTGGTCATGCACCTTTATTTTTATTTTATTTTTATTTCATTTATTTTATTATTTTTATTTTCCTAAATTCCGAAAATCCCCTAAAATCCCCCATAATTATGCTAACATTCCTAAATAAAATTCTTTTATATTTATATTAATTTTACCTAATTAATACCCATTTTTGGAGCCCATTTAAAGCCCATTAGTACCTAGTTTTTCTCAATAAATGAGAAAACATGGATTCCTAAGCCCAATTTTACATAATTATTTCTAGGCCCCTCGGAAAATTATCTAGACATGCTCAATATTTTAAGAAAATATTAAGTGAATTTTTCGGGTCGTTACAAAAGAATCCAAGACCTACATTTGGAGGGCAATGATCAAGGGAGAGTAAGAAGTACCCTAGAGGATGAGGAAGAAGGAGTAAATGAACCTACAACCTCTAGACCCTTGAGACATCACCATGATCATCCTATTGACCAAATTGTGGGTGATGTCACTCAAGGAGTAAGGACTAGGTCCTACTTTAGGAATCAAACTAGTCAAATAGCTCTAATCTCCCAATTAGAACCCAAGACCATTGATGAAGCATTGGGAGATGTTGATTGGGTTTTGGCCATGCAAGAAGAGCTAAACAAATTTGAGAGGAGTGAAGTTTGGAAGTTAGTTCCTAGGCCCACTGATAGTACCATTGTAACTACTAGATGGGTCTTTAGGAACAAACTAGATGACCAAGGTAAAATCACTAGAAACAAGGCTAGATTGGTAGCTAGGGGGTTTAACCAAGTTGTGGGATTAGATTATGATGAGACCTATGCCCCCGTAGCTAGGTTAGAATCAATTAGAATTCTACTAGCCTATGCCACTCACATGGGTTTCACACTTCACCAAATGGATGTGAAGTCGGCATTCCTAAATGGGATTATTAAGGAAGAGGCTTATGTCGAACAACCCCCCGGGTTTGAGAACCCCAACTATCCGAGACACGTATTCAAATTAAGGAAAGCCTTATATGGATTGAAACAAGCTCCCCGGGCTTGGTATGAGAGGCTTTCTTCATTTATAGTGTCTAAGGGGTTTAGAAGAGGAACAATTGACCCTACACTGTTCCTAAAATCTAAGGATAAGGATATATTTATTGCCCAAGTCTATGTAGACGATATCATTTTTGGGTCAACAAATAATGACTTCCTACAAGAATTCATCAAGTGTATGGAAGATGAATTTGAGATGAGTCTTGTCGGAGAGTTAACCTTTTTCTTAGGCCTTCAAGTTAAGCAAACTAATGAAGGTACACATGTATTTCAAACCAAATATGCTAAGGAGATGTTAAAGAAATTTGATTTAGAAAATGCTAAGGAAGTATCTACACCCATAGGAACTAATGTGAAGATGGATAGTGACATTGAAGGGAAAATGGTAGACTCTAAACAATATAGGAGCATGATTGGTAGCCTCCTATACCTAACCGCTAGTAGACCCGACATACTTTTTACGGTAGGTATGTGTGCAAGGTACCAATCTTGTGCCAAAGAGTTCCATTTGGTAGTAGTCAAGAGGATCCTAAGGTATGTGAAAGGTACCCTCAATGTCGGACTTTGGTATCCTAGAACCCCTAGTGTTGATCTAATTGGATACACCGACTCAGACAATGCGGGGTGTAAGTTAAATAGGAAGAGTACAAGTGGAGAGTGTCAATTCCTTGGGTCTTCCTTAGATAGTTGGAGTAGTAGGAAACAACCATGTGTTGTCCTATCAACAACGGAAGCAGAATATGTGGCAATGGGTGGGTGTGTTTCCCAACTCCTTTGGATCATGCACACCTTAGAGGACTATGAGCTACATTACACCAAGGTCAAAGTCTTGTGTGATAATGTAAGCACAATCAACTTAACTAAAAACCCGGTTCATCATTCTAGGACAAAACACATTGAAGTGAAACATCACTTCATTAGAGACCATGTGGCATGGGGAGACATAGAACTACACTATGTTGAATCAAAGTCGAACCTAGCCGACATCTTTACCAAGCCTCTTCCCGAATCGGAGTTTACATCCTTAAGAAGAGGCCTTGGAATGTGTTTGTTGGAAGTATAGAATGAACTTGGAAACATTAGCTTTGAAAAAGGGTGTTTGATCCATTAGGATGATACATTTGGGTCACTTGTGCTTGTAGCACATTGTTGAGCCATTAAAAGTATCAAAATATCAAAACTAGACCAACTATGAGGGAGGCAAGTGTTTAATCAATGGACACCTTGCTAAAGATCATAGTTGGACATTTTAAAACCTTGAAAACCATTTTATGTTCTACATACTAAGCCATGCTTTAAAAAGTCATATATTTGCAAAATTGGTTTCAAAGTTTGATACAAAATGTAGTGGTTTTTAAAACTTTTGGATTTTTATCAAAAGTCTGCATGTTTGAAATTTTATATGGTTTAATATTTTTCCCTGATAGAGTATAACATTTCAAACATGTATGCAAAATTTTATAATTTTTGAAATTTTCTGGAATTTTCTAGAAGTTTCTGAAATTCGGCAGAAAACCTGAAATATCAGACTGATAGCGTATCAGTCGACTGCCCTATGGGCAGTCGACTTGTAACGACTCGAAAAATTCTCTTAATATTTTCTTAAAATATTGAGCATGTCTAGATAATTTTCTGAGGGGCCCAGAAATAATTATGTAAAAATTGGGCCTAGAAATCCATGTTTTCTCATTTAAATTGAGAAAAACTAGGTACTAATGAGCTTTAAATGGGCTCCAAAAATGGGTATTAATTAGGTAAAATTAATATAAATTAGGTAAAATTAATATAAATATAAAAGAATTTTATTTAGGAATATTGGCATAATTATGGGTGATTTTAGGGGGATTTTCGGAATTTAAGAAATAAAAATAATAAAATAAATGAAATGAAAATAAAATAAAAATAAAGGTGCATGAGCCAAGGATTGAACCTTGGACCTCTTGTACAACCATATAAACCTTAACCAACTCACCTAGCAAGGGATTTCTATGAGGAAATGAAGTGGATATAAGTTGAGATTAAGAAGAAGATGAAGAGTCATGGAGAGACTCTTCATTCACCACCTTAATGGGTTATAAAGAGGGGGGGGGGGTTTGGGAGTTATTCTCTTCTCTCCATCAATTACATTCTCTTCTTCCTTCTTTCTCATCCTAGACGAAATCTACAAGGGAGATTTTCCCTTGGGAAAACTCCACAAGAAGGTCCTACCACCAAGATCTAAAGGTTTCCTAAGGTTCGAAGGCTAGGGGTGATCAAGAGACAACAAGTCTTCCTTCTTCTTCCCATCTAAGGTCTAAAAATCAAGAAACCCCAAGGTAAGGCTCCCTCACCTGTGGTATAATAGTTCCCTATGATTTCCATGATTTTTTAGCATGATATATTGGTTAGTTTTCGAATTTGATGTTGAAAGGAAAGAAAACCAAGACCCTCATGCTTAAGGGTTTCGGCCACCATGTTTTACAGGTCCATAATTATGCTAAAAATCATGATAATGTTATTTAATGTTCCCTTTTGATGTGTAGAGGTTAAGTACAATTTTTGGGAATTTTTGGAGCACCCTAGAACACCCTAGGGTTTCGGCCAACATGAAAGAAACCAAAACTAAGAACCTTAAGTTTAAGGGTTTCAGCCACCATGATTTACAGGTCTATAATTATGCTAAAAATCATGATAATGTTATTATTTAATATTCCCTTTTGATGTGTAGATGTTAAGTACAATTTTTTGGAATTTTTGGAGCACCCTAGAACACCCTAGGGTTTCGGCCAACATGAATGAAACCAAAACTAAGAACCTTAAGTTTAAGGGTTTCAGCCACCATGATTTACAGGTCTATAATTATGCTAAAAATCATGATAATGTTATTTAATGTTCCCTTATGATGTGTATATATTAAGTATAATTTTTGGGAATTTTTGGAGTACCCTAGGACACCCTAGGTTTTCGGCCAACATGAAAGAAACAGAACTAAGAACCTTAAGTTTAAGTGTTTCAGCCACCATGATTTACAGGTCTATAATTATGCTAAAAATCATGATAATGTTATTTAATGTTCCCTTATGGTTGACGGTACGACGGTCGAGAGGACCTATAAATGGGCCGGTAGACGGGCCGAGCCGTAACAAGTTATGCTATGTTAAGTATGCTATGAATGAATGATGAATGATGAAGCATGAAAAGTATTTTACTTTATGTATGGGCTTATACCGGACCGAAGTATGGGTCCAAGGGATGGGCACCTTAAGGACGCCCCAGTTTTGGACTACCGAAGCTGTCCACGGTTTTGGCCCTACCGGAGCTGGGTAACAAGGATGGGCACCTTAAGAATGCCTCGGTTCGGGGACTACCGACTATGCTGTCCTTACCCTAGTAGGTCGAGGCTAGCTACCTCATATTTACTTAGGGATGCGCGCTTATGATGTATGTATGTGGTACAAGCCAGGGCCCAATGATATGATGAATATGTTTAAGCATTAAAAGTATGTTTTAAAAGGTTAAGCGTCCTTATATATATGCAATTGTCTCATGCATTCATCCATGTTATGCATTATAATTATGATAAGAATATTATGCAAAGTAAGTTTATGCAAAGCAAGTTTATGCAAGATATGTTTATGCAAATGATTTTGTTTATGCTCATGTTACTATATGATGCCATGATTTGATTGTGTTATGCTAATTTAGAATGCCATGATTTATCTATGTTCATGTTAGTTTAGGATGCCATGATTTATTTATGTTCATGCTAGTTTAAAATGCCATGATTTTATTTATGTGCATGATAGTTTAGGGTGCCATGATTTAATTATGTTTATGCCAAGTTAGTATGCCATGATTTGATTTATGTTCATGCTAGGTTAGGATGCCATGATTTAATTATGTTAATGCTAAGATAGTATGCCATGATTGGATTTATGTTCATGCTAGTTTAGAATGCCATGATTTAATTATGTTTATGCTAAGTTAGAATGCCATGATTTTTTTTATGATGTCCATACCAATTTATGATGCCATGTTCTAACTATGTTATACTGAGATAGGACGTCATGATTTTATTTATGTTCGTGCTAAGAATGTTTATGAAGTTATGTTTGTTATGTTTATGTCTACGCCAAGTATTGTGCCATGCCATGAAGGTTTATGGTTATGTTTATGCTATGCTATGAAGATGATTATGTTATGTTTACGCCATGACGAATGTATGCTAAGTGATGAAAAGGCTTATGTTCTAAGTAAAGCACTAAGTAGGTAAAGCACTAAGTATATAATGGCTTATGTGCTCATGAATGAATGATGAATGGTTTTAGTGAGTAGGAAAGGGTCTTACTAAGCCTGTGTGCTTATAGTCTTATTTCCTTATACCGCAGATCACGCAAGGGGACAGTAAGGAAGCAGCAGGAGGGCATCAAAGAATGTGTGTGATAGTTACTTGGCCAAGGAGCAATATGGTTGCTCGTCTCATGATAGAACTTTATCTTTACTGTTATGTGTTTAAGTATGACTCTATGACATGATACTAAGTATGACATGATGCTACGAATGACATGATGCTAAGTATGATATGATGCTAAGTATAAAGTTACTACGCTAAGTTTCCATGTTATAGTGCTAGAAATGATAGTAAGTGCATGTAGGAGTAAGTTAAAGGTTTCCGCTGCATTATGATGTCTACATGCCCTAAGTATGTTAACGTAACGCCGCTTTAGAAAAAAAAAAAAAGGCCGGCGTTACACGACTGGCACGCCTGTTTTCAGCCAGTGTGAGAAATTTCAGAAATCGAAAATTCTCTCATTTGATGCCCTAGGGTTGGGTTGCTTGAGGCAATCATTTTGATGGTGTCATAGGGGGAGAATGGGTGGTTTAAGTTAGAATTTTGACTTAAAATGGATGATTTTAGGTATTTTGTCTAACTTAGACCTTGAAAGGTTAAAATTTGGAGAGAAGACATGGATTAAGGGGGAGGGGTACCTCTTTGGTTCGGATATGTCTTACATTCTTAACATATTGTTGTTGTTAAGTGGTAACTTAACTTGGAGTTAGACTAGAATTGAAAATGGGGAGAAGACATAGATTAAGGAGGAGGTTACCTCATAGGGTTACTATGTCTCATAATTTTTCAATTGCTATGTTTTGCTATTGCTATTGTGGTTGTTGCTTATCTCTAACTTAAACATATTGTCACATATCAAAAAGTGGGAGATTGTTAAGGCAATCGACCCTTAAATGATTGGAAGATCATGGTTTTGATGTGTGGGCGAATAGGTTTAAAGTTAGAGTGTTATGTTGTATTTGATTCGTGTGATTGAGTTTGCAGGACTTGGAGAATCACACTTGGTGGACCTATCCGAGGGACGAGAGCCGAGGGAGGAGAACTCCAAGGGCAAGCCGGGAAGTGGACTTCAAAGGGCACACATGAAGGGTGGCATGGAGGCAAGCCAAGGGAAGGCTTGCGTGCGCATCCGAGGGACGATAGCCAGAGGAAGAGGACATCAAGAGGCGAGCCAAGGCAGCAAACCTGAAGGCACACGCGAAGGAGAAGGTTCGGAGTGGCTGGAGTTGAGCTGGGAGGCAGGGCAGTCGACTGGCCCAGAGGCAGTCGACTGCCAAAACCCACAGAAAGTTCGTAGCTTCGGACCAGTCGACTGGCCTTGGGGTAGTCGGCTGGTATAACCCGAAACTAGCCGTTGGCTAGCTGTTTGCTAGACGTTGGCCAGCATTTATTGCTGGGACAATCGACTGCCATCAGGGCAGTCGATTGGTGCGAGACTGGACAGACTGCGAATCAGTCCTTTTCACCTATAAAAGGAGTTCCTCGTTACACGTTATGTACAGTTCCATACAGTAACGAAGTGCTACCCAATTGTAGAGTGATCTTTGCTTCTCCATCATATTTCTACATCTATAAAGAGGAAGCTTTTGCTATAAAAGTTTCTCCACCTCAAGGAGACTTTTCGATAGTGAAAAGTGGTGCTCGTAGCGTGGATCCTTGGATTAGTCACCCATCTGGGTAGATACCAAGTAAAAGAACTTTGTTAGCATTGTTATTTCTTTTGCATATTATTTCCGCTGCGCTAACATCCTTGTAGAGATCAAAACGATCAAAGAAAGTGCATTCACCCCCCCTCTGCACGCTTACATCGATCCTTCAAATTGAAAATCAAAACGATACTAAAATCAAAAGACTTAGGAGTGACCACGGAGGAGAGTTTGAAAATCAACGATTCGAGGAATTTTATAAAGTAAATGGGTACATACACGAATTTTCGTGTCCTAGAACCCCCCAGTAAAATGGGATAGTCGAAAGGAAAAATAGAACCCTACAGGAAGCCGCTAGGGCTATGCTTAATGAATTTAACCTAGCTAACCAATATTGGTTTGGTTCAGTCTATCTTGCATTGGTTCACTACAGCACATTAATTCTTTTTGCAATTTATTTATGCAATTTATTTATTTTTGCTATATTGCTTTGTTTTTGATGTATGGCAAAGGGGGAGAGATAAGAAAAGGAGAGAAGCTTTAAAATTTTGAATTTGAAAAAAAATGTAAAATTTTAAAGCTTCTCTCCTTTTCTTATCTCAACGATTCGAGGAATTTTGTAAAGTAAATGGGTACATACACGAATTTTCGTGTCCTAGAACCCCCTAGCAAAATGGGATAGTCGAAAGGAAAAATAGAACCCTACAGGAAGCTGCTAGGGCTATGCTGAATGAATTTAACCTAGCTAACCAATATTGGGCAGAAGCAATTAGTACGGCTTGCTACATCCAAAATAGGGTACTAATTAACAAACGACACAATAAAACACCCTATGAATTATACTACCATAGACTTCCAAACCTGCACTACCTAAGGGTCTTTAGGTGCAAAGTCCATATCCTAAACACCAAGGACTATCTAGGTAAATTTCAGTCTAAGTCAACCCCAAGCATCTGTTAGTAATATGAGAGAAGTGTCCTAAGGCAATCGCCTTATGATTGTAATCATTTACTTTAATAAATGAATATTCACTATTTGAGTATACATGTTCGTGTATTTGATTGAGATCTTAAACTCATTTACTGAATGTCTGCAATACAATTCACAGCATAAGAGAATTTGTGATGAATTCACAACTAGTGATTATCTCTACATGTGCAATTGTGAAGTATTGAAATTGTCCCTAGTCGATGAATTGATAAATACGGACACTATCAATTCTGTTGAGACTAGCATGGGTTATTCTCTAATCAGCTGATTCTCACTGGCTGGTGACATTGGGATGTCCGGAGATAAACATGAATGCTAGTTAAGGGAACTAGTTCATTGGAGTGACTGGCTATAAAACTTCATATGGTAATCTACATATAGATATGTCAATGAGGTTCTTACTGCATCTTAAGTGCGATGTTCCTTTGACTAGTGGTGTTCAAGTCATCCTGGTCATGAAGACTTATACTTTGACATCTTAAGCAAGCATCTCCAAGGAGGTGTGGACCTAGGATGATTGGGTATAAGCCGAAGTGCCCGAAGATGTTTGAACAACCTATAAAGGATTCACCACTCCTTGCGAGGAGATGTATACCCAAGGCCTATCGTCGGATTGTTACTTGAAGCCTCAGGCCAGAGCATCACATGTTCCGAGTATGAATCTCTCAGAAACATGAGAGTAATTAGAATCCGTTGGACGAGAAAGACATTACTTGGGCTAGGTGTGACGTAGTCAGCCTAGTGGGGACTAACACACATAGACTGTGTCCTGAACCAAGTGGGTATAAGATGGTGAAGGGAATGAGGCACGATTCATTAAAGTTGCTGAAGGGTTTCAGAATTATTTCTGAGGTCAACCGTTGATCTTTCGATTAATTGGGGATCATGATGTACTACTAGGTGCCACTCATGATCGTTCTATAATTGGTTGATTATAGACAACCAACATAAATCGAAAGCCTATTTAGTCACACGCACTACGAGTGATCCGAGAGATTTAAAACGAGTTGAAAATTAGATTTTCCGATCAAGAGAGATAAGTCGAATCTAAATTTTTCAGAGACGCATCGGAAGCATAAAATGGCTAAGTCTTTTGAAGACTTATTGGACGAATTAAATGAGTTTAATTCGTATGGTTTTATGCTTGGATTTGGCCATCCAAAGAGGGTCCCCACCCTCTTTGTTTGGTCGGCCACAACAATAGGGGAAAACTGAATTTTTGGTTCAAATTATAAAATAAACCGAGCGTGGTTTATTTTATAAAATTATGGATAAAGAAATTTATATAAAGAAATTTATTTTTCATGGAAATTAAAATGAACCATGTATTAGTTTATTTTATTTTATAAAATCAATAATGGATTGATTTACCATGATAAAGAAATTTATATAAAGAAATTTATATACAGAAATTTCTTTCCATAAGAATTGGGAGACATGGTTGTTTTTATCATAAATTAAATTATGATAAAAACTTGGCATGATGGAATAATTCATAGAAAAATTTATATGATAAATTTCTTATGAAAATTTATTCCATAAAAAGGAGACTTGGCGATTGAGAGGCTACTATATAAAGGAACCAAGGCAAGGCTTGGAGAGGAATCTAAGAGATCTAGAAATAAGCCCTCTCTCTCTCTCCTTCTCTCCCTCTCCCTCCTCTAGTGCCGCAGGCCCTAAAAGGAGGACCCCTTTGTTGACGTGAGCTTCATCTACCAAGCAGCTGCCGAAGAAGAAGAAGAAGCGGGCGCAACTCCTTCCTTCCTCCCGGAATCTTGATTCCGTTCTTCATTTAGTGGTTAGTCTTCCCATCTCTCTCTTGGTATTCTTGTCGTGCCTTTGGAGAATCTAGTAGTTCTTGTCGGCACGAAACTCGTGGCTTTGCGAAGTCATCCCGAAGAAAACTCGGCGTGAACGCGAATAGAGGCGGAGCTTCCAAGGGACGCTTACGGTTGGATCTCGTCCCTTCCTTCGAGTTACGCTAGGTATTAAGTAAATTAGTTTACTTTCTGCAAAATTTTAATATATGATCATGTCTACACAATATATGGTTGCATGCTTAGATGTGTGGTTAAATAATTTGGGAAATTATTTATGGTAAATCTTCCGCTGCACGTAATAAATTTTAAAAATTACGAACCCGCATCCATGTCAACATGCACCTGGTCCCAACAGTGGTATCAGAGCCGGTTAGTATTCGACATAATCATATAATTGTTTTGCGGAAAACTTTGTCATGATCTCGATTTTGGAAAATTTTTCAATTATGGAAACTTTCCAATTATGATAAATTTTAGATTTAGGAATTTCAAAGTTTGGAAATCCTCATGAAATTTTGCAAACTTTTGAAATATCCTATTTTGGAAATTTTCCAATTTCGGAAATATGTATGTTTTCATTATACCAGAAACTTACAATTATTCTGAAAACCTATTATGGAAATCTCGCAATTTTGGACACTTTCTTTCAAGAAAGTCAAGACAAATTTATGGATCATTAATTGACAATTAAATTCGAATTAGTTTTAAATTTTTAACAAAATTCTTTACTTTGGGGAGTGCCTCGAGGAGCCACCCAAATTAAAGTTAGTTGTTGTAATTTAATTTCCTATTTTGAATAAAATTGTCATGTTTAATTTGGTTACGCCTCGGGGAGCGGGCCAAATTAGATTTACAACAAATTTCTTTTCTTTGGGTATCTGAGCATCGGGGAGTCACCCAAAGTGAATAATTTGTTGTAATTAATTAGTCCATAAATAAAATATGTAATCAAATCTTGGAAATTTTGAGGTGATTCTCATACGATAATTTTCTTATTTGATTTAAGAGGTGATGCTCTTACATATTGTTGTCTCCAAAATTAATTAGGAAAATTATTTCCTATAGAGTTTTCTTAAATAATATTTTCATTAAAATAATATGTGGTTGAATTAGGAAATCTGTCTCTTAATTTAATAAGATTTGATTTAGAGAAATCAAAGTCTTAAACATATTATTTCTGAAATTTATTATGACAATTTAGAAAACTGTTTCCCAATATAATTCCTTGAATAAAGTATGAAATTAGAATCAGGAAATCTGGTTCCTAATTCAATTAATGAGACTTGATAAATTAAGTCACATACATACTTTATTAAGTAAATCGTTAGTATATGACATAATTATATGTCATGAATGTGCTTAGAAAAGAAAGGATGAGACCCAAAACCCCTTACAAAATATTAAGGCAAACACCTTCCACTAATATGGATAGAACCGGAGTTTTGTTTCTTGTTTGGGTTGATGGGCACATCCATGCCCGACTTGAACCTCAACATGTTCAAACCATGGAATTAGTTTATGATTAATATGGTTGGAGTCAAAGGTCAATTCTTAGTTTTGGTTGTTGGACACATCCAAGCCTGACTAAACGGTTGAATGAGCTCCAACCATATTAAAACTATTTCTTGATTAATGGGTCAGCCTTAAGCTTGGAACATCGATTTGTTGTGCCACAGCCAAGGTCGATGTAAAGAGAGGTGCAGTTGGGTGCTATGTATAATGTTGCATACTTGTTAATGAGTTAACAACCCAATGATTTATGCAAGCATTCAATTAGTTGATAGCATAAAGTGATAGTTACATATATGTGATATGTAATCGGTATAATTACCTACCTTCATAGCTAAGAATAACTTGATGGCCACAGCCATGGTTGTTCTTATCTGTGGTTGGATATTGACCTATTTGGAGATGTTCCTACGATCTCCCGAATTGATAAAAAGGGTTATTCAATTCGGAAAATAAATAGGATTTAATTAATGTATGTTGATGCATTCTTTATCATTTTTCTCACATAAGCTCAATTTGTATTTCTAGGATAATCACTCGATCATGTCTTCTCTGAATTTGCGTTCCATTTTGGACACCAATAAGCTGACTGGGCCAAACTTCATGGACTGGCTTCGAAACCTGAGGATAGTCCTCAAGGCAGAAAAGCTTGCTTATGTCCTTGAAGATCAACTTCCCAACCATCCTCCAGAAGATGCAACTCCAGACCAGTTAGTGGCCTATCAGAAACATGTGACCAATTCTGAACTTGCGAGTTGCATCATGCTAGCCGCTATGATACCTGAGCTGCAAAAGCAGCATGAGCATATGGATGCTTATACCATCATCTTCCATCTTCATGAGTTATTTGACGAGCTGGCAAGATCCGAAAGGTTCGAGGTCTCCAGACTCCTCTTCACCTCTAAGATGCATGAAGACACTTCTGTCTCACAGTTTGTGTTGAAGATGTTGGGGTACATTGAGCGACTGGGCACACTCGGTTTTGCAATGGATCATGAACTACGTATTGACTTAATTCTGCATTGATTGCCCAAAAGTTATTCACAATTTGTGATGAACTATCGGATGAACAAGCTGGAGACTACCATTCCTGAGTTGCTCAACCTGCTGAAAACTATAGAGCCTACTGTGAAGTAGGATCAGAAGACGGTACTGTTAGTTGGTTTCTCGAAGAAAGACTCTAAGAGGAAGGCCAAAGAACAGAATAAGGGAAAGAAGAAAAAGGCCAAAAAGACTGAAAAGACCCCAAAAGGCACTTGCCATCACTGTGGTAAGGAGGGTCATTGGCGAAGAAACTGCAAGGTTTATCTTGAGTCCTTGAAGAAGAAAGCATCCGATGCCCCATCCTCTTTAGGTATCTTCGTTATTGAATGTCACTCTATTTCCTCAACCGCCTGGGTACTTGATACTGGGTGTACCTCACATATATGTAATGACATACAGGGGCTAAGGAATAGAAGAAGACTCGTCAAGGGAGAAGCGAATCTGCGAGTTGGAAATGGAACAATGATTGCTGCTGTTGCCATCGGAGCATATTTGCTAAAGCTCCCTACTAGACTTGTCTTAGAGTTGCATAATTGTTATTTTGTTCCTTCGTTAATAAAGAACATTGTATCTATTTCATGCTTGAATGAAAAGGGTTATCATTTAACTTTTAGTAACAATTATTGTTACATAACTTTAATTGGTGTTCTTTATGGGGCCGGAACTTTGTGCAATGGTATCTACACGTTAGATTTATCCAGTGACATTTTCAATATCGAAGTTAGCAACAAACGTGCTCGAATAGATAATCAAATAGACTCCTATACGTGGCATTGTCGTATTGGCCATATAAGTAAGAAACGCATGACCAAATTACACCGATGTGGAATTCTAGAATCATTTGAACCCGATTCATTTGATACATGCGAATCATGCTTAAAAGGCAAGATGACCAAATTACCCTTTTCCGGAAAAGGTAATCCAGTGGGAGAATTGCTTGGTCTAATACATACTGATGTATGTGGACCAATGTCAACTCTTGCACAAGGAGGCTATAGCTACTTTATTACCTTTATCGATGATCACTCACGATTCGGGTATGTGTTCTTGATGAAACACAAATCTGAAGCTTTTGAGAAATTCAAAGAGTTCAGACATGAAGTAGAGAAACAACTTGGCAAAAGTATTAAGATACTTCGATCCGATCGGGGTGGTGAATACTTAAGTCAAGAGTTTCAAGATTATCTTAGGGACAATGGGATATTGTCTTAATGGACTCCGCCATATACACCACAGCATAATGGTGTATCTGAGAGGCGTAACCGATCCTTGATGGACATGGTTAGATCCATGATGAATCATGCAACTCTTCCTAAATCCTTTTAGGGCTATGCGCTCAAGACAACTGTTTACTTGCTAAACAGAGTCCCGACCAAGGTAGTCTCTACTACTCCATATGAGACGTGGAATAGTAAGAAACCTCACTTAACTCACCTTAAGATATGAGCCTGTCCAGCTTATGTGAATCGGACTGTACCAGATAAATTGGATGCTATGTCTGATAAATGTCTATTTATTGGATACCCTAAGGAAACAAAGGGTTACCAATTCTATCATCCCTTGGAACAAAAGGTGTTTGTTTCAAGGCATGCTGTATTTCTGGAAAAAGAATTTCTTTTACCAGAATACAGTGGGAGTAGTATTGATCTTGAAGAAGTTCAAGAAAATCTAATAGACATTACAGAGACACCTAATCTAAACCCACAATCAATAACTCATAATGATGAGCTATCAGTTGAACCTAAAACAACACCACTTCTTCGTAGATCTGATAGGACACGCAATATTCCAGAGAGATATAGATTTCTCGTAAGTGAATCGAACGACGTGTTACTCATTAGCGATGACGAACCTATCAGTTATGATGATGTTCTGAAAAGTTCAGAAAGGGACAAATGGCTTGAAGCCATGAAGTCGGAAATGGATTCCATGTACGAAAATCAAGTATGGGACTTGGTTAACCCACCAGAAGGGATTAAGCCCATAGGGTGCAAGTAGGTTTTCAAGAAGAAAACCGACATGGAAGGTAATGTTGTTACCTTTAAGGCTAGACTAGTGGCAAAAGGATATCGTCAGAATCAAGGAATTGATTATGACGAAACCTATTCGCCAGTAGCTATGCTTAAATCCATTCGGATGCTCCTGGCCATAGCAGCTCATTATGATTATGAGATATGACAAATGGATGTGAAAACATCTTTCCTTAATGGAAATCTGCTTGTGGATGTATACATGATAGAACCTGAAGGTTTCACATCGGTTGATAAAACCAAAATATGCAAGTTTTGACGATCCATATATGGACTGAAGCAAGCATCCAGGAGCTGGAACATCCGTTTTGATGAGACAATCAAAGAGTTTGATTTCTCATAAAATCCTGACGAACCTTGTGTGTACAAGAAGGTTAGTGGGATTGCAGTCATATTCCTAGTATTATATGTCGATGATATATTACTTATAGGAAACGATATATAAGTCTTACAGTCGGTTAAAATTTGGTTGTCCAAAACTTTCTCCATGAAAGACCTCGGAGAAGCAACTTATATCCTTGGGATTAGAATCTATAGAGATAGATCAAAATGATTGCTTGGTCTCTCACAGTCTACATATATAGACTGAGTGCTAGAAAGGTTTAGCATGTCGGAATCCAAGAAAGGTTACCTTCCCATCAGGCATGTGATCAACCTTTCGAAGTCTATGTGTCCGCGCACAGAAGACGAGAGGTTTTTCATGAATAAGATTCCTTATGAATCCGCGATAGGATCTATCATGTATGCTATGTTATGTACTAGGCCTGATGTATCGTATGCTCTGAGTGTCACAAGCAGATACCAGGCTGATCCAGGAATGGATCATTGGGCGGCTGTCAAGACAATCCTCAAGTACTTATGAAGAACTAAGGATGTGTTCCTAATATATGGAGAAGGTGATATGGTAATACGTGGGTATAGAGATGCCAGTTTCCAAACAGATAAGGATGACTCCAAATCTAAGCCCAGATACGTATTTATTTTGAATGGAGGTGCAATAAGTTGGAAGAGTTCCAAGCAAGACACCGTAGTGGATTCTACCTCGAAAGCGGAATATATTGCAGCTTCGGAAGCAGCAAAGGAAGCAGTCTGGATCAAGAAGTTTGTCTCAGAACTTGGTGTGGTTCCAACCATTGATGAAGCAATACCGGTTTATTGCGACAACAATGGAGCTATTGCACAAGCGATGGAACCAATGTCTCATCAGCGATCCAAACACGTGCTTAGCCGCTATCATCTGATCAGAGAGATTATAAGTAGGAATGATATACAAATTGAGAAAATTCCCACTGAAAGGAATTTAGCGGATCCTTTAACTAAGGCCTTGCCTCAAAGTAAGTTTGAGGGTCATGTTAGAGCCTATGGTATTGGATACCGTAGCGATTGGCATTAGACCAAGTGGGAGATTGTTAGTAATATGAGAGAAGTGTCCTAAGGCAATCGTCTTATGATTGTAATCATTTACTTTAATAAATGAATATTCACTATTTGAGTATACATGTTCGTGTATTTGATTGAGATCTTAAACTCATTTACTGAATGTCCGCAATACAATTAACAGCATGAGAGAATTTGTGATGAATTCACAACTAGTGATTATCTCTACATGTGCAATTGTGAAGTATTGAAATTGTCCCTAGTCGATGAATTGATAAATACGGACACTATTAATTCTGTTGAGACTAGCATAGGTTATTCTCTAATAAGCTAATTCTCGCTAGCTGGTGACATTGAGATGTCCAGAGATAAACATGAATGCTAGTTAAGGGAACTAGTTCATTGGAGTGACTGGCTGTAAAACTTCATATGGTAATCTACATATAGATATGTCAATGAAGTTCTTACTGCATCTTAAGTACGATGTTCCTTTGACGTGCGGTGTTCAAGTCATCTTGGTCATGAAGACTTATACTTTGACATCTTATGCAAGCATCTCCAAGGAGGTGTGGACCTAGGATGATTGGGTATAAGCCGAAGTGCCCGAAGATGTTTGAACAGCCTACAAAGGATTCACCACTCCTTGCGAGGAGATGTATACCCAAGGCCTATCGTCGGATTGTTACTCGAAGCCTCTGGCCAGAGCATCACATGTTCCGAGTATGAATCGCTCAGAAACATGAGAGTAATTAGAATTCGTTGGACGAGAAAGACATTACTTGGGCTAGGTGTGACGTAGTCAGCCTAGTGGGGACTGACACACATAGACCGTGTCCTAAACAAAGTGGGTATAAGATGTAGAGGGAATGAGGCACGATTCATTAAGGTTGCTGAAGGGTTTCAGAATTATTTCTGAGGTCAACCGTTGATCTTTCGATTAATTGGGAATCATGATGTACTACTAGGTGCCACTCATGATCGTTCAATAATTGGTTGATTATAGACGGTCAACATAAATCGAAAGCCTATTTAGTCACACGCACTACGAGTGATCCGAGGGATTTAAAACGAGTTGAAAATTAGATTTTTCGATCAAGAGAGATAAGTCGAATCTGAATTTTTCAGAGACGCATCAGAAGCATAAAATGACTAAGTCTTTTGAAGACTTATTGGACGAATTAATTGAGTTTAATTCGTATGGTTTTAAGCTTGGGATTGGCCGGCCAAAGAGGGTCCCCACCCTCTTTGTTTGGTCGGCCACAACAAAAGGCGAAAACCGAATTTTTGGTTCAAATTATAAAATAAACCGAGCGTGGTTTGTTTTATAAAATTTTGGATAAAGAAATTTATATAAAAGAATTTATATAAAGAAATTTATATAAAGAGATTTATTTTTCATGGAAATTAAAATGAACCATGGATTGGTTTATTTTATTTTATAAAATCAATAATGGATTGATTTACCATGATAAATAAATTTATATAAATAAATTTATATAAAGAAATTTATATAAAGAAATTTCTTTCCATAAGAAAAGGGAGACATAGTTGTTTTTATCATAAATTAAATAATGATAAAAACTTGGCATGATGTAATAATTCATAGAAAAATTTATATGATAAATTTCTTATGAAAATTTATTCCATAAAAAGGAGACTTGGCGATTGAGAGGCTACTATATAAAGGAACCAAGGCAAGGCTTGGAGAGGAATCTAAGAGATCTAGAAATAGGCCCTCTCTCTCTCTCCTTCTCTCCCTCTCCCTCCTCTAGTGTCGCCGGCCCTAAAAGGAGGACCCCTTTGTTGACGTGAGCTTCATCCACCATGCAGCTGCCGATGAAGAAGAAGAAGCGGGCGCAACTCCTTCCTTCTTCCCGGAATCTTGATTCCGTTCTTCGTTTGGTGGTTAGTTTTCCCATCTCTCTCTTGGTATTCTTGTCGTGCCTTTGGAGAATCTAGTAGTTCTTGTTGGCACGAAACTCGTGGCTTTGCGAAGTCATCCCAAAGAAAACTTATCGTGGACGCGAATAGAGGCGGAGCATCCAAGGGACGCTTACGGTTGGATCTCGTCCCTTCCTTCGAGTTACGCGAGGTATTAAGTAAATTAGTTTACTTTTTGCAAAATTTTAATATATGATCATGTCTACACAATATAAGGTTGCATGCTTAGATGTGTGGTTAAATAAATTCGGAAATTATATATGCTAAATCTTCTGCTGCACGTAATAAATTTTAAAAATTACGAACCTGCATCCATGTCAACATGCACCCGGTCCCAACAGCATCTTCCTAGGATATTCAACCACAAGTAGTGTAACGCCCCAAAATTTCCATTTTAAGTCCTTAAAGTCCTTGAAATTAGTTAAAAATATTTTAGAAATATTCTAGATATTTTTATGAATTTTTAGAATATTTTTATGGAATTTTCCGAGTCCGTTCTGGGTATGGGAGATTGTAACGCCCGAAAATTCTCGAAACTAATTTTAGAAATATCTTAGAATTTATTCCAAATTTATGGATATTTTTATAGAATTTTTCCGCAAATGAAAGTGGCAAAAAGGGGTAAAAAGAGAAAAACGCATAGGAGGGCTTTGATCCCTAAACCTACGCTGTGAGAGGAGGAGGGGCGAACCAAGTGGTCTAGCTTGCTTTTGTTGAAATAGATTAGCGGAAACAATAGATAAGGTAGAATTAGTTAAATTTTTCCATAAGTATAAAAGGGAAACTTAGGGCTTTTTTTATTCATTCTTTCCCTCACATCCTCTCTCCGCCGACTCCCTCTCTCCCTCTCGCGATTTTTTTCTTCCTCTCGCCCTCTCTCTCGCCCAAGACAAAGGAGAAGCCAAGGGAAGGTCTCAAGAGGCCCTATTCTCTACGAGAACTCTCGTAGACGCGAGGAGAACGCCAAGGAGCAAGAAGAACATCGAAATTCGACGTTTCCTCGGGAATTTCAGATTTTATTCGTAAGGAAAACCTAGCGCAGGAGGTAAGTACTGCTCACCTGCAGTAAGAGGCGGTTTTCCGCAAGAATTTTCCCTTAAAAGTTTTAAAAGAGATATTTACTTTTAGTTTAAGATTTTGCATGCAATCTTAGTTCTTTATATGCTTAGATATGTTTGATAGAGTATCCTATGTGAGTTTAGGGTCTAAGAAATCTATAAGAAAAGAAAAGAAAGATAAAGAAGAAGAAAAGAGAAGGCCAAGGCCTTACGAAATCCCCAAAAGTCAAGACTTAGGGATTTGGGCACGCAAGGTGTTCGATAAAATGCCAAGGCATTTAAAGATAAGAAAGAAAAGAGAGAAAAGCTATTTTATTTTCTAAGGCTAGTACCCGGCGTCCAAGGGCGTCGTTAAAGAAATCCAGGTGTCCAATTCCAAGGTCTTGGCCCTGGTAGACCAAGGTTTGCTCTATTAGGATTGGTGGCTCGCTACCCCAACCTTTTAGGGAACGCGCATAAGATGGTACTTACGTCTTAAGTGGATCCAAGTGAGTATTATTTTCAAGTATATGCTTTAGCAGAATTTTCTAAAAGTTAAAGAAAGATTTAAAATTAATGAATTGCTAAAGTTTCAAGCTAAGCCAAGAAAAAGTGAGCTAAGATGTATTAATGCTTGAGTATGCATGTTTTGAGTTATACATGTTTTAGTGTTTCTTTTAAGCATAAAAGTATCTCATGTGATTTCACATTGTTTAAAAAGCATGCTTGCACATTTCGAGATTTTGTGAGCTAGATAGTACTTGCTAAGCTTTATGCTTATTAGTTGCATTTCCTCTTGCTGCAGGTAAGGATAAAGGTAAATAATTCTAAAGGAAGGCGACAAAGCGGTGCTGAGTAACGTGTGTGTGGTGGCTGACCTTGGAGAGGTCCTTGGGACGAGACAGTTTAACTTATTTGAAATGCAATGTTTAAGGTTTCCAAATTCCAAGTTATTGTGTTATGGAGTTTATTAAACATTTATGCTTTGGATAGTTTTACATGCTCAATTTTGTAGAATGAAGATCCCATGTCATTTCAATTAGTATGCATACTTTTGTGAATGCACTAGATAAGCAAGGGCATGAGTAGTTTAGCATGTTGATACATTGAATTTTAGACTTATTCTTGAGCTTATTATTCCCTTTTGAACTAAGTCCTAATTGTGCTTAAAATTGCTTGTAAATTCGGTAGAAAAGTAAGATTTATATTCTATCTATTTGATGCATGTGCCAAGATGTTGTTAGATATGCTTAGAAAAGTTGCATTCATATTCCATAATACTTTAGCAATATTATAGAGCCTTGTGTGATGAGTTTAAATGCATGACTATTAAAGTTAGAATATCATTTTTAGATAGATTTAAATACAAAAAAAAAAGTAAGAAAGTTCCGCATCTTTAGTCATGCATTAGAGTCAAGAAGTAGACAAGTAACGGTCCGTCTAAGGTAGAGAAGGCGGGTCGCTACAAGTAGGGCCTATAGGGTTTACAACAAACAAACTAAGAAAATTGAAGAAACAACAAATTTAATATTTGATGAAGAAAACAACTCAAAATCTGATAATCCAGATCTAAATTCATCAAATACTGATCAAGAAGATAATGAACAAACAGTTGAATTGTTAATTGAATCTTTAAATGAACTAACTATTGAACCAACTTCTGAGTCAATTGAACCAAATATTGAACCAAATCGACCAGCTAGACCTGAGGCTGAACCAAGTTCTAGAAAAACCAAGAAACCCAGACTTAGTCACTCGACTGATCAAATTATGGGTGATCCAACTTTAGGAGTCAGAACCAGGTCTTCCTATAAAAACCTTAGTCAGATAGCAATAATTTCTAAAATCGAATCTAAGACTATAGAGGAAGCCCTACCTGATCCTGATTGGATCATAGCTATGCAAGAAGAGTTAGCCCAATTTGAAAGGAACCAAGTATGGGAACTAGTACCTAATCCTTGGGGCACTAAATACAACTTAAACAGTAATCAAGTTATGTGTCAAGCTTAGAAAATCTAACTTGAACAGAACACTTAACTTGACTAACTCTAGCGGAAATTACTGTTTATAACAGTTAGTAAGTAGCTAAGTGGGTTAGACATAACCCTAAAGAGATAATTGAAATTGGTTTGGTTTAGTCTATCTTGCATTAGTTCAGTAGAGCACATTAATTCTTTTTGCAATTATTTATGCAATTTATTTATTTTTGCTATATTTCTTTGTTTTTGATGTATGGCAAAGGGGGAGAGATAAGAAAAGGAGAGAAGCTTTAAAATTTTACATTTTTTTCAAATTCAAAATTTTCAAAACTTTATCCTTTCTTCAAAAAGTACTTAATCTAATTTCTTTTCAAGTCTACTGTAAAGTACTTAAACTTTAGCTGTTTTCAAAAGTTTTGTAAAGTACATAAACTTAAGCTGTTTTCAAAAGTTTTGTAAAGTACTTAAACTTAAGCTGTTTTCAAAAGTTTTGTAAAGTACTTAAACTTAAGTTGTTTTCAAAAATTTTGTAAAGTACTTAAACTTAAGCTGTTTTTTCAAAAAAATTATCTAAGTACTTAAACCAAGCTAGGCTCAAAATTTGTCTAAATACTCAACCCAAGCTAGGTTCAAATTTTTCTAAGTACTTATCTTAAATAGAAAAGTTTCAAAAGAGATTCAAACTTTTCTTTAGTAAATTTTCTAAGTTATTGACTTGAAAACGTCTCTAAATATCGTGGAAAATATTTTTCGAAATGTTCTAAGTATTTGAAAAATTAGTTCCATCTTTAAAACTTAGAAATTTTCCAAATCCCACGAACCTTTAGAAAACCTAGGGGGAGATTCCTTCCAGGGGGAAGAAACTAAACTGTTATATCATTTGTTCTTGATTAACTTAACTTTTTGAACCGGGTTACCATAAATCAAAAAGGGGGAGATTGTTGGTGCAGACAGCACCCAAGTCGAACATGTGTTTTGATAATGGAAAAAGGGTTCAAAAGTTAAGATATTATGTTGATCTAACATGTTCACTAAGTATACAGGAAAAGAAGTCCTAGGTACACTGGGCACGAAGTCCTGGTGGAGGACTGGGCACGAAGCCCTGGCAAGGAGCTGAGCACCGAAGATATGCTCGGAAGGTGGGCACGAAGTCCTGGTCGAGGACTAGGCACGAAGCCTTGGCAAGGAGCTAGGCACCGAAGACCTACTCGGAAGGTGGGCACGAAGACCTGCTCGGAAGGTGGGCACGAAAACCTGGTCAGGTGCATCGGGAAAAAGTCCAACAGGAGGAGCAGGTTGGAAAAAGGTAAACTCTCCTGAGAGGAGTAGGTGAGGGCGCGTTCCCCGTCGAGGGAACAGTAGGCGTCAGTTCGACCTAGGGCTCCATTTTGGAGACCCAAAGTCAGAACCAAGACAGCTAAGGCTGTATAAACCTAATACTTGATTGCTTTGTGTTGTTTTGGACTAACCCCGGATGCAGGACCAAAGAAATGAGTTTCTGCAGCTCAGAACGCCTCAAAGGAGAGAGGCAACAGCTGAGTAGGGCGCCCCTAGTGTCCCGGGCGCCCCCAAGGTCAAGGCAAAACAAGTTAAGCAAACATATGCTTCGGTAGTTCACTGGGCGGGGCGCCCCCGAGCTCCCGGGCGCCCTGGATACTCCGGGCGCCCTGGGTCCAAGCCAACGAGGCAGATAAGGTTCAAGCCAGCGAGAAGCCAGCAGACTGAGTCACCCCGGGCGCCCCCTGCTTCCCGGGCACCCCCGTCAAAGCTCGATCCCTATTTTGGAGGGATAAGAGCTGACCGAGAGAGTTACGTATCGGAGTACACATGGAGGGTGCCCCCAGACCTGCTATAAAAGGGGTTCGACCCCTGAGGCTTCAGTATCACTTCTTCAAACGCCAATACGCTCTTCTACTCAAGCGCTCAGCCCCGGAAACCTCCCAATTCGAGATACAAGCGCCGACGACGTCCCTCTGCTCCAAAATACAATCCACACCGGGCGTTGGTAACAAAGAGCTGACTTTTTAAGTTTACTGTACTTCAATTGTAATATCTGTCTATAAATCTTTTTGCGCACTTATAGAATTGCTCGTAGTAAATGGTCAACGACCGTGGGCCTTGGAGTAGGAGCCGACCGCGACTCCGAACCAAGTAAATCTCTTGAGTTCTTTGCGTTGTGTTTTAAATTTCCGCTGCTAATTCTCTTAATCTCGAATCCAAAACGTTTTACGATATTCACCCCCCCTCTATCGTATTCTCTCGATCCAACAGACTCAAAATCCAATTTTACAGACATTTTTATCAAACCCTTACCTGAATCTGAGTTTAGCTCACTAAGAAGGCAACTAGGGTTGTGCTTAGTAGAATAGGACTGTTCTATATTTTTCAAAAATTTGATTTCCTATTTTTTTAAATTTGTTTCAAAAATTAGCAATTTGAAAAATAATTTCTTTTATAAAGTTTTTGAAAGTTAAAATGATTTTCTGACTTAGTTTTTATAAAAACTACCCCCTTCAAAACTAGGAGTTTTGCCCAAATTAGACTTAGCTTAGGTCCTAACCCTAGAACTGCATGCACCTATAGATCCAGAAGTCAGCATCTCACAAGCACCTTAGGGTACTGTTGATTGATAACCTAGACTGGTTGAGATGTTTAGGTCTATGCCTTGATTCAAGATGCTTTAAGTCAGTGCATCTGCAGTAATTGGGGCAATAAATACAAGTTGAACAATAATCACGTTAAAGTGTCAAGCTTAGAAAATTTAACTTGATCAGACCACTTAACTTGACTATCCCTAGTGAAAGCTACTATTTTATAACAGTTAGTAAGTAGCTAACTGGGTTAGACAGGATCCGAACAAGATCGGTTTAATTTGGTTTGGTTTGTTTTTCTTCTTGAATTCATTAGAGTTGGTTCAATACAGACTTCCAAATTTATAAAACTATCTCTAATTCAAAATTTACTTGCAATAATTGTTATCAATTTTTTTTATATATGACAAAGGGGGAGAGAAAGGAGAAAAGAGAGAGAAATTTTTTTCCCAATTTTTAATTTTTTTTTTCAAAAATTAAAGTAAAATGTCTAAGTGTTTCAAAATTTTGTTTAAGTGCTTCAAAATTGTTATCTAAGTGTCCCAAATTTTTTAAGTGCTTCAAAAATTTTTAAGTACTTCGAAATTTTCTTCTGAGTTTTTAAGTGGTTTCAAAAATTTCTATGTGTTTCAAAACATTCGAAGAGTATTTTTTTTCTATGTAAAATTTTCCTTGGGAAACAAAGTTTGTCTAAGTAAAAATCTTTTGAAATTTTTGACAAATATTTCTAAGTAAAGTTTTTACTAGAGAACAAAAATTGGCAAAAACTTGTTTAAAAATTTCCTTAAAGAATTTTTCAAATAAAAATATTTCTTTTGCACAAAGTGTTTTCAAACAAATTTTTAAGTGTGTAAAAAGTTTTTCCAAGTAAAAATTCTCAAAAAAAAAGAAAAAGAAATTTAGTTTCAAATTTCTTTTTATAATGTTTTCTATGTAAAAAGTTTTTTAAACCAAATTTAGGCTTACAAAACTTTTCCAAAAAATTGTCTAAGTTGTTTGAGTGCAAATGCTTTTGCTCAATGTTGAAAAACACTTAGTCAAACTTAAAGCACTTAGAAGGGTTACAAAAACCCTGCATATCATTGAAAGGTTCAGGGGGACAATGTTTATTTCATGGGGAGATAATTGAAATTTCATAAGATGCTTTTTATTGTTAGATATACTATAAAATGCTTTTTAACTTAACTTTTTTGAATCGTGTTGCCATAAATAAAAAAATGGGGAGATTGTTGGTGCCAGAAGCACCAAAGTCAAGCCTATGTTTTGATAATGACAAAGGGTTTAGAAGTTAAGGTTGTGTTATGATCTAACAATGCTAATCAAGTGTGGAGGTAAAGTCCTAGGTACACTAGGCACTAAGTCGTGGTCGCGGGTTGGGCAACTAAGTCCTGACGTAAGGTTGGGCACTAAGACCGGGTGAGTGAAGCAAGGCACTAAGACCTGGTCGGGGACTAGGAATCGAAGACCTGGAGAGTGAAGCTGGGAACGAAGACCTGGTGAGTGAAGCTGGGCACAAAGACCTGGTGAGTGAAGCTGGGCAAAAGTCCATCCGGAGGAGCCGGTTGGTAAACAGGTAAATTCTCCCGAGAGGAGTAGGTGAGGACGCGCTCCCCGTAGGAGGGAACATTAGGCGTCAGTTCGACCTAGGGTTCCATTTGGGAAGCACAAAGTCAGAACCAAGACAGCTCAGGCTGTAAAACATGGTTTAATCTTATCATTTATATGCTTCTTGTGTTTTGGAACTAACCCTGATTGCAGGAATGAAGGAATGACGGTTTCTACATTCAGGCGCCTCAATGGAGTGAGACGCCTGACTGGCTAGGCGCCTATGTTGAGACAGGCGCCCCAACTAAAGAGGGATTCAAGCCATTCGAAGCAAACTGCCATGCAAGCCTCAGGACCAAGTCATTGAGGCTACAGTGTTAACACAGGCGCCCCAGTTGAAGGGATAAGCGCTGGCCAAGTCTGTGGATTGAAGTTCTCGCAGGACAGGCCACGTGTCAGGCGCCGCCTTCAACACAGGTGCCCCTGTTAACGCTATATAAAGGGGTTCACCCCCAAGGCTTCGATATCAATCGCCTCCGACACTTTTGTTCAAGCGCTACGCTCCGACAAGCTCCGTACTCGCGACTTAAGCGTCAACGACGACCCACTGCTCCGAACTTCCAACTTCTCCGGTCGTCAGTAAAAGTACAATTTTTTAAGTGTTGTAATTCTTTTTAAATTCTATATTTGTACTCAATTTGTAATCACTTTTAGGAAATATAGAAATATCCTTCATAAACGGTCAAGGACCCTGGGTCTTGGAGTAGGAGCCGACTGCGACTCTGAACCAAGTAAAAACAAAAAGTGTTAGCGATTGTTTTTGCTTTTTCCACTGCGTAATTACCCTTTTTATTTCCGAAAATTTAACGATAGATATTCACCCCCTATCGATTCAATCTGATCCCACATGAACTGGACTCCGTACAGATAATGTCTCCATATTTTGAGAGTGAAGTCTACTGCGGCTAACTCAAGATCATGAGTAGGGTAGTTCTTTTCATAATCTTTGAGTTGCCTGGAAGCATAAGCAATGACCATGCCTTCTTGCATGAGTACAACTCCAAGTCTTAACTTTGATGCATCACTGTATATATCAAAGGTTCTATCACTTTATGGAACTGTAAGAATGGGAGCACTTGTCAATCTTTTCTTCAACTCAATAAAACTCTGCTCACAATCTTTAGTCCACTCATACTTCTTATTCATTCTGGTAAGGGTTGTTAGTGGAGAGACTATCTTTGAAAAGTCCTCCACGAATCTTCTTTAATACCCAGCTAAACCTAGAAAACCTCTGATTTCACTAGCATTCTTTGGTCGACCCTAGTTACTAACTGCTTCAATCTTTGCTGGGTCTACCATAATACCTTCCTTGGAAATGATGTGGCCCAGGAAAGACACTTGGTCATGCTAGAATTCACACTTTGAAAATTTGACATATAATTTCTGCTGATGTAGAGTCTTCAACACTACCCTCAGATGTTCATCATGTTCTTCCTAAGACTTTGAATAAACTAGGATATCATCAATGAAGACTATGATGAACTTATCAAGAAACTCCTTGAATACTCGATTCATTAGATACATGAATGTTGCAGGGGCATTTGTCACTCCAAAAGCCATGACTACATACTCATAGTGTCCATATCGTGTTTGGAAAGCAGTTCTCGGCACATCACTCTCTTTGACTTTGAGTTGATAGTAACCTGCCCACAGATCTATTTTGCAAAATACTGTTGCCCCTTTCAATTGATCAAACAAATCATCTATCCTTAGCAAAGGATATCTGTTCTTGATGGCCACCTTATTCAGGGCTCGATAATCTATGCACATTCACATAGATCTATCGTTCTTCTTGACGAACAACACGGGAGCTCCCCAGGGTGAATGACTAGGGCAGATGAAACCCTTGTCGAGCAACTCCTGTAATTGTTCTTGCAGCTCCTTCAGTTCTTCTGGCGCCATACGATAAGGTGCCTTTGAAATCGGGTTGGTACCTAGAGCCAACTCAATTTCAAACATAATTTCTCGGTTAGGAGGGTGTCCTGGTAACTCTTCAGGAAACACCTCCGGATAGTTATAGACTACTCACACTTCTTCTTTCTTTATCCTTCTCTTTGCCTTGCATCTACTACATGTGCTAAATAACCAGAACATCCATTATCTAACATCTTGTGAGCTTGTAGGTTAGAAAGAAACCTTTTTGTCTTTCTCTTTGGGTCTTCGACAAACTCGAACAGAAGTTTTGCTTTTGGTGTGAACTTTACTCTCCTTTTGCGGCATTCAATAGAGGCACTATACTTGCGCAAGAAATCCATCCCAAAAATGATATCGCAATCCTTCACATCAAGGACTACTAAATCACTATAGATTTTTCGGTTGGAAATCTGAATTGGTATAGCTCTTAGCCACTTAGTAGATGCCATGACCTCTCCCGAAGGTAGGGTCGTTAAAAACTCATTATTCAACACTTTTGGTGCAATCCCTAGCTTCTTTGAGAATGATATAGACACAAAAGAATCTATTGCACCAATATCGAATAACACACTATCATAATGAGATAAGATGAGTATTCGACCTGTGACCACGGTAGGAGAATTTGCCACCTCTTCCTTGGTGATGGTAAAAATTCTAGCGTTGGTCGGGACCGGTGAGGCTTCCACTCTCCCTTGACTGATGTAGGGTCCTTCCAGTGCTGGTTGCATCTGGTGCAACTGTGCAGACTATCCCCCGTACTGAATAAGCTGTGGTGGAGATGGATTTGCTTTAGTAGCGTAAGCCTTGGCCATATGCCCTTCTACTCCACAGATATAGCACCCACACATGCCTTGGCGACATTCTCCTGAGTGTGTCCTCCCACACTTTGGACATTGAGGATATTTGGGGTACTTGCTTGATGAACTTCCTTTGTTGCTTCCAGAAGTCTTTTGATTCCCCTGCTTCCTTTTGTTTTGGTTCCCTTTCCAGTTCTGCGGGTTACCCTGAGATTTCTGGACTACTACTTGCTTTTGTTGCATCCTGGTTGCCTTTATACTGTTTAAGTAGTGCTCAGTAATCAAAGCACTACTTATTAGTTCTTCGGAGGTCTGCGGCCTATTAACACCGCTGGCCACATTTAAGGCTATCTCAGGCCTTAACATCTTGAGCATTAGCCTGACTCTTTCTCTTTCAGTGCCAACTAGCTCTGGGCACAGACGAGCTAGCCGGTTGAACTTCCTCACTACTTCATCCACAGATAGTTCTCCCTATCCGAACTCTATGAATTCATCATAATGCTTGTTGGTTACTCACATGTGTAAGTATTCCTCGAAGAACTCAGTCTCGAAGTCAGCCCATGTCATCTGGCTGACATTTCACTTGGCCTTAACCTCCCACCACATTCTAGCATCTTTGGTAAGGCAAATGGAGGCGCACTTTATCTTCTCTACCTCATGCCAGTCCAATAGTTCTACTATGCTTTCCAAAGTTTTGAACCATGTTTGAGAATCCCAAGGTTCGCTTGTGCCTAAGAAGTTCTCTTGTTTCAACTTCCGCCACTGGATGAGGTATGCTTCTTGCCTTACCCCCCCTTATCGGGACTACTGATGTAACATATGGATCTTCGGTTACAACTGGTGCCACTACATTCTCCACCGGCAGGGTAATGAGAGCGGTTTGCTGGTTAGCCATTAGGGTGGCAATAACTTACTGTTGTTCTGTTACTTGCCTTTGTAACTAAGCCACCACCTCTAAAAGATTTGGTGATGGTATTGGCTCTGTTGCCTCTTGCCCTCTAGGAGCTCGCTCCTCGTTTTGGGCCTTCCTGGGGCGTCCTCTTGTCATTCTCTTACTATTATAATGAGAATAAGGACATTACGTCAATCACTATCATCATACTCATAATAGCATATACTAATCATGCACATAATAACATATGTTAAGACTAACAATCAAATACAGACATGTATATAAAACTTAAAACTAAACATATGCACTTTCTTGCTTGGTACGTGGTAGGATGGATGCTTGATGTCAGTGTGGCAGAAGGGTGGAAACTCGCTTTGATACCAAACCTGTAACAACCCTCCCTCCTCACTCTTGAAGGGACGTCACATTTCCTTTCTCCTTGGCCAGGACCAATCGACTGGCTCCTTGAGTAGTCGAATGGTGCCAGTTGACTCCTAGGCCAATTCACTCGACCAATCTTTCTGTTCGAAATCTGGCCAATGACCAATCGACTGGTGGGACTACCAGTCGTCTGATGCAGTCGACTCAGCCTGGGAATCATTTGACCAATCTTTCTGTTCCCTCGATTTCATGAGGGCAGTCGACTGCTACCTTGAGCATTCGACTGATACCTCTGAAAACTCAGTTCCAGACTTCAGAAACTTTGATCAACTCCATGAAATACATTTCTAATTCAACTAATCTAAGATTATAGAACTCACAATCATAATAACCCAAAATACATAGACTAGATCATACTCCATTTAGCATGCATCTCAAACTTCAAATCCTTTGTGGATTAACAACTCAAACTTATAATCTTTGTGGAAATGAAACTATTATCATGAAACTGAAGTTAAAGTGCTTGCAAATCTTATCCCCAGAGGATCTCACTCCACAGTTCCGCCGCCACTGATACAAATCATCCTTCCTTGAGCCTCCTTGCCTTACATCCTTTCTTTACCTTTATCTGTAGTAAAAAGATGCAAACTATAAGTAAATTTCATAGTAAGTAGATACCTACTCTCACAAAACATACAATCGATATAAACATGTTCTTAATCAAAAGAATTCTTGCTTTTAAACATATGTACTGAAAATGCTATACTAACATGAATATGCTCATGAATTCACTTGTAACAAATGTTTGCATTTGAAAACTTTGCTTGAAATGAAAAATGCTTATCATGCTTGAAATAAATGCTTGCTTTTGAAAACTTGAAACTTTTATATATATTCTTATACTTCTTATACTTCAAAATAATAAACATCCTTCTTTGGGCCCGGCATAGTACCAATGCACGCATCCCTAATAGGTTTCGGGGTAGCTAGCCACCGAACCTTACTAGAGCGTCTCTACTAGGCTTTCCTAGATCTTGTGGGCCTTGGCCCGGTACATGTCACTTAATAAAAGTAATATACTTAAACTTGTAATCATGCTTGTGCTTAAAATGCATAATTTAGCATACTCTTTGCACTTAAAACAAATAAGGTTCCCAAACTTGTTTTGAAAACACATCAAGACCTTGGTCTTGTTCTTATCTCATTTCTTAGTCCCAAAACTCTTTCTAGGGCTTAGTAAGACCTCGATCTTACTCAGAACTTTTATCGAGCACCTTGCATGCCCTAACTCCCAAAACTCATTTTGGGGTGAATCAAGACCTTGGTCTTACTATACTAAGATCACAAACACCAAAGGACATAAAATCATGCTCTAAAATCAACCGAGTACTACTTTTTCTACAGGTGAGTGATCTACTTACATCTTTACGCTTCTAAACTTACTACGCCGGTGTAGGATCTAGCGTGGTACTTCTCGTCTACTTCGTTCGCTCGATCTGGATCTTGGGCAGAAGAAAAGAAGAGAAATCCTAGTTTCCCTCTTCTTGTTATCATAGGGAAGAAGGAGGAATGAGAAAATCCTTGGTTTTCTCTTCTTTCTATTCCTTTATATACTAAGTGGAAGTTGAAGCAACTTCCATAAAAGATGCTTACTATCCTTTATCTTATATTGTTTCCATATTCCAGTGTGATGCTTTACCACCATCTAATGGAAACTTAAACTAATGCTAAACGAGGGGTCTTGGGTTTGAGCCTCGTCTTCGACCTCCTTTTAAGAAATTTTTATTTTAATTTCTTTTTATTTTGGAAAATTCTAAAAAAATTCTGGGCATTACAAAAACTTAAAAACTAAACAACTACATGCATATTTCCAATTAATTATGTTGTTTATTGTGCTTGCATTTTTATTCTATTTGTTTTGCACTTTTATGCTTGCATTTTTTACACCGTCTATTTTTTTCAAACATTTATACATCAAAAGGAGGAGATTGTGGGTGTAGTTTGCACTAATGGTCAAACTCAGGTTTTGATGTATGACAAAGGGATGATGTTAGTGTGTTGTTTTCTAACCATGTTACCGAGTGTGCAGGATCGAAAGGCTTAAGAACTGTCTACAGGCTGAAGTCCAAGGTGGTGGAGTCTTTGTAAAAGTCCAATTGGGCTGGAGGGGCTGTCTGTTTGTCGAAGTCCAGGATGGTGGAGTCCTGGCAAAAAGTCCAAGGTGGTGGAGTCTTGACAAAAGTCCAATTTAGTCCGAGGGGCTGACAACTGGCCGAAGTCCAGGGTGGTTGAGTCTTGACAAATGTCTAAGTTGGTGGAGACATGACAAAAGTCCTCATGGGTTAAGGAGCTTAGAAGATCTACATAAGCTAAGTGATGTAAGTCACTGGAGGCGCGAATTCCAGTGAGGGTGAGTCCAAGGTGGGACCGTAGGCACAATCCAGCTTAGTGTCATTTTGGAGATCTAAGTTGAGGCCTTGACTAGATCCTAGTCTTGGGAAGATTGGATCTAAGTCATAAATATCCATAAACTATTCATATATATATATTCTAACTCTATGTTGCATAGACATATGTAGAACATTGAATTCTAGACACGTGGCTACTGACAGAGTCTGATTCTGAGTTCGGAATCAAAAGTTATGCCCTTCGGCAGATTGTTATGTCAATCATTAAAACTAAGGCACCTCATATTGGAAGTGAGGCGCCTTAAATCAGACTTAAGGCACCTTCAGGAGGACAAAATGCACAGTTTGTGGATTGGATAAGCCTTGGAATTGAGGCACCTCAGTTGGGAACTGAGGCGCCTCAGATGTTCTATAAAAGGGCAGATTGAGGAGACTTTCGACCAGAACTGATATTTCAAGCTACTCCAAGTCATCTGCTATTCCGTCTCTGTGTTGCGACATCTACTAAGACTTGATTACGACCGACCACTGTCGGAAGACCGATACCAACACACGAGCCGATCGAGATTCTACGTCCGTATTGGAAACAATTTAAGTTCTGTATTTATTTCATTATTGCTTATAGGAAGTGTTGGGTTGTTACACTTCCTACTCATTTACACTCAATCATTCTACCGAGAGTTTACCGAGAGGGGATTTTTAGTAGATTACCCATTGGAAAGGTCCAAGGTATTGGTGTAAAAAGCATTAGACATGAATAGTCAACCTTTATTGTTTCGATGTTTGATAATATATCAAGGTCTTGTCAAAGTAATCACAGGTTAAGCCAAACAGGACTTGATGTTTGGTAGGCTAAACCCAGGTTTAATCAATTTGACCAAAGGGTTAGCCAAACATCAAGGTTTGATCAGTTTGGCAGAGTGATTAAACCTAGACATGACATGTGTGACAATACATCGAGGATTGGTCAGTTAGAACAAGGGTTATCCAAACAAGATCTAATGTTTGGCAGAGAACTCAAGATTAGTCAGTTTGACCAAGGGATAAGCCAAGTAGGACTTGATGTTTGGCAGAGTTGATGCACATCAAGGAGCTGGTCATGATGCACATCAAACGAACGATCATTTATCACTTTCAGAAGGTCTAATTACAAGACTTTGGGCAAAACATTTCAAGGAAGCACTAAACAGACTAATAGAAGAACAATTTTCTGATTATAAAAAAGAAGAGATCAAGCAAAAATCCAAGTACTGATCAAGTGCTCATCCATGTGATTGGACTTATCCATGGATAACTTATCTTGCATGAGTACTCATTCTTACAATTAATAAGGACTAGTTTGATTTGAGTTGCTAAACTAGTTAATAGTAAGCAAGAGTACTAGTTTGATTTGAATTGCAAAACTATTTAATTGCATGCATGTATGAATGCAATTATGAACGCAAGGAAAAGTTTGTAATCTTCATTACTTCCTCCCACTATATAAGGGAGGGAGCATGATAATGGAAAGAACAACTTTTTAGGTGAAACTCTTGTTTGTGTGATCTCTTAGTTCATGAATGAACTTCTGAACTTATCGAGTTTGTCTTGTGGCGTTCAAACCTCCGAAACTTATCACCCTTGGGGTGTGGCATTTCTTTATCCGTAGTCTTTGGTTTGTTCCATCTCTTTGGTTACGGGTCAAGTCTCACACTCTTGTCTTCCTGTTCTTGGGGTTATTTTCCATTGATTGTTCTCGGGTTCCATCACGATCATTGGTGGGGTTCGTATCATCTGGTATCAGAGTA
This sequence comes from Boesenbergia rotunda, assembly GCA_024364735.1. NCBI lineage: Eukaryota > Viridiplantae > Streptophyta > Magnoliopsida > Zingiberales > Zingiberaceae > Boesenbergia > Boesenbergia rotunda. The sequence goes on along the minus strand of JAGFNQ010001849.1, from coordinate 71,531 downwards.
ATGTTCTAAGGAAAGTTTTAAATCTATCAATCTTTCTTTCTTTCCTTGTTGCTCTAGCATTGTGAAAAAAAAAGAAAAAGTTCATAGTGAAAAAAAAGATTGCAGCAAAAAAAAGGCACTGGGGAAAAAAAACATAGCAAAAAAAATATAGAAAAGTAAAAAAGGCACTGGGAAAATAATCGTAGAAAAAAAATAAATAGAAAAGTTACATATTCAAGTCAAAGTTTCTAAAGTTTCTTCAACAATTCATTTCTTATTTTTTTTCTCCTCTAACTCTCAATCTTCTACTCTTTTCCTCATAAATTTCGGGAAGAGAAGTTGCTTGTTCAAGTCAAAATTTCAAAAAAAAAGTATCCTAAACAACTTATTTCTTGTTTTTCCTCTCAATCTTATACTCTTTCATTTTCTTATAAATTTCTGCCATCATAATTTTCTGTGGTTTCTTTTGATTTGTCACATGATATTCTGATTTGTTCTAAAGTTTGATTAAGACCTAAAGAGATATCATTAAGTGAGAGCCTAACTTTGAGAAAAGTGTGAGTGCCCTTTTATCGAGAGAAAAATAAGTGAGGGAGTGCCTGTGAGGTTTTTTTCGCAAAATGTTTAATATCCAGGATGATGGTGCAAATGAGGACGGTAGACCACTTCCAAATCTTCAAATACAAGCATTAATGGGAGAGATGCGATGAATGATGAGGGCTGAATTAGAATCTATCCACGAGAGGCTGGATCTAGTGGAAGAGGGTACATCAAGAAGACATCCTCAAGACCATTCTGCTGTGCCACAACAAAGACATGCTCAAAGGGATGATATAGAAGAAGAGGTGGTGGAAGATTTTTGTGAGCGCACTGCCAACCGAGGTTGGATGGGCTATAGAAGAGACAGGAATGGGTATCGAGAAGATAGGTTTGATGGAAATCGAAGGCCTAATGACTTGGGTGGTATAAAGCTGATGATTCCATCTTTCCAAGGTAAAAATGATCCTGAAGTTTATTTGGAGTGGGAAACTAAGATGGAAATGGTGTTTGATTGTCATGATTTTTCAGAACTTAAGAAGGTAAAGCTTGTTGCTATTGAATTCATTGATTAAGCTATTATTTGGTGGGATCAAGTAGTGATGAATTGGAGAAGGAATAGACAGCAACCTATGTCCACCTGGGAGGAGATGAAGATGCTCATGAGAAGGAGATTTGTACCGAGCCATTATTATAGGAGCTTATATCAATGGCTATAGAGGTTGTCTCAAGGCTCTAAAAGTATGGATGAATATTTTAAGGAGATGGAGTTGTCCATGATTCGGACTAATGTAGAAGAAGATTGGGAAGCCACCATGGCTAGGTTCTTGCATGGATTAAATCCTGAAATTGCTAATATTGTTGAATTGCAGCATTATGTTGAGTTGTCTGACATGGTTCACCAAGCTCAAAAAGTGGAGGAATAACTCAAGAGGAAAGGATTGTCTAGGAGGAGACAAGTAATGGCCACCAACAATACATGGCGAGGAGCTTCAAGAAGGGAGGTGTAGGTATGGCTTGGCGGTTTCCAAGACAACTACGGGGTCGTATATGAGAGACCTCTCTACGACTACGGATTAAAAATTTAATCTGAATAGAGACCCGTCCCTCTAACGACCGACTCGTCGTCGTGTTAATTAATCCAAGCTACAACTTAGCCGAAATCGATGTTAAGGCCTTGTAACATTCCGGATTAATTAACTGCGGAAAAGACGATGGTTTGGATCGCCGATTTTTGTGTTTATCTTCGGGGTCCAGTTAATTAATTATTATCTATGGTCAAAAATCAAAATAACTAATTAACATGCATGAAATGACGAGACAAAAACAAAGTGACACAAATATAACATAAAGAAAACTGAGCCCGGGAGAATTATACCTCGTCGTTTACCTCGCAGTCTTTTATCTTATGACCCTCCCCTCTTAGACGTCGTGTGGGCGACGGTCTACCAAGTCGCGGAGTCACCAAGGCCCTTGAATTAGTCCTTCCTCTTCCTCCTTGCTTTGCGACAAACGCCAACCTAGAGCTGGGGTTTGGCTTGCTGTCGGTGACCCTTCAAGGAGGCAATGATAAAGCCGAGAAGAGAAGCTCTTCTTCTTCACCACACCCCACACTAACCTCTCTGTACACCTCCTATCTCACGGCCAAGGGCTCACAAAGATCCAGGCTCTTCACTTTTCCGGCGACAACACCAAAAGCTAAGCCCTTCCTTGCCGGCATGCCACCCTTCTTTCTCCTTGCTTCCACGCGCCACAAAAGGAGAAGGGAGCTTCTCCTTTGTCCTGTGTACGTCTGTAGCAAGGCAGGCCGAAGAAGAGAATGGAAGAGAAGGAGAATGGTGAGTTCTCTTCCCTTCCACCACCAACCACCCTTTGATCTCCCTTGCGCCGCCGAGTTACTTCCTTCCTCCTTATCGCGCGCCACCAAAGGATGAATCCAAGTTCTCCCTTTTTCGGTGATCGGTTGCTACCTTGAGGATGCAAAGAAAACAATGGAAGAAGAGGAGTTGGTCCTCTTTTTCCCTTTGTCACCGATGACCTTGGGTTGGAGAGGAGAAGAAGAAGTTAGCCAAAAGAGAGGGAGAGAGGTTATATTTATAGGGGATTAATTGGAAAACATTCCAATTAATTAGAGACTAATTCCTTTAATTAATCAAAGATTAATTCCTTAAATAACCAAATATTATTCCTTCAACTAATCATAGATTAATTCCTTAAATAACCAAAGATTATTGCTTCAATTAATCTTAGATTAATTTCTTAAATAATCAAAGATTATTTCTTCAATTAATCATAGATTAATTCCTTAAATAACCGGAGATTATTGCTTCAATTAATCTTACTTAAATAACCAAAGATTATTTCTTCAATTAATCATATATTAATTCCTTAAATAACCAAAGATCATTTCTTCAATTAATCATGGATTAATTTCTTAAATAACAGGCCTTGTATCATGACTCCTATGGGGTATTTATTGGGCTAAGATAGGGACCATGAGGAGGAGTTGGTTCTTGGCCCGCTAATGGATCCAAACTCGATCTATTAATGGTGATCCATTCCACTAAAGGATCCCCATTGTACATCCTCACCAACCCCCATATTTTTATATGGACTCCACCTATTACGAGTCGTCCATCTCCCCGTGTTTAAGATATCATATGCCTGATAATTAATTTAATTTACTGATAATTAAATTAATTATCTTCTTGATCCTTGATTAGTACCACTCAACCTTTTCGACATGCCGAACCATGGTCCACTTGCAAGATTTGACATGACGATCCTTTTGAGCTCACCAAGGAGGCATCATCACCCTGACTCACCAGGACACGGATTCCGTCAATAATCAACGGCACATCATATTATTAATATTATCTCCCAACTTACCGCGTCTATCAATCTAACGGAATAGATCTCGCCCATTGGTAAATCAAAGATATAATAATTAATAATATATGCCCGTCATTATTTTGGGATTAAGAGATCGTTCTCCATAATATTTTCCGAGGTCTAATCCAATTTACTAAGTCAGTACAAAAATTGGATGACCTCTCTTTTGGTCTTACTCAATGTACACAAAGTACACTAGTGTAATCCTATAGTTAAGATAAACCACACCTAATTACACTACAACCATTCCGATAGTTTGTCCAACTCTATCTCGGTTATGAGCCTCTTTCTTATGCTTCGGCAAGGAACATGATGACATGATCTTCTGTGCGACACCACGCACCATGTTATCTGCAATGCCAAGCATCAGACGTTTAGTGCACATACTAATATAAATATGCACTGTGCGATTTTCTGATTTTCTTTAAAATGTAGATGTTTCCTTAACCAAAAGGCAAAACTTTTAGTATACATTCTAACAGAAGGAACAACTTCAAAATAAGCCAATGTTTGAACTCTTCAAGAAGCCCAAACCAACAACATTCGCTACTCAAGTTACTAGCGAATCCATTTCTTTCAAATCTAATGATATTAAGTGTTTTAAATGTCAAGGGCATGGTCACATAGCCAGCCAATGTGTGAACAAAAGGGTGACGGCGATAAACACCCAATGCGAACTTGAGTCAGAAGATGAAAAGTGCCCCAAATAGAGGATAGTGATGATGAGCAACATGTTGTTGTTGGAGATTTATTGGTGGCCCAACGAGTTCTCAATATGCAAGCTAAGGTGGAAGAAGATAATGAAAGGGAGAACTTGTTTTATACTTGTTTCTGTTGGTGCAGAATGCACCCAAGTCAAACCTGTATTTTGATAATGGCAACAGGGTTCAAAAGTTAAGGTATATTGCGTGTCTAACATGTTACCCAAGTGTGCAGGCAAAGCCCTAGTAAAGGATTGCTAGGCACCTGGCGAAGGAATGCCAGGATACAAAGACCTAGCGAAGGACAGTTAGGCACCTGGCGAGGGAATGCTAGGATACAAAGCCCTAGCAAAGGAATGCTAGGCACCTGGCGAAGGAATGCCAGGATACAAAGACCTGGCGAAGGACTGCTAGGCCCCAGGCGAAGGACAGCTTGGTACTGAAGACTTGGCGAAGGACAGCCAGGCATCGGGCGAAGGACAGCATGGTATCCGAGACCTAGCGAAGGACCGCTAGGCAAAAGTCCAACCGGAGGAGCCGGTTGGCATCAGCTACATTCTCCCGAGAGGAGTAGTTGAGGACGCGTTCCCCGTCGAGGGAACAGAAGGCGTCGGTTCGACCTAGGGATCCATTTTGGAGGCCCAAAGTCAGAACCAAGACAGCTAAGGCTGTATAAAATTCATATAATATTGCTTAATGTTGTTTTGGACAAACCCTGGATGTAGGACCGAAGGAACGAGTGCCTGCAGCTCAGAGAGCCTCAAAGGAGTGAGGCAACAGCTGACCAGGGAGCCTGGAGTGTCCTGGGCACCCCCAAGGTGAACACAAAACACAAGAAGCAAAGGCAAGCTTCGACAGCTCATGGGCGGGGCGCCCCCGTGCTCCTGGGCGCCCCACATGCTCCCGGGTGCCCCCAGGTCAAGCAGTTGAAGCAGGCATCAGCGAAGCTAAACGGATAAGAGGAGACTTGGTCAACCCGGGCGTGATAGCGTTCTGGGCGCCCCGGTCAAAGCTTGATCCCGAGTTTTAAGGGATCAGCGCTGACCGAGAGCGAGGCGGATTGGATGACACGTGGGGGGGGCGCCCCCAGGTGCTATAAAAAGGGCTCTCGACCTCAAGGCTTCGACAATCATTCATTCGAACGCATACACTCTCCCCTGCTCTCGCGCTCTGCTCCGGAAACCTCCCGACTCAAGACTCAAGAGCCGACGACGTCCCGCTGCTCTGAAAAGACAACCTACATCGGACGTCGGTAAAAGATGAATCTTCTTTTTAAAGTTTATTTTGCTAAACTTGTAAATTCAATATTGTAAACTGATTTGCGCACATATAGAACTGCCCGTAGAAAACGGTCAACGACCGTGGGCCTTGGAGTAGGAGTCGACCTAGGCTCCGAACCAAGTAAAACTACCTGTGTTCGCGATTATTTTTATTTCCGCTGCGTACTCGCTCTATTATTTACCCGAAAAGCATTTTTCGATATTCACCCCCCTCTATCGGTTCTCTCGATCCAACAAGTGGTATCAGAGCGGGGAAGTTCACTTTTGGTGCAACCACCAGTTTGAAAATTTTTCGGATTTGATTAAAATTTTTTAATATTTCTTTTCGTTCAAATTTCTTCAAATATTTTTTTCTTTCGAATTTCTTCTCGTTAATCGAGGTTGGTGCAACACCCCTCGACGAATATTTTTTTCTTATCACGCACTACTAATCCAAGACCAAGTCTTGGGATATTCTTTTTGTTTAGTTTACATTTCAGATAAATGGCCATCCAAGAAGGCTTCAGCACCGCAAGACCACCTCTCTTCAGTGGAGAAGACTTCTCCTACTGGAAGAGCAGAATGGAGGTCCACCTGAAAACTCAGGTGGACATGTGGATAATCATCCAGTCCGGACTGGAGATCCCCAAAAATGCTGAAGGAGTACCGCAAAGCTACACAGAGTGGGACACCACTCTGAAACGGAAAATTGAAGCGGATGCAAAGGCGACCCAGACCCTTCAATGCGGCTTAACAAAAGAGGAGCTGAACCGGGTGGGCCCTTTCAACAGTGCCATGTAGCTGTGGGGAAAACTGATCGAGCTGCACGAAGGAACATCAGACACTCGGATCAGCAAGCGAGATCTGCTCCTGAACAAGCTGTATACCATCAAAATGGCCGACAACGAAACAGCAGCTCAGCTTCACGCCCGAATCCAGGAACTGATGAACGGACTGCACACCATTGGTCACAAGGTAGAAAACCGTGACTTAATAAGGTACGCTTTAAATGCTTTCCCTAGAAACACCTTGTGGGCATCTATGGTAGATGCATACAAGGTTTCAAGGGACCTTTCAAAAGTTAAATTAGATGAATTGTTTTCTGAATTCGAATTACATGAACAGACTATCTGTAATTTGGCCGAGAAAGGCATTGCCTTTGTTGCAGGTACAACTAGAAGGACAACAAAGAAAAGGCCTCAACCAGAACCTGAGTCTAACTCAGACTCAGACTCAGAAGATGAAGAAGGAGATCGACCTAAGCTGGTCTGACTGGCCCGAAACTACTACAAAGAATTGAAGAACCAAACCAAAAAATGAAAAGCCAGTAGAAGAAAGGATGAACTAGCTGAACCTGCAAACGAAAAGAACAAGCCCAACGTGACCTGCTACGAGTGCAAGAAAAAAGGTCACTACAAGACGGAGTGTCTGAACCTGAAGGAACCCAAAAAGAATAGAAGGAAGAAGAAGGCACTTCATGCGATGTGGGACGAATCCTCCTCCTCCGAAGAAGAAGAGGTCCCATAATCGAACCTACTCGCACTAACCGGCTCAGAAGAAGTCCAGACCGAGTCAGAATCAGAAAAGGACGACGACAGACTAACATTCTCAGAGGACGGCGAAATCAAGGTAAGTGGATTTACTAGAAGTCAATTAAACGAGTTAATATCTTATCTTTCTTGAGATTTGGTGAAAGCCAAATTCCGAATCGAATCCCTCTGACAGGAAGTAAAACTCCTAAAAGAGGGAGCTGACCCTAAACCCTTAACTGAGAAGGGTCAAGAAGGAACCTCTACTCAAGTTGAAAAACTTGAGAAAGAGAATTCCTCCCTGAAAATTCAGGTTAAGGATCTTAGATCAGCATTAGAACGATTTACTTCTGGTTCCAAGAATCTTGACATGATTCTTGGAAAACAGAAATCGGTTCTAAATCGATCCGGACTAGGTTATAGAACCAAGTCTCGACAAAGATCCTACTTTGCTGTACTGAACCAGTCCAGACCTAAAGTTCAGGCATGGGTACCAAAACTACGCCTGAACAAACAAACTGGATCAAACCAATATTGGATTCCCAAGGACAAGATTCACATCTTGCCAAACCATTATCGTGGCTATAGTCCAGGGGGAGCCAAATTGAAAACAATAGTTATTATTAGATAAAATTTAATTCTTGCTTGCAATTTGCTTGTTTGCTTGTTTTTTTAATTTCTGCAATTTATTATGCTTAGACTTAGGAATGGTTAGTTTAAGGACTGAACAAACTTAACTGAAATTTGAACAACATAGTATTGGGTGGCGGTGAGATGATAGTACGTTAGGGAAACCAATTCTAATAAGGTCAAGTATACTTGATCTCTTTAGACTGGTGAAACTAGCCGAAGCTACCGATCCAAGACCCAAACTAGTTAGACCAGAATTTTTCAAAGAATAATCTTGAAAATGAAATTTCATTGAAAGGCTTTGTCAAGGAAAGGGTTGATGATCCAATAAGGCTACGGCCAAAGAAGGCCTAGTGCCTCGCCAAGACCAGGAAGCCAATCTCTGAAATTCAAATTAGTCTTTGTAAAATTTAAATCTAACATAAATTTTCAGTTACTTGTAGACTTAATCATTCTTTTCAAAATAAATTCAATTGTTTTCAAAATTCAACTGTTTTCAAAATTAATTAAGATTTTCAAAATAAATCATGTTTTTCAAAAATTCTTTTATCACAAAACCTGACTCACAAAACCTATAAGGCTAACGTGATTGAAAACCCTAGATTTGGGTGAGACAGACTAGGCAGTGAAAATAAATTTAAGCTATTCCTGATTCTAATTGGATCCAAATCAACAAAACTCTTTATGTGTGGGAACATAAAGATTTGGACCAATGGATGTTGGATAGCGGGTGCTCCAGACACATGACTGGAGATAAATTGAAATTCACCAAACTCAAGTTCAAGAACCTAGGCTCAGTGGCATTTGGCAACAATGCTACACTTAAGGTAATTGGGTCAGGTAATATTGAACTTAAATTTATCTTTGTTATTAAGAAAATCCTTTTGGTTGAAAATTTCAATTTTAACTTGCTTAGCATAGGTCAGTTGTGTGATTCTGGTTATATAGTTACCTTCAACAATTCTAACTACCTGATTAGAAACCTACAAGACTTAGAAATCATGCTTAAGGGCACTAGGAAAAATAATGTATACACTATAAACCTACCCCTAGTACCCAAATGTATGTTAACTCAGTTAGAACAATCAAACCTCTGGCATAAGAGATTAGGTCATACTAATCTAAGAACTATCTCAAAAATCACCCAACTTAGCTTATTCAAAGGTATTCCCAAAATTAAAAATAATGAAAACCTAATATGTGAATCATGTAATCAAGGCAAATAAACCAAATCAAATCACAAACTAATCCAATCTGATCTACCTCAAACCACATTTGAGCTCCTGCACCTTGACCTATTTGACTCACATGGAGCCAAGTCACTAAGCGGGAACCGATACTGCTTAGTAATAGTTGATGATTACTCTAGGTTCACCTGGGTTAGGTTTCAAAAAACCAAAGATGAAATCCTAAACCTATTTAATGAGTTCTGCAAATTAATTGAAAATCAAAACGATACTAAAATCGAAAGACTCAGGAGTGACCACGGGGGAGAATTTGAAAATCAACGGTTCGAGGAATTCTGTAAGGTAAATGGATATATACATGAATTTTCGTGTCATAGAACCCCCCAGCAAAATGGGAAAATTGAAAGAAGAAATAGAACACTACAGGAAGCCGCTAGGGCTATGCTTAATGAATTTAACTTAGCAAATTAATACTAAGCAGAAGCAATTAGTACGGCTTGTTACATCCAAAATAGGGTCCTGATTAACAAGCGACACAACAAAACATCCTATGAACTGTACTACCATAGACTCCCAAATCTACACTACCTAAGGGTCTTTGGATGCAAAGTCCATATCCAAAACACCAAAGACTATTTAGGAAAATTTCAGTCCAAGTCAACCCAAGGTATCTTCCTAGGATACTCAACCACAAGTAGAGTCTATAGGGTTTACAACAAACAAACTAAGAAAATTGAAGAAACAACAAACTTAATATTTGATGACGAAATCAACTCAACATCTGATAATCCAGACCTAACTTCATCAAATTCTGATTAAGAAAATAATGAACAAACTGTTGAACCTTTAATTGAACCCTTAAACGAACTAACTATTGAACCAACTACTGAGTCAAATCAACCAACTCCAACCCTCGACCCAACAATTGAACCAGCCCAAAGAGTTGAATCAAATAGTGAACCAAACCGACCAGCCGGACCAGAGGCTGAACCAAGTTCTAGAAGAAACAAGAAACCCAGACTCAGTCACCCAACCGATCAAATTGTGGGTGATCCAACTCTAGGAGTCAGGACTAGATCATCCTATAGAAACCTTAGTCAAATAGCAATGATCTCAAAAATAGAACCTAAAACTATAGATGAATCCCTACCTGATCCTAATTGGATCATAGTTATGCAAGAAGAATTAGCCCAATTTGAGAGGAACCAAGTCTGGGAACTAGTACCTAAACCTGAAGGTAAGTCCATCATTGACACTATGTGGGTTTTTAGGAATAAGCTAAATGATCAAGGAGAAATAGTCAGAAACAAAGCCCGCTTAGTAGCAAAGGGATTCAGCCCAAGTAGAAGGGTTAGACTACGATGAAACATATGCCCCAGTAGCTAGACTTGAGTCTATTAGGATGTTGTCAGCCTTTGTATCCCATAAAGGATTTAAGCTATACCAAATGGATGTAAAGTCAGCCTTTTTAAATGGATTCATTAAAGAAGAAGTTTATGTAGGACAACCCCCTAGGTTTGAGGACTTAGAAAGACCTGACCATATGTTCAAACTCACTAAAGCATTATATGGACTAAAACAAGCACCTAGGGCCTGGTATGAACGCTTGTCAACTTACTTAATTTCTAAAGAATTTAAACAAGGACAAATTGACTCAACCTTATTTATTAAAACCCTAGGAAAAGATATATTTATTGTCCAAATCTACGTAGATGACATAATCTTTGGGTCCACCAACTCAAACTTTCTAAAAGAATTTGTTAAAATAATGGAAAATGAATTTAAAATGAGCTTAGTTGGTGAGCTTAACTTTTTCCTAGGTTTACAAATTAAACAAACTAGGGATGGAAACTATGTCCATCAATCCAAATATGCTAAAGAGTTAATAAAGAAATTTAAAATGGATAACTCTAAAAGCATAAGTACCCCCATGGCCACTAATATAAAAATAGATAGTGACCCTAATGGAAACCAGTAGACCTTAAACTCTATAGAAGTATGATAGGTAGTCTACTGTACCTTACAACCAGCAGACCTGATATTCTTTTTGCCGTAGGGATGTGTGCAAGATACCAAACCTGTGCTAAGGAAACGCACTTAGCAGCCCTAAAAAGAATACTAAGATACATTAAGGTCACCCTAAATGTAGGGATTTGGAATCCTAGGACCTCAACCTTTGATTTGTCAGGATACTCGGATTCTGACTATGGTGGTTGTAAATTAGATAGAAAGAGCACAAGTGGAAGCTGCCAACTATTAGGACAGAGTCTAGTAAGTTGGTGTAGCAGAAAACAACACTGTGTAGCTCTATCCACAACAGAAGCTGAATATGTTGCCTTAGGAGAGTGTGTAGCATAACTTTTATGGATGATGCACACTATTAAGGACTTTCAGCTCAATTACAACCAAACCCAAGTTTTTATTGACAATATAAGTTCAATTAATCTAACTAAAAACTCAATCCAACATTCAAGGACTAAACACATAGAAGTTAAGCACCATTTTGTAAGAGATCATGTAGCCAGGGATGAGATAGCCCTTAAGTATGTAGACTCTAAATCTAACTTAGCTGACATATTCACCAAACTCCTACATGAGTCTGAGTTCAGTTCACTAAGAAGGCAGTTAGGATTATGCTTGGTAGAATAGGTCTACATTTCTTTTTGTTTTGTTTTTTTTGTTATTTCAGCCTTTAAAATTTTCAAATGTTTTTAAAATCAATTTTTAAAATTTTTTTAGTTTTGAAAAATTTTAAATATTTTTTTCGACATAGTTTTATTTTAAAATACCCCCTTCAAAACTAGGGCTTTTTCCGCAAATGGACTTAGCCTAGGCCCTAACCCTAGAACTGCATGCACCTATAGATTTAGAAGCCAGCATCTCTGTAACGCCCGCTTTTTTTTTTCTTTCCATAAAGCGACCTTACGTTAACATGAGTAGGGCAGGTGGACATCATAATGCAGCGGAAAAACTTTAAACGTACACCTACATGCACCTACTACCATTCCTAACATGATGACATGGGAACTTGGCATATTAACTTTATACTTAGCATCATATCATGTCTTACTTAACATCATGTCATAGAGTCACATAAGTCATCATTTACGTACTTAAGTAGCAAACGTAAAGTTCTAGCATAAGACTAGTAAACATATTGTTTTCTTGGCCAAGTCACTACCACACACATGCATTCTTGCCCTCCTGCTGCTTCCTTACTGTCCCCTTGCGTGATCTGCGGTATAAGGAAATAAGACTATAAACACACGGGCTTAGTAAGACTCTTTCCTACTCACTAAAATCATTCATCACTTAATAATGAGCACATGAAACATTAACATACTTGGTGCTCTACTTAGAACATAAGCATCTAGGATCACTTAGCATATATTTGACATGACATGAACATAAACACAATAAACATTCTTAGCATGGCATGATACTTGGCATAAACATAAACATAATAAATATTCTTAGCATGGCATGATACTTGGCATAAACATATACATAATAAACATTCTTAGCATGGCATGATACTTGGCATAAGCATAAACATAAACATTCTTAGCATGGCATGATACCTAGCATAAACATAAACATAAATATAGGCATAAGACATTACTATCGTGGCAGAATGCATAGCATGAATGAATGCATGAGTCTAATGCATATACATAAAGATGCTTAACTTTTAAAATCATACTTTTAAATACTTAAACATAATCATCACATCATTGGGGGTCCCCGGCTTGTACCATATACATACATCATAAGCACGCATCCCTAAGTACATACGAGGTAGCGAGCCCCGACCTACTAGGGTAAGGACAACATAGTCGGTAGTCCCAGAACCGGGGCGTTCTTAAGGTGCCCATCCCTGTTGCACAGCTTCGATAGTGCCAGAACCGTGGACAACATAGTCGGTAGTCCAGAACCGGGGCGTTCTTAAGGTGCCCATCCCTTGGACCCATACTTCGGTCCGGTACAAGCCCATTCATAAAGTAAAATACTTCACATGCTTCATCATTCATACATCATGGCATGCATCTTTATTCATAAAACATAGCATGCATCTTCATTCATAAACATGGCATCCATCTTCATTCATAAAACATGGCATGCATCTTCATTCATAAAACATAGCATGCTTACATAAAACATCATTCCTATTCCTAGTGCTTGCATGATCATGACATCGAAGGTAAGCATTGCATTATATTCATTGAACATGATATATTTACATAAACCATTCTCCTAATCCATGGAGCTTGCATGATCATGATACCTAAGGTAAACATTGCATTTCATCCATAAGCATGGTATCTATCACAAGCATACATAGGTAGAACTTCCATAAACATGCTACCTACTATCCGAGTGCATGGCATAGAACATAAGACATTCATGAATAACCCCATTAAGCATGACATCTAATCCTAAATATACAAACATGAAACATGGTGCTTAAGGTTAGGGTTATAGGTAACTTAATTTCTACCACATGCTTGCACCTTTATATATACTTCATAATAAACCATAACCCCTCATTCTTCAAACCTTAACTCCTCCCATACCCTATTTATCTTGCTTGGCCGAAACTTATAAGGGGGAGTTCCCACATTCAAAAGACATGTAAGGTAGCATAAGGAAAAGGAACAACCATACATTACCCATAAGGCCATAAGAAGCCATTAGAGCTCATAATTAGGGTTCACCCTAACTTTTAGCCCTATTTTTCTAGCTTGGCCGAAACATGCTTGGACCATGGGTGCATGAATAAATTCATAAAATTTCCAACTAATCATCTAACACCTTCCATACCATACCATAGGAGCCATTGGACCCCTTTCTTGAGATAAACCCTAACTTCTTGCCCTAGAACCCTTCTTGGCCGAAACCCTTAGGGTCACAAGACCTTGTGAAAATTCACATAAATCCCTTCAACCTCCCCTTGTATCATAAGGGTACACAAGGTACATAATTGAAGGGTTAAATCCAATCCTAGCCATGGAGTCCTTATGATGGTCCTAAACCCTAAAGGGTCTTAGGGTACTCCAAAAATTTCCAAAAATTATATTTATTCTATAAACATCATGAGAACACATTAGAAAGCATGATCAAGATTTTTAACATCATCATGGACCCAAAAACCTTAGTGGCCGAAAGTCATAGGGTTAGGGTTCATGGCTCTTTTCTTTCTTTCCAACATAAAATCTCAAACAAGACTTTCATATCATGGTAAACTTCAAGGAGAGATATTATACCACAGGTGAGGGAGTCTTACCTTGGTTGATCTTGACTATAAATCTTAGATTTGGGAGAAGGATGAAGATCTTGTTGCTTCTTAACCACCCCTAGCCTTTATACCCTTGTAAAAGCCTTGGATCTTGGTGATGAAGCCTTGGGTGAACCTTTTCCAAGGGAGAATCCCCTCTTGGGGTTTTGGCTAGAATGAGGGAGGAGGAAGAAGAAAAGTGGATTTGATGGAAGGAAGAAAGTAACTCTCATTCCCCCTCTTTATAACCCATTAAGGAGGCTAAGTGAAGAGTCATGGTGCTTCTTCCCTTGGTGACTCTTCATTTTCCCTAAGCCTTAACCATAATCCACTTCATTTCCTCATAGCACTCCCTTGCTAGGTGAATTGGTTAGAGCATGCATGGTTGTACAAGAGGTCCAAGGTTCAATCCTTGGTGAATGCACTAATTTTTTCCATTTTATTTTTATTTTATTTTTCTATTATTTCGAAAATCCCTTAAAAATTCTCCTATAATTATGTTAATATTTCTCATTAAAATCCCTTTATATTTCTATAGAATTTTCCCTAAAATTCACCAATAATCATGGTACTAGAAAGCCCATATAAGGCCCATTAGTGCCTATTTCTCCAATTTAAATGGAAAAAGCATGGATTTCTAGGTTAAAATTCGTGTTAATATTTCTAGATCCCTCAGAAAATTATCTAGACGTGCTCAATATTTTAAAGAAATATTAAGAAAATTTTTCGGGTCGTTACAATCCCCCATACCTCGTGAAAGTTCGTCCTCGAACTTAGAATAGCTCCGGGTACTTGCGCCTCATCTCGTCCTCACGTTCCCAGGTAGCTTCTTCAAACCGTTGACTTTGCCATAGAACCTTGATTAAGGGTACTTCCTTACTCCTTAGCTTCTTGACTTCCCGATCCAAGATCTGGATAGGTCTGCTTTCATAGCTTAGGTCCTCCTGCACTTGTACTGTCTGTGGCTCGATCACTCGGTCCATAATTGGGTACACTTTTTAAGCGTTGACACATGGAACACATTATGAATGGCCGACATCTCTGGAGGCAGCTCCAGCTCATATGCCACCTTACCAACTCTTTTCAGAATCAGGTACGACCCTACATAACGTGGACTTAGTTTTCGTTTCCTCCCAAATCTTGTCACCCCTTTCAAAGAGCCACTTTGAGGAACACCAAATCTCCAACATTAAATTCCAGTGGTCTACGCCGGACATCGGCATAACTCTTCTGCCGGCTCTGAGCAGCTTCTATCCGTTGTCGAATATTCTATATAGCTCGGGTGGTGCTGTCGATGATATCCGTTGTGAGCCCCATTTCCTTCTTTTCACCACCCTCGTACCAACAGATCGGAGACCTACATCTCCTCCCGTACAATGCTTCATAAGGTGTCATTCCGATAGTAGCTTGGTAGCTATTGTTGTAAGCGAATTCCGCTATGCATAGATATCGACACCCGCTCCTTTTGAAATCCAAGGCAGAAGCTCGTAACATGTCTTCTAGTACTTGATTCACCCGTTCAGTTTGCCCATCAGTCTGAGGGTGAAAGGCGGTGCTAAATTGTAATTTAGTGCCAGAGACTTCTGAACACACTCCCAGAAATGCGAAGTAAAGCGACCATCCCTATTTGAGATGATGGTCTTGGGAACTCCATGTAGTCTGATTATCTCCTTAACATATAATTGAGCTAGTTGCTCTATTGAATCAGTCATCTTGATTGCCAGGAAGTGAGCAGACTTCGTCAGCCTGTCCACAATTACCCAAATCGCATCATATCCATTCGTAGTCCTGGGAAGCCCTGAAATAAAATCCATAGAGATGTCTTCCCATTTCCACTCTGGAATTGCGAGTGGCTGCAGAACTCCTCCGGGTCGCTGGTGTTCTGCTTTTACTTGCTGGCAAGTCATGCATGTACTAACATGCTGAGCCACATCCCTCTTCATACCGGACCACCAAAACTTCTCCTTCAGATCCTGATACATCTTGGTGGATCCTGGATGCATCGAATAAGGGGTTCTGTGAGCTTCTGCCAGTATTTCCCTTCGAAGCTCCGGATCATTAGGAATACATAGACGATCCCTAAGGTAGAGTACTCCCCCTTTTGCGATATGAAAACCATCGCCCTTTCCTTCTAGGATCTCCTGTTTTATTTTCTGAAGACTTAGATCACCATTTTATTTTTCCAATATGTCCTCAAATAGCATGGGTGATATTGTCATGGTGGAAAGTCGTTCAGAGATGACTTCGACTCCAAAATTCATAATTTCTTCTTCGAGTGGTCGGGGTAATATGGCTATGGACATCAAGGTGGCACTTGACTTCTGGCTGAGTGCATCGGCCACTTTGTTTGCCTTCCCTGGATGGTAGAAGATCTCGCAGTCATAGTCCTTCACCAACTCAAGCCATCAGCGTTGTGTCATATTCAGGTCTTTCTGAGTGAAGAAATATCGCAGAAATACCCTAGCGTTCCGGGCGCCCCGGTCAAAGCTTGATCCCGAGTTTTAAGGGATCAGAGCTGACCGAGAGCGAGGCGGATCGGATGACACGTGGGTGGCACCCCCGATGTTCCGGGCGCCCCCAGGTGCTATAACAAGGGCCCTCGACCCCAAGGCTTCGACAATCATTCATTCCAATGCATACACTCACTTCTGCTCTCGCGCTCTGCTCCGGAAACCTCCCGACTCAAGACTCAAGAGCCGACGACGTCCCGCTGCTCCGAAAAGACAACCTACATCGGACGTCGGTAAAAGAAGAGTTTTCTTTTTAAAGTTTACTTTGCTATACTTGTAAATTCAATATTGTAAACTGATTTGCGCACTTATAGAATTGCCCGCAGAAAACGGTCAATGACCGTGGGCCTTGGAGTAGGAGTTGACCTAGACTCCGAACCAAGTAACACTACCTGTGTTCGCGATTGTTTTTATTTCCGCTGCGTACTCGCTCTATTATTTATCCGAAAAGCGTTTTCCGATATTCACCCCCCCCTCTATCAGTTCTCTCGATCCAACAGTTTCTTTGTGAATAAGAAGGTTCGCAGCGTTATTATTGATGGTGGGAGTTGCACCAATGTGGCAAGTACATATTCGGTGGAGAAATTGTCACTCCCAACTCAGAAACATCCGCACCATTATAGACTTCAATGGTTGAATGATTGTGGGGAAGTCAAGGTGACAAAGAAAGTTTTGGTAGCAATTTTGATTGGAAAAATATGAAGATGAGTTATTGTGTGATGTGGTTCCCATGCATGCATGCCATCTTTTGTTGGGAAAACCTTGGCAATTTGATCGAAAGGTAATACATGATGGCTTGACGAATAGGTATTCCTTTACTCTTGAGGGGCATTCTATTACTCTTGTACCTTTGACTCTAAGACAAGTTAGGGAGGATCAATTGAAATTACAAAGAATGAATGAAAAAAAGAGAGAGAAAGAACTTGAGAGAAAAAAGTCAAAAAAAGATGAAAAGAAAGAAAACAACATTGAGAAAAGTGAGAATGAAGAGAAAAAAAAAGAGAAAAAAGAAAATAGCTTCTATGCAAAAAAATAAGTGAGATCAAAAGAGCTTTGTTTTCAATCTAACTACCTCTTATACTTTTGTATAAGGAGGCGCTATTGATCACTAACGATCATAACGATTATTTGCCGAGTGTTGTTGTTTCTCTCTTACAGGAATTCAAGGTTGTTTATGTTAGGTATGGCTTGACGGGTTTCCTAAGCGAATACCTGGTCATCCATGAGAGACCTCTCCATGTATATGGATTAAAAAATTAATCCGAATAGAGACCCATCTCATACGACCGTCTCGTCATCATATCAATTGATTCTAGTTACAACTTAGCCAAACTCAAAGTTCGAGCCTTGTAACTCACCTAACCAATTGATCGCGGAAAAGACGACGAGCAGATCGCCGATTTTTGTGTTTATTATTTGGGTCTAAATAATTAATTATCAACAATAATTAACAAATAAGTATGAACATGATAATTAATTAATCACCACATAAAATGATAAGAATATCAAAGGATCCATGAGAGAAATTTACCTCTCGTTACCTTACGATCATTTATCATATGCCCCTCGCCTCTTGGATGTCGTGTGGGTGATGATCTACCATGAACCGGAATCACCAATGCCTACCAATCGACCGCTTCTTCACGCGCCAAACAAAACCCTAAAGCTAGGGTTTGCCGCCGGCCTTCTTCCTCCTCTCCTCCTTGCGTCGCCTCGCCGGCCACAAGGTCTCTCCACCTCACCGACCACAAGGAAGCTACCGAGGGGAATCTAGGGAAGAAGATGGGGAAGAGAAGAACTCTCCTTTACCAACACCAACCGGGCCAACAACACCTTCTCCCTTGCGCCGCCGCCTTGCACCGCGCCTCCCCCTTGCACCGGCCGCCCGTCCACCTCACTTCCTCGCCGCACTCCACAAAAGGAAGAGGACTACTCTCCCTTTGTCTAGTAGTAGCCGACCACAAGGCAGAGAGGTGATGGAAGAGAGAAGAAGAGAAGAAGCCTTCTTCTCCACCCGCCGGCGCCCTAGGAGAGAGAAAAGAAAGAGAGGAGAGAAAAGGCTTGAGGTTTGATGATCAATTGGATCCCTTGGTTTCATGATACCATGGGATATTTATAGGGCTACAATAGGGACTATGATGAGGAGTTGGGTCTTGACCTGCTAATGGATCCAACCCAATCCATTAATGATGAACCATTCCACTAAAGGTTCTCCATTGAACTATCTCACCAAACCCCATATTTACATATGGGCTCCACCTATTATGAGTACAATTTCTCCCCGTATTTAAGATATCGAATGCCCGTTGATTAATATAAATTACTGACAATTTTAATTACTCAACCTCTAACTCCTTGACTAGTACCACTCATCCTTATCATTATGTTGGACCAAGTTCACCTGCAAGATTTAACATGATGAACCTTATGAACTCATCATGGGGGCATCATCATCTCGACTCACCGGGACACGGATTCTGTCAATAATCAATGACACACCATGTAAATAATATTATTTTCTAACTTACCGGGCATATCAATTTAACAGAATAAATCTCGCTCATTGGTAACTCAAAGAAACAAATACTAAGCACATGTGCCCGTTATTATATCAAGATTTAGAGCATGTACTCCATAATAAATCGAGGTTCGATCCAATTATAAAGTCAGTATAAATTGGATCACCTCTATGTTGTTCCTGCTCGATGCACACAAAGTGCACTAGTATAATTCTATGGTCAAGATAAACCTCACCTAATTACTCTACAACCATCCCAATGGTTTGTCCAACTCCATCTCGGTTGTGAGCCTCTACTTATACTTTACATGGGACTGATAACATGATCTTCTGTGTGTTACCATACACCATGTTATCTACAGTGCAAGGTATCAGACAGTTATGCACATACTAATATAAACATGCAACAGTGATGTTGTGATTCTCTTTCAAAATGTAGATGTCCATACATAAAGGCAAGTCTTTTAGTATACATCCTAACAATCTCTCACTTATACTCAAAGACTCTGCTGTCCTCATAGTGCCATACATCTGACTCTCATATCCTCCACATGCCTATCAAAAGCTCTCGCCGGAAGGGCCTTAGTGAAAGGATCTGCCAGGTTGTCCTCCGATGCAATCTTGGCAATAGCCACTTCTCCTCACTTTACAATTTCTCATATCAGGTGGTACTAGCACTCTATGTGTTTACTCGCCTTATGGGCATGTGGATCCTTCGAGTTTGCAACTGCACCACTGTTATCACAATAAATTGTGATAGATTTTGGCAAACCAGGAATCACATCCAAGTCCATCATCAAGTTCCTGTGCCATACAGCTTTCTTGGCTGCCTATGAGGCGGCCACGTACTCAGATTCCATGGTGGAGTCTGCCACGCATTTCTGCTTGACACTCCTCCATATTATGGCTCTACATTCTAAAGTAAACATAAATCCAGAGGTAGATTTACTTTTGTCCTATCCGATTGGAAGTCTGAATCCGTATAAACCACAGGGAGTAATTGGTCTACCTGGTAAACCAGCATATAATCCTTAGTCCTTCTCAAGTACTTCAGTATATGCTTTACCGCAGTCCAATGTCCCTATCTAGGGTTACTCTTGTTGGATCGAGAGAATGCGATAGAGGGGGGGGGTGAATATCGTAAAACCGTTTCGGATTAGATTGAGAGAAATTATGCAGCGGAAATAAAAAAAAAACAAACGCAAACACAAGGTTTTTTACTTGGTTCGTAGTCGCGGTTGGCTCCTACTCCAAGGCCCACGGCCCTTGACCGTTTATTACGGGAAATTCTAAAATCACGCAAGTTATTAAAAAAATTTATACAGTAATAGTGCAGTAAAAAAAGTACAATTATGTTCTTTGTTACCGACACCCGGTGTAGATCGGTCTTCGGTGCGGAGGGTCGTCGTCGACGCTTGAATCTCGAGATCGGAGGTTTCCGGAGCAGAGCGCTTGAGTCGAAGAGCGTAGAGACGTTGGAAGAATTGATATCGAAGCCTTAGGGGTCGAGCCCCTTTTATAGTGCATCTGGGTGCGCCCTGGACGTTGGGGGCACCCTCCACGTGTCTCTGGATCCGCAATCCCTTATCCGGAACTCGGTCAGCCCTTATCCCTCCAGGATCGGGCTCGGAGTTCGATGGGAGCGCCCGGGACACAGGGGCGCCCCGGTTGACTTGGTCGTGCTATCTTCGCGGATGTCTTTGCTTTGATCGCTGGCTGACTCGGACCCAGGGCCCCTGAGGCATCCGGGGCGCTCGGGACCATGGGGGCGCCCGGGAGCTTGAGGGCGCCTACCCCAGTGAGCTTCCGAAGCGTTACTTGCTCACCTTATCTTGCCTTCACCTTGGGGGCGCCCGGGACCTCCGGGGCACCCTGACCAGCAATCTGCCCCTCTAATTTGGGGCATTCTGAGCTGCAGAAAATCGTTCCTTTGGTCCTGCATCCAGGGTTAGTACCAAACAAAATAAAGCAAGAATATTAGTTTTATACAGCCTTAGCTGTCTTGGTTCTGACTTTAGGTCTCAAAAATGGAACCCTAGGTCAAACCGACGCCTACTGTTCCCTCGACGGGGAATGCGTCCTCACCTACTCCTCTCAGGAGAATTTACTTGTTGCCAACTGGCTCCTCCGGTTGGACTTTTGCCCAGCAGTCCTTCGCCAGGTGCCTGGTAGTCCTTCGACAGGTCTTCGTTACCAAGCAGTCCTTCGCCTGGTGCCTAGCATTCCTTCTCTAGGTCTTTGTTGCCAAGCAGTCCTTTGCCTGGTGCCTAGCAGTCCTTCGCTAGGTCTTTGCTACCAAGTAGTCCTTCGCCTAGTGCCTAGCAATCCTTCGCTAGGTCTTCGACTCCTAGCAGCCCTTCGCTAGGTGCCCAGCAGCCCTTCGCTAGGTCTTAGGGTTTCGATGCCTAGCGGTTCTTCGCTAGGTGCCTAGCAGTCCTTCGCTAGGACTTCAATCTGTACACTCAAGTAACATGTTAGATAACAGATAATACTTAACTTTTGAACCTTTTTGCCAATATCAAAACCCAGGTTCGACTTAGGTGTTGCCTGCACCAACAATCTCCCCCTTTTTGATATATGACAACCCGGTTCAAAAAGTTAAGTTAATAATAAACAGGTGAAATACCAGTTTAGTTTCCTCCCCCTGGAAGGAATCTCCCCCTAGGTTTTTCAAAGTTTTGTGGGGTTTGAAAAATTTCTAAGTCTAAAATTGGAATTGATTTTTCAACACTTAGACTATTTTTCAAAAGAAGTTTTATAAAACATTTTCAAAAAAGATTTAGTTGGGCACTTGAAAAATTTATTCTTAGAACCTTTACACTTAGAAAAATTTTCAAGTCAATAACTTAGAAGGTTTTCTAAACATCTTATGAAGTTTTTATTACAAAAAAAAATTTTGAAGAAAAAAAATTCAATCTCTTTAGTACTTTAAAAACTTTATACTTAGAGACTTTTCTATTTGAGATGTTTAAAAATAAGTACTTATAGAAAAAACTTCTTAGGTCAAGTACTTAGACACAGTTTTTGAAAACAGCTCAGGTCAAGTACTTTTGAATCAGTTCAGGTCAAGTATTTTGAAAACAGCTCAAGTCAAGCACTTAGAATAAGTCCAGGCCAAGTATTTTGAAAACAGCTCAGGTCAAGTACTTAGAATCAGTTCAGGTCAAGTACTTTGATAACAGCTCAGGTCAAGTACTTAGAAACAATTTTTTTTTGAAAACAGCTTAGATGATTTTACTTTTTGAAGAAAGGTTAAAGTTTTAAAATTTTTTAATTTTGAAAAAATTAATTAAATTTAATTTTCAAATCTTCACTCCTTTCCAATCTCTCCCCCTTTGCCATATATCAAAAGAAACAAAGCAATATAGCAAAAAAAAAACAAAAAAAATTGCATAAGAATATAGCAAAAGAATGATGTGCTGTACTGAACCAATTCAAGATATAAATTTGGACCAAATCAATTTGAATTATTTCGCTTGGGTCCTGTCTAACCCAATAGCTACTTACTAACTGCCATAAACAGTAGTTTTTGCTAGGGTTAGTCAAGTTAAGTGTTTTATTCAAGTTAGATTTTCTAAGCTTGACACTTAACCTGATTACTGTTTAATTTGTATTTAGTGCCCCAATTACTGCAGATGCACTGACTTAAAGCATCTTGAATTATGGCAAAGACCTAAGCATCTCAACCCATTCTAGGTTATCAGTTAAAAGTACCCTAAGGCGTTTATGAGATGCTGGCTTCTAGATCTATAGGTGCATGCATTTATAGGGTTAGGGCCTAGGCTAAGTCCATTTTTGAAGAAAACCCCTAGTTTTGAAAGGGGTAATTTTTCTTAAGAAAAACTAATTCGAAAAATGATTTTGCAAATTAAGTAGAAACTGATTTTAAAATCAAGTAATAAAACAGTTTAAAAAAACAGAAGTAGAGTAAGCCTATTCTACCAAGCATAATCCTAACTGCCTTCTTAGTGAGCTAAACTCAGACTCAGGTAGGGGTTTGGTGAATATGTCAGCTAAGTTAGATTTAAAGTCTACATGCTTAAGGACTATCTCACCCCTAGCTAGATGATCTCTTACAAAGTGGTGTTTAACTTCTATGTGTTTAGTTATGGAATGTTAGATTGGGTTCTTAGTTAGATTAATTGAGCTTATATTGTCAATGTAGACCTGAGTTTAAGTGTAGTTAAGCTGGAAGTCATTGAGAATGTGCATCATTCATAAGAGTTGTGCTATACACTCTCCTAAGGCAACGTACTCAGCTTCAGTTGTGGATAGAGCTACACAGTGTTGTTTTCTGCTGCACCAACTTACTAGACTATTTCCTAACAATTGGCAGCTTCCACTTGTGCTCTTTCTATCTAATTTACAACCAACGTAGTCAGAATCCGAGTATCCTGACAAGTCAAAGGTTGAGGTCCTAGGATACCAAATCCCTACATTTAGGGTGCCCTTATCATATCTTAGTATTCTTTTTATGGCTGCTTTGTGCGTTTCCTTAGCACAGGTTTGGTATCTAGCACACATTCCTACAGCAAAAAGGATATCAGGTCCGCTGGCTGTAAGGTATAGTAGACTTCCAATCATACTTCTATAGAGTTTAAGGTCTACTAGTTTACCATCAGGGTCACTATCTATTTTTTACAATTGTGGTCATGGGGGTACTTGTGCTTTTAGAGTTATGTATTTTGAATTTCTTTATTAATTCCTTAGCATATTTGGATTGATGGACATAGTTTCGATCCCTAGTTTGTTTAATTTGTAACCCTAGAAAGAAGTTGAGCTCACCAACTAAGCTCATTTCAAATTCATTTTCCTTTATTTTAACGAATTCTTTTAAGAAATATGAGTTGGTAGACCCAAAGATTATGTCATCAACGTAGATTTGGGCAATAAAGATTTCTTTTCCTAATGTCTTAATAAATAAGGTTGAGTCAATTTGTCCTTGTTCATACCAGACCCTAGGTGCTTGTTTTAGTCCATAAAGTGCTTTAGTGAGTTTGTAAACATGGTAAGGTCTTTCTAAGTCCTCAAAACCAGGGGGTTGTCCTACATAAACTTCTTCCTTAATAAATCCATTTAGAAAAGCTGACTTTACATCCATTTGGTAGAGTTTAAATCCTTTATGGGATCCAAAGGCTAACAACATCCTAATGGACTCAAGTCTAGCTACTGGGGCATAGGTTTCATCATAATCTAACCCTTCTACTTGACTGAATTCTTTGGCTACTAAGCGGGCTTTGTTTCTCACTATTTCTCCTTGATCATTTAGCTTATTCCTAAACACCCACTTACTATCAATAATGGATTTGCCCTCATGTTTAGGTACTAGTTGTTGGTGCAGAAAGCACCCAAGTCAAACCTATGTTTTGATAATGGCAACAGGGTTCAAAAGTTAAGTCTCACTTGTTATCTAACATGTCACTCTAGTGTGCAGAGTAAAAAGCTCTAGCAAAGGACTGCTAGGCACTGGCGAAGGAATGTCAGGGCAAAAAGCCCTAGCGAAGGAATGCCAGGGTAAAAAGCCCTAGCGAAGGAATGCTAGGCACTGGCAAAGGAATGTCAGGGTGAAAAGCCCTAGCGAAGGAATGCTAGGCACCGGGCGAAGGACAGCTCGGTATCCAAGACCTGGCGAAGGACCACGAGGCAAAAGTCCAACCAGAGGAGCGGTTGGCATCAGGTACATTCTCCCGAGAGGAGTAGGTGAGGACGCGTTCTCCGTCGAGGGAATAGTAGGCGTCGGTTCGACCTAGGGCTCCATTTTGGAGGCCCAAAGTCAGAACCAAGACAGCTAAGGCTGTATAAACATAATACTCTAATGCTTTATATTGTTTTGGACTAACCCTGGATGCAGGACCGAAGGAACGTGTGTCTGCAGCTCAGAATGCCCAAAGGAGAGAGGCAAGTAGTTGAGCAGGGCGCCCTCAGTGTCCCGGCCGCCCCCAAGGGCAACACAAAACAAACGAAGCAACAAAGGCTTCGGCTGCTCACTGGCTGTAACGCCCGCCCTTATATCTACTCTCGGGGCGGGGTTACGTACAACTCATTCATATAATTTTTTTTTCTATAAAAAAAACATAAGTGCTAAGCATATTAATTAGTGCATGTAAATTATCTATCATGCTTTAATCATCATTTAGAAGCATAGTCATATGTTTCGATGCATAACATTAGTTCATGAAATTGAATCTAAGGAAATCTAGAACCTCATGTGAAATATCTTAAATAAAAGTTATCCTATAACATGCTAGGTTCACAAGTAGCTCCACTCATAACTTAATCAAATATAAGAGTAATCACTAACATTCTTTATCAAGAGACATTAACATAAGCATATTAAGTAGATATAGAATCATTCTTTCCCGAGCCACCACTCCACACATCTTCAGCCGTCCTACCTCTTCCTTTAGTTCAAGTGTTCCTTTCCTTTATCTGCAGCATAAGACAACACATAACTAGTAAGCATAAAAGCTTAGTAAGGATCCGGTCCTACTCGCAAAATCCATTCGAAAGCATACAACATGTACACATAACAAGACATAAGCATGAGTTCTTCATAGCATACTAAACATCAAAGTTTCTAAGCATGCACTATATAGTATTTTAAGCATACCCATCACATGTAATAAATGTTTTTCAAAAACAATTCCATAACGGTATTACTTAAAAATACATCCATGTCATATAGGGCCCAGTTGTGTACCACATGATGCGCGTTCCCTAATGAGTTCGGGTAGCGAGCCACCAATCCCATTAGAGCAGGACCTCTTAAGTCCTACCAGAGCCATGACCTTAAGTTAACATGCACCCCGGATTTGATTTAACGACCCCTCTTACGAGTCGGGTACACAACTTACAAAGTAAAATACTTATCATGTCTTTACATATATATGCTAAGGATGTACTCCAATTTTCACTGCTCAAGGGACACCCACTATTTCAGGGTGTTTCTGATCCCATTGGGACACACCTCACAACATAAGGGTGTTCTAAATCCCATACTTAGTGGAGTATCCTTTCAAGCATTTCATCGTGCATATCACATGCAATCTCATAAGGGTGCCCCATGGGCTATAAGATATGCTCATACATACATCATAATTCAACCACTTAACATACTTTAGATCTGATAAGATTTGGTCACATAGATCATGCTCATATCATAGGAAATGGTAGCATGCTAACAATTAAGATTTCAATCAGACATCTCATTTAAACACCTCATGCATAAACATATCATAGGAAGTGGTAGCATGCTAACAATTAAGGTTTCAAATCAACCATTCCATTTAACACCACATGCATATACATATAATCATCCCCAAACATAAACATATCTCATAGGGTAGTTTGACCTTCACAAACCCTAGTCCTAATGGGTTGGCCGAATCATCAAGAGTAGGGAAAAATTAGGGCTTTTGCATTGATCATTCACACAGACAATTATACAAACACCTTGTATACAATATCATACCATACATTAAGCATGAATATATTCTAGGATAATTCAACCCTCCTTAACCCTACTTCCATGCTTTGGGCCGAAACCCATACAAGAACAAAACCCTAGGTTTTGTTCACCACATTTTGAAGGGTACAACATACACCTATACCCTAAGTTCCAAGGGGTCTACACATGTAACAAGAAGTAACCCAAAGCAACCCTAAACCCTAATCCCTCTAGGGTTGGCCGAAACTTGTAGGGTAGAGAAAAAGTTGGATTTTTGTAGCCAAACATTTATACAAACACATTGTCCACACCATCATATATTACACTAATTATAAAATACATCCTAGAGAAATTCAACTCTTAAGCCCTTAAATCCCTTACCTTGGCCGAAACCTTCAAAGGGTGAAAACCCTAGTTTTTGTTCATAACATCATGAAGAAAATCCACATACATATATACGCTAAGTCTCAAGGTCTTCTCATGTATCAAGGAAAGAACCAAGGCCTTCCCCTAAGGGGGTGGCCCAAACTTACAAGGGTGGAAAACATCCCATTTTCGAAACCAATAAGAGCAAGGAAATCATACAATAACGATTACACTGCAGGCGAGGGGATACTTACATCCTTTCGCTTGAATTTCTCCTTCTCTAAAATCTTAAGGTTCCCTTGGTTGAAGGAAGGTGAGTGTTCTCCTTCCTAGCACTTCTATAGGACCCTTGGCTCTAGTAGAGGGCAAGGTCCTTGTAGAATTCTTCTTCCTTCCAATTCCCTAGGGTTAGAACCCTAGGGTTGTGTTTCGAACTTGAGAAAGGGAGAGAGAGCTCTTGGTTTTCGAAAAATGAAGTGGGGAAGAAGAAGAGGAAGTGTAACTTCCTTTCCCCCTCTCTTATTTATACTCTTCTCATGAAGAGACATGTCTCTTCCCTTCCCTAGCTTTAACAAGCATGTTCCTTATTATCTCAACAAGAAACATTGCTTGGTTCATTGGTTATGACATGGTTAGTGCATCTAGGAGGTTCAAGGTTCAATCCTTGCCTCCTCCCTTCTACATTTCCTTTTTATCACATTTTACACTATTCCACATCCAAGCCCATTAAGCCAAGCCCATCATGAAATTCCATAATATTAATAATATTTCATGAATCCATAATATTTCATAATATTAATAATATTTCATGAATTCATAATATTTCATATTATTCCATAATAATATTTCATAATATTTCATGATATTCCATAATAATATTTCATGAATTTCATAATAATCATAATATTTTTGGGGTGTTACAGTCCTCCCTACCTTATAAAAAGTTCGTCCCGAACTTTAAAATAATTCCGGATACTTTAATCGTATTGCCTCCTCTCGTTCCCATGTGGCTTCTTCGAATTGCTCATTCCGCCACAGAACCTTTACTAAGGGTACTTCCTTGTTCCTTAGCTTTTTGACTTCCCGATCTAAGACCTGTATAGGTTGGCGTTTGGAACTTAAGTTCTCCTGATCTTGTATTGGTTGAGGCTCTATCATCTAATTCACATCAGAGGTACATTTCCTGAGCATTGATACATGGAAGACATTATGGATAACCGACATTTCTGGCGGTAACTCCAGTTCATAGGCCACTTTGCCTATCCATCTCAGAATCTGATACGGTCCCACATATCTCGGACTCAGCTTTCCTTTCTTTCCGAATCTCATCACCCCTTTCATAGGGGCCACTTTCAGGAATACTGAATCCCCAACCTCAAACTCTAATGGTCTGCGTCGTTTGTCAGCGTAACTTTTCTACCGACTCTGAGCAGTCTCTATTCTCTGGCGGATATTCTTTATAGCCTGAGTGGTTTCATCAATAATATCCGTCTAGAGTCCCATCTCCTTCTTTTCACCACTCTCAAGCCAACATATAGGAGATCTGGATTTTCTTCCGTACAGAGCTTCATACGGTGCCATCCCGATAGTAGCCTGATAACTGTTGTTATAAGCAAACTCTGCCAGGCTCAGGTATCGACACCAGCTTCCCTTGAAATCCAAGGCACAAGCTCGCAACATGTCCTCTAATATCTGGTTTACTCTTTCAGTCTGCCCGTCAGTCTGGGTGTGAAAGGCCGTACTGAATTTCAACTTCGTGCTAAGAGCCTTCTGCACGTGTCCCCAAAAATCTGAAGTGAATCGACCATCCCTATCAGAGATAATGGTCTTGGGAACCCCGTGCAGTCGGATAATTTCCTTGACATATAGTTGAGCCAACTGCTCTACTGAATAGGTCATCCTGATAGCCAAAAAATGGGCAGACTTGGTGAGTCTGTCCACTATAACCCATATACCATCATATCCATCTGTAGTACTATACTCAGGTGCTCAGCATGTTCTTCGGGAGTTCTCAAATATATAAGGATATCGTCGATAAAGACGATCACAAATCTGTCGAGGAATGCCGAGAATACCCGATTCATTAAAGCCATAAACATAGTTGGCGCATTGGTAACTCCAAATGGCATAACTACGAAATCATAATGTCCGTATCTGGTTCGAAAAGTCGTCTTCGGTATATCCTCCTCTTTCACCCTAACTTGGTGATAACCAGATCTCAAGTCAATCTTAGAGAAAACCGTGGCTCCCTTCAGTTGATCGAACAGGTCATCTATCCTGGGTAGAGGGTACCTGTTCTTGATAGTCACATTGTTCAGCGCCCAATAGTCGATACACATTCGCATCGACCCATCCTTCTTTTTCACGAACAGTACGGGAGCTCCCCAGGGAGAATGACTAGGGCGGATGAGTCCCTTGTCAAGTAGCTCCTGTAACTGTCCTTGTAACTCCTTTAATTCCGTCGGCGCCATACGGAACGGTGCCTTAGAAATGGGGTTAGTACCAGGAGCCAACTCAATTGCAAATTCTATATCTCTTTCAGGTGCTAACCCTGGTAAGTCATCGGGAAATACCTCTGGGTAATTGCATACAATTTTGACATCTTCTAGCTTCGGGTCCTCTGTAGGACTGGTATCAACCACATGGGCTAGAAACCTAGAGCATCCATTTTCTAACATCTTCCTTGCTTTCAGAGCCGACAAGAATTTACTTGTCCTCTTCTTCGGCTCTCCGATAAATTCGAATAGAATTTCCGCCTCTGGTCAGAAGATAACCCTTCGTTTACGGCACTCAATAGAGGCGCCATATTTGTTCAAGAAATCCATGCCCAATATCACATCATAATCTGACATATCAAGCACTATCAGATCACAGTAGAGTTTCCTATCTGCGATTCTAATTGGTGCGGCACGTAGCATTTGGGTAGAGGGCATCATCTCACCCGAGGGCAGTGTTGTCAGAAATTTACAATCTAAATCTTGCAGTGACATATCCTTTCCTTTGGCGTATTGCTTGGAGATAAACGAATTTGTTGCCCCAGTGTCAAATAAGGCAGTAGCATACTGACTGTAAATAAATATCTGACCTGTGACAACGGTAGAGGCGGTCGCCACGTCTTCTTTCGTAAGAGAGAAAACCCTGGCGTTCGTCGTGGCAGGCGGGGCCTCTAATCTCCCCTGGTATATAGGAGTACCATCAATAGCTGCCTGCATCTGGTGTAACTAGGGATGAGCACCTTTGTATTGGCCATGCTGCGGCTGAGGTGCTTTGGCTGCAGTAGGACACTCTCTGGCCATGTGCCCTTCCTTCCCACAGGTGTAGCATCTCCTGGCCCCTAAGAGGCATGTTCCGAGGTGCCTCTTCCCACAATTGGCACATGCGGGATATGTGGGCTTCTTGCCTCCTGTCCCACTGGCAGATTTATCCCATGGCTTCCTCTTTCCGTTGTAGTTCTTTTTCCAGTGGGGATTGCTATTCTGAGGTTTCTAACCTCCCGACTGGTTCTGACTCTAGCTAGCAGTCAGTGGTTGGCTCTGCTGGTTAATATTCTTCAGATAATGCTCGATAAAAAGGGCACTGCTGAACAACTCCTCTGCAGTCTGGGGCCTGTTAACGCCACCGGCCACATTCAGAGCTATCTCGGGCCTGAGCATCTTGAGCATCAATCTGACCCTTTCTTTCTCCGTACTGACTAGCTCTGGACATAATCGTGCCAGTCGGTTGAATTTCTTAACGGCATCGTTGACTGAGAGATTTCCCTGCCGGAATTCAGTGAACTCATCAAAGTGCCTGTTTGTGACTCGCATATTAAAGAATTCCTCCAGAAATTCAGACTCGAAGTCCTTCCACTTCATCTGGTCCACCGACCTCCTAGCTTTTACCCGTTCCCACCATATCCTGGCATCGCCAGTGAGGCAGAACGAGACACATTTAATTTTCTCATGCTCGGGCCAGTCTAATAATTCCACTGTGCTCTCAACTGTCTTGAGCCAGGCCTGGGCATCCCAGGGCTCGCAGGTGCCCGAGAACCTTTCCGGCTTAAGCCTCTGCCACAGTATCAGATAAGCCTCTTGTCGGACTCCTCGGACCGCAGTGTCCAGGGGTGCCTGTGCAGTTGGAGGCTCAGTAGGTATTGCACTCTGACTTCCCTGCGGGGTTGCAGTGTTCCCCTGCTGGGTCATCAGAGTGTTTATTACCTGTTGTTGTTCAGTGACCTGACGCTGCAGGTCCGTGATTACTTGCATCATATTAGGTGGGGGTGCTGTCTCGTTACCCCGTATTGCTACGTCCTCTAGCCATATCTATCATACAAGTGATAAATGACTACATAAGAATTAATATTTCTTTCACTTGTTATGCAACATTAATCATCTCTATATATATCCTTATTGTACATGAAATTGTACATGAACTAAAGTAAAGCGAGGTTAGGATCTCTTACTTGGAAGCGGCAAGATGAAGCTTGATGTGTGTGTGGTGGAGGGGAAATCTGCTCTGATACCAACCTGTAACGCCCGCCCTTATATCTACTTTCGGGGCGGGGTTACGTACAACTCATTCATATAATTTTTTTTTCTATAAAAAAAACATAAGTGCTAAGCATATTAATCAGTGCATGCAAATTATCTATCATGCTTTAATCATCCTTTAGAAGCATAGTCATATGTTTCCATGCATAACATTAGTTCATGAAATTGAATCTAAGGAAATCTAGAACCTCATGTGAAATATCTTAAATAAAAGTTATCCTATAACATGCTAGGTTCACAAGTAGCTCCACTCATAACTTAATCAAATATAAGAGTAATCACTAACATTCTTTATCAAGAGACATTAACATAAGCATATTAAGTAGATATAGAATCATTCTTTCCCGAGCCACCACACCACACATCTTCAGCCTTCCTGCCTCTTCCTTTAGTTCAAGTGTTCCTTACCTTTATCTGCAGCATAAGACAACACATAACTAGTAAGCATAAAAGCTTAGTAAGGATCCGGTCCTACTCGCAAAATCCATACGAAAGCATACAACATATACACATAACAAGACATAAGCATGAGTTCTTCATAGCATACTAAACATCAAAGTTTCTAAGCATGCACTATATAGTATTTTAAACATACCCATCATATGTAATAAATGTTTTTCAAAAATAATTCCATAACGGTATTACTTAAAAATACATCCATGTCATATAGGGCCCAGTTGTGTACCACATGATGCGCGTTCCCTAATGAGTTGGGGTAGCGAACCACCAATCCCATTAGAGCAGGACCTCTTACGTCCTACCAGAGCCATGACCTTAAGTTAACATGCACCCCGGATTTGATTTAACGACCCCTCTTACGAGTCGGGTACACAACTTACAAAGTAAAATACTTATCATGTCTTTACATATATATGCTAAGGATGTACTCCAATTTTCACTGCTCAAGGGACACCCACTATTTCAGGGTGTTTCTGATCCCATTGGGACACACCTCACAACATAAGGGTGTTCTAAATCTCATACTTAGTGGAGTATCCTTTCAAGCATTTCATCGTGCATATCACATGCAATCTCATAAGGGTGCCCCATGGGTTATAAGACATGCTCATACATACATCATAATTCAACCACTTAACATACTTTAGATCTGATAAGATTTGGTCACATAGATCATACTCATATCATAGGAAATGGTAGCATGCTAACAATTAAGATTTCAATCAGACATCTCATTTAAACACCTCATGCATAAACATATCATAGGAAGTGGTAGCATGCTAACAATTAAGGTTTCAAATCAACCATTCCATTTAACACCACATGCATATACATATAATCATCCCCAAACATAAACATATCTCATAGGGTAGTTTGACCTTCACAAACCCTAGTCCTAGTGGGTTGGCCGAAACATCAAGAGTAGGGAAAAATTAGGGCTTTTACATTGATCATTCACATAGACAATTATACAAACACCTTGTATACAATGTCATACCATACACTAAGCATGAATATATTCTAGGATAATTCAACCCTCCTTAACACTATTTCCATGCTTTGGGCCGAAACCCATACAAGAACAAAACCCTAGGTTTTGTTCACCACATTTTGAAGGGTACAACATACACCTATACCCTAAGTTCCAAGGGGTCTACACATGTAACAAGAAGTAACCCAAAGCAACCCTAAACCCTAATCCCTCTAGGGTTGGCCGAAACTTGTAGGGTAGAGAAAAAGTTGGATTTTTGTAGCCAAACATTTATACAAACACATTGTCCACACCATCATATATTACACTAATCATAAAATACATCCTAGAGAAATTCAACTCTTAAGCCCTTAAATCCCTTACCTTGGCCGAAACCTTCAAAGGGTGAAAACCCTAGTTTTTGTTCATAACATCATGAAGAAAATCCACATACATATATACCCTAAGTCTTAAGGTCTTCTCATGTATCAAGGAAAGAACCAAGGCCTTCCCCTAAGGGGGTGGCCGAAACTTACAAGGGTGGAAAACATCCCATTTTCGAAACCAATAAGAGCAAGGAAATCATACAATAACGATTACACTGCAGGCGAGGGGATACTTACATCCTTTCGCTTGAATTTCTCCTTCTCTAAAATCTTAAGGTGCCCTTGGTTGAAGGAAGGTGAGTGTTCTCCCTCCTAGCACTTCTATAGGACCCTTGGCTCTAGTAGAGGGCAAGGTCCTTGTAGAATTTTTCTTCCTTCCAATTCCCTAGGGTTAGAACCCTAGGGTTGTGTTTCGAACTTGAGAAAGGGAGAGAGAGCTCTTGGTTTTCGAAAAATGAAGTGGGGAAGAAGAAGAGGAAGTGTAACTTCCTTTCCCCCTCTCTTATTTATACTCTTCTCATGAAGAGACATGTCTCTTCCCTTCCCTAGCTTTAACAAGCATGTTCCTTATTCTCTCAACAAGAAACATTGCTTGGTTCATTGGTTATGACATGGTTAGTGCATCTAGGAGGTTCAAGGTTTAATCCTTGCCTCCTCCCTTCTACATTTCCTTTTTATCACATTTTGCACTATTCCACATCCAAGCCCATTAAGCCAAGCCCATCATGAAATTCCATAATATTAATAATATTTCATGAATCCATAATATTTCATAATATTAATAATATTTCATGAATTCATAATATTTCATATTATTCCATAATAATATTTCATAATATTTCATGATATTCCATAATAATATTTCATGAATTTCATAATAATCATAATATTTTTGGGGTGTTACACTGGCCGGGGCGCCCCCAGCAGCCAGGGCACCCCGAACGCCCAGGGCGCCCCCAGTGCCCAGGGCGCCCCGCGCCTACGCCAGTGAAGCTGATTACCCTTATCCTGCCGAGAAGCCCGCGCTGAAGGAGTTAAACAGGGCGCCCCCAGCGTCCAGGGCTCCCCCAGTGTCAAACCTCATCCCTATTCGAGTGGGATAGAGGTTGACCGAGCGAACCTCGGATCGCGTGACACGTGGGGGGGGGGGGGGGCGCCCTCGACATCCAGGGCGCCCCGAGGTGCTATAAATAGCACCCAACGCCAAGGCCTTAAACAACAACTTCAATTCAACGCTCTTCTACTCCCGCACTCTGCTCCAGATACCTCCTAACTCGAGCAGACGACGTCCCTACGCTCCGAAAAGTCAATCTACCTCGGACGTCGGTAACGAAGAGCAATTTCCTTTTCATATTTATGATACTGCAATTGTAATATTGATTTGTAAACCATTTTGTGAAAATATAGAATTGCCCGCAGTAAACGGTCAACGACCGTGGGCCTTGGAGTAGGAGTCGACCTAGGCTCCGAACCAAGTAAAAACAACCGTGTTTGCTTGTTTTGCTTTTAATCTTCCGCTGTGCAAATTCTCTATCTCAAATCCGAACGTTTTCCGATATTCACCCCCCCCTCTATCGGTTCTCTCGATCCAACAAGTGGTATCAGAGCGGGGAAGTTCAAATTTGGTGCAACCACCAGTTTGAAAATTTTTCGGATTTTTATTTTCCTTTTCTCGTTCGAATTATTTTTGAAATTTTTCGTTCGAATTTTCTTTTTCCCGTTAATCGAGGTTGGTGCAACACCCTTCGATATTTTATTTTGCTTATCCTGCACTACTAATCCAAGACCAAGTCTTGGGAAATTTTTGTTAGTTATTTTTTTAGATTAAATGGCCATCCAAGAAGGATTCAGCACCGCCAGACCTCCACTTTTCAGCGGAGAAGACTTTTCCTACTAGAAGAGTCGAATGGAGGTCGACCTGAAAACTCAGGTGGACATGTGGATTATCATCCAGTCCGGACTGGAGATATCCAAAAATGCTGAAGGAGTTCCTCAAAGCTACACAGAGTGGGACACCGCTCTGAAACGATGAATCGAAGCAGATGCAAAGGCGACTCAGACCCTCCAATGCTGCTTAACAAAAGAGGAGCTGAACCAGGTGGGTCCCTTCAACAGTGCCAAGGAGCTGTGGGCAAAATTGATCGAGCTGCACGAAGGAACATCAGACACTCGAATCAGTAAGAGAGATCTGCTCCTGAACAAATTGTATACCATCAAGATGGCCAACAACGAAACAGCAGCCCAGCTTCACGCACGAATCCAAGAATTAATGAACGGTCTTCACACTATAGGTCACAAAGTCGAAAATCGTGACCTAATAAGGTATGCTTTAAATGCTTTCCCTAGAAACACCTTGTGGGCATCTATGGTAGATGCATACAAGGTCTCAAGGAATCTTTCAAAAATAAAATTAGATGAATTATTTTTCGAATTAGAACTTCATGAACAGACTAACTACAATATGGCCGAGAAAAGTATTGCCTTTGTTGCAGGAAAAACTGGAAGAACAACAAAGAAGAAGCTTCAACTTGAACCCGAGTCTAACTCAGACTCAGACGCAGAAGACGAAGATGGAGATTGATTTGAGCTGGTCCGACTGGCCTGAAGCTACTATAAAAAATTGAAGAACCAAGCCAACAAACGGAAAACAAGCCGAAGAAAGGGCGAACCAGCTGAACCCGCAAGTGACAAAAACAAGCCCAACGTGACTTGCTATGAGTGTAAGAATAAGGGCCACTACAAGACGGAGTGTCCAAACCTAAAGGAGACCAAAAAGACAAGAAGAAAGAAAGTGCTCCAAGCAACCTGGGACGAATCTTCCTCAGAAGAAGAAGAAGAAGCACCCCAGTCAAACCTACTAGCCCTGATCGCCTCAGAAGAAGTCGAGACCGAGTTAGAATCTGAACAGGACGACGGCAGACTAACCTTTTCAGAAGACGGCGAAATCAAGGTAAGTGGTTTCAATAGAAGTCAGTTAAATGAACTTATTTCTTATCTTTCTCGAGATTTGGCAAAAGCCAAACTCCGAGACAAATCCCTTTGACAGGAAGTAAAACTCCTGAAAGAGGGAGCTGACTCTAAATCCTTAACCGAGAAAGTTCAAGAAGGAACTCCTACTCAAGTTGAAAAACTTGAGAAAGAAAACTCCTCCCTGAAAACTCAGGTTAAGGATCTTAGAGCTGCCTTAGAACGATTCACTTCTGGTTCCAAGGGTCTTGACATGATTCTTGGAAAACAGAAGTCCGTTCTAAATCGATCCGGACTTGGCTATAGAACCAAATCCCAACAAAGATCTTACTTTGCTGTACTGAATCAGTCCAGAGGTAAAATTCAGGCATGGGTACCTAAACTGTACCTGAACAAACCAACTGGATCAAATCAGTATTGGATCCCTAAGGACAAGATTCACATCTTGCCTAATCATTACCGTGGCTTTAGTCCCGGGGGAGCCAAATTAAAAACTATATTTATTGTGAAATAGAATTTAATTCTTGCAACTTGCTTGATTAACTGTTTATTTAATTTCTGCAATTTACCATGCTTAAACTTAGGTTAGTATAAGGAGTGAACAAACTTAACTGAAACTTGAAAACATAGTATTGGGTGGAGGTGAGATGATAGTACGTTAGGGAAACCAATTCTAATAAGATCAAGTTTACTTGGTCTCTTTAGACTGGTGAAAATAGCCGAAGCTATCGATCCAAAATCCAAACTAGTTAGACCAGAACTTTTTCAAAGATTAATTTTGAAAATGAAATTTCATTAAACGGCTTTGTCAAGGAAAGGGTTGATGATCCAATAAGGCTACGGCCAAAGAAGGCCTAGTGCCTCGCCA
This sequence comes from Boesenbergia rotunda, assembly GCA_024364735.1. Classification (NCBI taxonomy): domain Eukaryota; kingdom Viridiplantae; phylum Streptophyta; class Magnoliopsida; order Zingiberales; family Zingiberaceae; genus Boesenbergia; species Boesenbergia rotunda. The sequence goes on along the minus strand of JAGFNQ010001849.1, from coordinate 34,522 downwards.
AGACCTGGAAGCCAATTTTTGAATTTCAAATTCAAATTACATTTTGTCATATTCAAATCTAACATAAATTTTCAGTTAAGTATAGATTCAAACATCTCCTTTCAAAATAAATTTAAATGTTTTCAAAAATTAATTAAGGTTTTCAAAATAAATAATAATTTTTCAAAATAATTTTATTTGTCAAAACCTGTCTCACAAAACCTATAAGGCTAACATAACCGTAGACTGGGTGAGACGACAAACTTATGTTTAACATTTAGTTTAGAACGGCACTGAAATAATGCAAGTCAAACTATGGTCAAAGTAGTCAAACTATGGTCAAAGTAGTCAAACTATGATAAAAGTAGTCAAAGTAGTCAAACGACGGTCAAAGTAGTCAAACCATGGTCAAAATACTCAAACCGGGTCAAATCTGGTCAAATGCAACCTTTTAGGGACAAGAACCAGTCCTTAGGGCGCCCAAACCCTTGCGGGCGCCCCAAGGCTGGTCAAATGCAGCTTTCTGCCACTGCAAGCTGACCAGGGCGCCCGGGTACTCCCGGGCGCCCCCGTATAGTCCTTCAACGGCAGAAAGCTGCCAAAAGGCAGCCACAGCCCTGGCCAGGGCGCCCTCGCCAGGCGGGGCGCCCTCGCCAGGCGGGGTGCCCTCGCCAGCCAGGGCGCCCTCACACTACAGGGCACCCGAAACTACCCTATAAAAGGGGCTCCATACCCCCTTCTTCTCCACACACTCAAACTTCTTCTTCTCCTCAAATCTCTACCCTCCAAGAGATCTTGCAACCCTCTCGAGCTCTCATCTTCAACAATGCCTCCCCGAGCAGCTCGGTATATTTTTTTTAATTAAGTTAAATTTCTTTAATGCAATTCCTTCATACTCCTTTAAAAGCATATTCCTTCTCTTAGAAGACGCCGACCAAATCAGGCAGAACCCGATACCCAACCTAGTCCTGATCCTAGGTTTCCGAATTTATAACTATGTAATAAGTTCACTCGTACGACCTATAAACCTATCAAGATGAGCTACTTGAATAGACAATTTTTCACCCAATCCTGTCCCTTAGCAATGAACATTATAAACTTTTACCAACTTGACAATCTAGTATTCTGCACCCATCCAATCAATACATCCTTATGTGCAGAATTTTACAACAACATAATTAGACAGGATGGTCTCATGTTCATCACCACTGTCCAAGGAATTCCCTTAACAATCACACCTACACTACTCAACCGATTTCTAGGACTACGACTCTCGCAGTCCACCTTCTGTTGTTACCCTCCTAGGGAGCCTCCCTTTGATGCTCCCTACTCTCACATTACCTTAGACACGCTACACTCTTACTTCTTTAGGCAACCCCTGGCCAGATGATTTCAGTCCGTCGAACTACAGGTCCAGGACTACGCTCTATATAGAGTCATAGTCCGATGTATTCTGCCATTATCTACTTGAGATGTCACTACTATGAGACCATTCCACACCTTTCTCCTATATGCTTTGATTCATCAGCTAGACATCGACATAGGACTTCACATATTTCATGCTATCCTACATGCATCCAGTGTTACCACGCAAGGGCGGATACGGACACCCTACTACCACATCATCACATCCATATTACATCACCACGGTCGGAACATCATCGAGGGAGAGATGGTTGAGTTGACTGATTACGACGAGATAGGATATAGAAATTTCTCCCAAGCTGGTATAGAGGTTTCCGGTACCGGGGTCTTGTCTTGGAGACGTCAGAGAGCAGCTCCCCAGATCGACTCAGACGAGGAGGTAGAAGTCGACGTCGCCGATTTAGCAGTCGAGGCTCGAGCACACATAGACGAGCCGCCTCCACCGACCATCGACCAGCGCTTCACACTGATGCAGACAGAGATCCACAGCCTCCGAGAGGAAGTGGAGGCAAATCATGCCAAAAACATGGAGACAAATCGGGGCTACTACACCGGGTATATGAGTGCCCTTAGAGCTGAGAGGGAGGCCAGAGACGCATAGTATCACGAGATGATGGCACTATTTCGATCATGGCAGCCTGGCTCATCTGACCACCCAGACCCTTCTTCATAGTTAGACCATTTCTGCATTGTACTATGTGACCAAAACATGACTTATGTTTGACTCTACTGTACCTCTGTTTAACTAGTTCTGTTTGACTACTTATTTAACCTGAGTATCTGATCTTGGCTATGCTTGATAGAATAGGCTTAGTCAACGAGTGGTTCTCTTACTTAAAATCAGTTTTTTTCTGTACCTTTTAAATGCTTTTAAAAATCAACCTTTATTCAGTTTTTTTTAACTTAGTTTTATTTTCAAAACTACCCCTTTCAAAACTAGGACTTTTTCGTAAATGGGCTTAGCCTAGGCCCTAACACTAGAACTGCATGCACCTATAGATTTAGAAGCTAGCATCTCACAAGTATCTTAGGGTACTTTTGATTGATAATCTAGAAAGGGTTGAGATGCTTAGGTCTTTGCCTTAATTCAAGATGCTTTATGTCAGTGCATCTGCAGTAATTGGGGCACTAAATACAACTTACACAGCAATCAAATTAAGTGTCAAGTTTAGAAAATTTAACTTGAACAGAAACACTTAACTTGACTAACCCTAGTAAAAACTACTGTTTATAACAGTTAGTAAGTAGCTAATTGGGTTAGACAGGTCCCTACAAGAGAAAATTAACTGATTTGGTTTAAGTCTTATCATGAATTGGTTCAGTACAGTAAAATCATGCAAATATTTTCCTTTATGAAAATTATTTCCTTTATGCAAGTTAATTTCTGCTATATTTATCTATTTTTGATATATGGCAAAGGGGGAGAGATAAGAAAGGAGAGAATTTAAATTTTTTTGTTTAAAATTTTTTATTTTTTGTCACTCAAAATTTCAAAATCTATCCTTTATTCAAAAAGTACTTAAGCTTTTCAAAAATTCTGTAAGTACTTAAGCTTTTCAAAAATTCTGTAAGTACTTAAGCTTTTCAAAATTTTTTAGTACTTAAGCATTTCAAAAAAAATTTTGTAGTACTTAAGCTTTTAAAATTTTTTAGTACTTAAGCTTTTCAAAATTTTTTAAGTACTTAAGCTTCTCAAAAATTTACTATGTACTAGAGTTTGTCAAAAATTTACTAAGTACTTAAGTTTGTTAAAACTTACTAAGTACTTAAGTTTAAGCTTTCAAGAACTTTTGAGTACTTTAAAACTTAAGGCTTGAAAATTTTTCTATGTACTCTAAACTCATGCTTCCAAAAACTCTTCTATGTACTTTTAAAAATTATGTTGTCAAAAGATTTCCAAGTACCTAAACATAAGTTTCAAAAGTGCAAAAATCATTTTTGAAAATACAAAAGCCCTCTGTTGAAAATAATTCTTAGTAAAAAAAAATTTCCCTTTAACTTAGAACCCCACGAACTTTTGAAAAATCTAGGGGGAGAGTCCCTCCAGGGGAGGGAACAAAATTTGATGTTTTTACATGCTTTGATTAAACTTAACTTTTTGAACTAGGATTGTCATAAATCAAAAAGGGGGAGATTGTTAGTGCAGAAAGCACCCAAGTCAAACCTGTGTTTTGATAATGGCAACAGGGTTCAAAAGTTAATTCTCACTTGTTATCTAAAATGTCACTCTAGTGTGCAGAGTAAAAAGCCCTAGCAAAGGACTGCTAGGTACTAGCGAAGGAATGCCAGGCCAAAAAGCCCTAGCGAAGGAATGCTAGGCACTGGCGAAGGAATGCCAGGGTAAAAAGCCCTAGCGAAGGAATGCTAGGCACTGGCGAATAATGCCAGGGTGAAAAGCCCTAGCGAAGGAATGCTAGGCACCGGGCAAAGGACAGTTGGGTATCAAAGACCTGGAGAAGGACCGTGAGGCAAAAGTCTAACCAGAGGAGCAGTTGGCATCAGGTACATTCTCCCGAGAGGAGTAGGTGAGGGCGCGTTCTCCGTCGAGCGAACAGTAGGCGTCGATTCGACCTAGGGCTCCATTTTGGAGGCCCAAAGTCAGAACCAATACAGCTAAGGCTGTATAAACATAATACTCTAATGCTTTATATTGTTTTGGACTAACCCTGGATGCAGGACCGAAGAAATGTGTGTCTGCAGCTCTGAATGCCCAAAGGAGAGAGGCAAGTAGCTGAGCAGGGCTCCCTCAGTGTCCCGGGCGCCCCCAAGGGCAACACAAAACAAACGAAGCAACAAAGGCTTCGACTGCTCACTGGCCGGGGCGCCCCCAGCAGCTAGGGCGCCCCCAGCCGCTAGGGCGCCCCAGGGCACCCCGCGCCTACGCCAGCAAAGCTGATTACCCTTATCCAGCCGAGAAGCCCGCGCTGAAGGAGTCATACAGGGTGCCCCCAGCGTCCAGGGCTCCCCCACAGTCAAACCTCATCCCTATTCGAGTGGGATAGAGGTTGACCGAGTGAACCTCGGATCGCGTGACATGTGGGGGGCGCCCCCGACGTCCAGGGTGCCCCGAGGTGCTATAAATAGCACCCAACGCCAAGGCCTTCAACAACAACTTCAATTCAACGCTTCTACACTCTTCTACTCCCGCAATCTGCTCCAGAAACCTCCTTACTCGAGCTGACGACGTCCCTACGCTCCGAAAAGTCAATCTACCTCGGACGTCGATAACGAAGAGCAATTTACTTTTCATATTTACGATACTGCAATTGTAATATTGATTTGTAAACCATTTTGCGAAAATATAGAATTGCCCGCAATAAACGGTCAACGACCGTGGGCCTTGGAGTAGGAGTCGACCTAGGCTCTGAACCAAGTAAAAACAACCGTGTTTGCGTGTTTTGCTTTTATTCTTCCGCTGTGTAAATTCTCTATCTCAAATCCGAACGTTTTCCGATATTCACCCCCCCTCTATCGGTTCTCTCGATCCAACACTAGTTCCCAGACTTGGTTCCTCTCAAACTGGGCTAATTCTTCTTGCATAGCTAAGATCCAATCAGGATCAGGTAAGGCTTTTTCTATAGTCTTAGGTTCAATTTTTGAGATCATTGCAATCTGACTAAGGTTTTTATAGGAAGACCTAGTTCTGACTCCTAAAGTTGGATCACCCACAATTTGATCAGTTGGGTGACTGAGTCTTGGTTTCTTAGTTTTTCTAGGACTTGGTTCGACCTTAGGTCCGACCGGTCGGTTTGGTTCAGTATCTAGTTCAACTACTTGGGTTGGTTCAATTGTTGGTTCAATTGACTCAATAGTTGGTTCAATAGTTAGTTCATTTAGGGGTTCAATTAAAGGTTCAACAGTTTGTTCATTATCTTCAGTATTTGATGAATTTAGATCTGGATTATCAGATTTTGAGTTAACTTCTTCATCAAATATTAGATTTGTTGTTTCTTTAATTTTCTTAGTTTGTTTGTTGTAAACCCTATAGGCTCTACTTGTTGTTGAATATCCTAAGAAGATGCCTAGAGTTGACTTAGACTGGAATTTACCTAGGTAGTCTTTGGTGTTTAGGATATGGACTTTGCACCCAAAGACCCTAAGGTAATGTAGGTTTGGAAGTCTATGGCAGTATAATTCGTAGGGTGTTTTATTGTGTCGTTTGTTAATCAGGACCCTATTTTGGATGTAGCAAGCCGTGCTAATTGCTTCTGCCCAATATTGGTTAGCTAAGTTGAATTCATTGAGCATAGCCCTAGCGGCTTCCTGTAGAGTTCTATTTTTCCGTTCAACTATCCCATTTTGCTGGGGGGTTCTAGGACACGAAAATTCGTGTATATACCCATTTACCTTACAAAACTCCTCGAATCGTTGATTTTCAAACTCTCCCCCGTGATCACTCCTAAGTTTTTTGATTTTGGTATCGTTTTGATTTTCAATTAACTTACAAAGATCACTAAATAGGTTTAAGGTTTCATCTTTGGTCTTCAGAAACCTAACCCAGGTAAACCTAGAGTAATCATGAACAATTACTAAGCAGTACCGGTTTCCACTTAGTGACTTGGCTCCATGTGAATCAAATAGGTCAAGGTGCAGGAGTTCAAGTGTGGTTTGAGTTAGATCAGATTGAATTAGTTTATGATTGGACCTGGTTTGTTTATCTTGATTTCATGATTTACATATTACGTTTTCAGGGTTCTTAATTTTAGGTATACCTCCAATCAGGCTAAGTTGGGTGATTTTTGAAATTAATCTTAGATTAGTGTGACCTAATCTCCTATGCCAGAGGTTTGATTCTTCTAACTGAGTTAACATGCATTTAGATACTAGGGGTAGGTTTATAGTGTAAACATTGTTTTTCCTGGAGCCCTTAAGCATGATTTCTGAGTCTTGCAAGTTTCTAATCAGGCAGTTAGAGTTGGTGAAGGTGACTACATAACCAGTATCACATAATTGACTTATGCTAATCAAGTTAAATTTAAAATCTTCAACCAAAAGAACCTTTTTAATAACAAAGTCCGATTTTACTTCAATGTTACCTGACCCAATCACCTTGAGTGTAGCATTGTTGCCAAATACTACTGAGCCTAGGTTCTTGAACTTGAGTTTGGTGAATTTTAATTTATCCCTAGTCATGTGTCTGGAGCACCCGCTATCCAACATCCATTGGTCCAAATCTTTATGTTCCTACACATAAAGAGTTTTATTGATTTGGATCCAATTAGAATCAGGAATAGCCTAAATTGATTTTCACAACCTAGTCTGTCTCACCCAATCTAGAGTTATCTATCACGTTATCCTTATGGGTTTTCGTGAGACAGGTTTTGAATAGACAGAATTATTTTGAAAAATCATGATTTATTTTGAAAAAATTGAATTACTTTTGAAAGCAATTTGTTTTGAATTTATTTTGAAAAACGAGTGTTTGATCTACAATTAACTGAACATTTGTGTTAGAATTAAATTTAACAAAGAGTAATTTGAATTTGAATTTCAGAAATCGGCTTCTAGGTCTTGGTGAGGCACTAGACCTTCTTTGGTCGTAGCCTTATTGGATCATCAACCCTTTCCTTGACAACGTCTTTTAATGAAATTTCATTTTCAAATTTACTTTTTGAAAAATTCTGGTCTAACTAGTTTGGGTCTTGGATCGGTAGCTTCGGCTAGTTTCACCAGTCTAAAGAGACCAAGTAGTGTATTCTTGATCTTATTAGAAGAGGCTTCCCTAACGTACTATCATCTCACCGCCACCCAATACTAGGTTGTTCAAATCTCAGTTAATTGGTTCAGTCCTTAATCTAACTAGTCCTAAATCTAAGAATGATAAATTGTAGAAAATAAATAAACAAGCAATCATTCAATTTAAAACAAAAAATAGAAATTTATCTAACTATGAAAATTGTTTTTAATTTGGCTCCCCCTGGACTAAAGCCACGATAATGGTTTGGCAAGATGTGAATCTTGTCCTTGGGGATTCAATACTGATTTGATCCAGTTTGTTTGTTCAGGCACAGTTTGGGTACCCATGCCTGAATTTTAGGTCTAGACTGATTCAGTACAGCATAGTATGATCTTTGTCTGGACTTGGTTCGATAGCCTAACCCGGATCGATTTAGAACCGACTTCTATTTCCAAGTAACATGTCAAGACCCTTGGAACCAGAAGTGAATCATTCTAAGGCTGCTCTAAGGTCCTTGACTTGAGTTTTCAAGGAGGAGTTCTCTTTCTCAAGTTTTTCAACTTGAGTAGAGGTTCCTTCTTGAACCATCTCAGTTAAGGATCTAGAGTTAGCTCCCTCTTTCAGGAGTTTTACTTCCTGTCGGAGAGATTCGACTCGGATTTTGACTTTCGCCAAGTCTCAATAAAGATAGTCAATTAATTCGATTAATTGATTTCTAGAAAACCCACTTACAGTGATTTTGCCGTCTTCTGAAAATGTAAGATCCCGTCGTCCAGCTCTGATTCTGACTCGGTCTCGATTTCTTCTAAGGCAGTCAGGGTGACCATGTTCGACTGTTGGAAGAAAGTAAGTACTAATGGGCCTTATATGGGCTTTTCTAGTAATGTTTGAGGAATTTAGAGATACTAGTACGAATTTTAGCCTAGTTATCCATGATTTTTCCCATTTAAATTGATAAGTAAGTACTAATGGGCCTTATATGGGCTTTTCTAGTACCATGATTATTAGTGGATTTTAGGTAGAATTTAATATAAATATAAATGGTTTTTAATTATGAATATTAGCATAATTATGGGTGAGTCTTAGGGGAATTTTCGAAATTAAAAGAAAAATAAAAATAAAATGAAATAAAAATAAAGTGCATGCACTAAGGATTGAACCTTAGACCTAGTGTACCACCATGCATGCACTAACCAATTCACCTAGCAAGGGAGTGCTAGTAGAGGATGAAGTGGATTTTAGTTAAGGCTTAGGGAAAATGAAGAGTCATCAAGGGAAGAGACACCATGACTCTTCACTTGCCCTCCTTAATGGGGTATAAAGAGGTGGCATGGGAGTTACTTTTCTTCCTTCTTCCACCAAATCTACTCCTCTTCCTCCTCCTTCCTCATTCTAGCCGAAACCCACAAGGGGACTTTCCCTTTGGAAAAGCTCCACAAGAAGGCCTCATCTTCAAGATCTAAGGGGTTTTCCACAAGGCTACAAGGGCTAGGGATAGCCTAAGGTCAAAGAAGTTCTTTTGGTTTCTCTATATTCAAGGTGAAAAACAAGATAACCCAAGGTAAGACTCCCTCACCTGTGGTATGATAGTTCTCCTTGAAGTTTATCATAATATGAAGTTTCGTTTGGGTTTTATGTGGAGAAAAACCATGAACTTGGCCCTATAACATTCGGCCACCATCCTTTTGGGTTCAAAATGATGTTAAAAATCTCACTCATGCTTTCTAATGTTTTCTCATGAGGAATAAAGAATAAAATAGGATTTGGAGAATTTTTGGAGTACCCTAAGACCCTCTAGGGTTTCGGCCACCACCATGATTCCATGGTTAGGGTTGGGTCTAACCCTTCAATTATGTATCTTGTATACCCTCATGACACAAAGGAGGTTGAGGGTGATTTATGTGAATTTTCACATGACCTTGTAACCCTACAAGTTTCGGCCAAGATGGGTTTTGGGGCAAGGAGTTAGGGTTTACTTCATGAATGGGTTCCAATAGCTCTTATGGTATGGTATGGATGGTGTTAGATGGTTAATTGGAAATTTTATGAATTTTTCTATGAACCCATGGCCCATGCAAGTTTCGGCCAACCCCAAGAAGTAGGGCTAGGAGTTAGGGTTAACCCTAATCATGATCCCTAATAGCTTCCTATGGCTTTATAGGTAATGTATGGTCTTTCCTTTCCTTATGCTATCTTACATGTCACTTGAAAGTTAGAACCCCTTCCTTTCAAGTTTCGGCCAAGCAACTTGATTGGGGTTTAGGTGGAGTTAGGGTTTCAAGAATGATTGTTTATCACTTATAATGATGTATATATATATAGGTTCAAGCATGTGGTAGAAATTGTGTTACCTATAACCCTAACCTTAAGTGTTATGTTCATGTTTGTTATGTTATGTTAGATGTCATGCTTAGTAGGGTTTGTTCATAAATGTCTTATGTTCTATGCTATGCACTTAGATAGCACATAGCATGTTTATCGGAGTCTTATCCATGTATGCTTGCGATAGATACTATGCTTATGTATGCAATGCAATGCTTACTTTATGTACCATGATCATGCAAGCACTATGAACAAGAATGATGTTTTAGGAAAGCATGACATGTTTATGAATGAAGATGATGCTTATGCCTTTAAGGCATAATGATGCTATGCATTAAGTATGAACGATGAAAGGTCAAGTATGTTTTATGTCAAGCATCATGTAACAAGGTTATGTTATGTTTAAATATGCTATGAATGCCCTATGAATGATGAAGCATGTGAAGTTATTTTACCTTATGAATGGGCTTGTACCGGACCGAAGTATGGGTCCAAGGGATGGGCACCTTAAGAACGCCCCGGTTTTGGACAACCGACTATGCTGTCCACGGTTCTGGGACTACCGAAGCTGTCCAACAGGGATGGGCACCTTAAGAACGCCCCGGTTCTGGACTACCAACTATGCTGTCCACGGTTCTGGGACTACCGTAGCTGTCCTTACCCTAGTAGGTCGAGACTAGCTACCTCATATTTACTTAGGGATGCGCGCATATGATGTATGTATGTGGTACAAGCCGGGGACCCCAATGATATTATGATTATGTTTAAGTATTAAAAGTATGAATTTAAAATTAAGCATCCTTATGTATATGCATTTGACTCATGCATTCATTCATGTTATGCATTATGCCATGAGGGAAAATGTTTTATGCTTATGTTGATGGGAAGAATGATGCCATGATAGAAAAGGTTTTATGCTTAGAATTTATGTTAAAGAATTATGCCATGATAGAAAATGTTATATGCTTATATTTCATGTTTATCTTTATGCCATGTATCATGTCATGATAAGTATATTTTGTGTTTACGTTTATACCATGTATCACGCCATGTTAAGAATAATTATGCTTATATTTATGCCATGTATCATATCATGCTAAGTATGTTTTATGTTTATATTTATGCTCATGTTCTATGCTGAGTGATTTTATATGCTTACGATTTATGTTAAGAACCAAGTTATGTTAATGTTTTATGTGCATATGTTTATGTGACGAATGATTTTAGTGAGTAGGATAGGGTCTTACTAAGCCTATGTGCTTATAGTCTTATTTTTCTCATACCGCAGATCAAGCAAGAGGACAATAAGGAAGCGGCAGGAGGGGCAAGAATGTGTGTGTGGTAGTGACTTGGCCAATGAACGATATACTTATAAGTCTTATGCTAAACCTAGGATGGTGTTGTCAAGGACAATTTACACTTGCTACTTATGTTCTTACACTTGCTACTTATGTGATCTTATGACATGATGTTAAGTATGATGTTTCCATGTTAAATATGTTGTCAATTATGTGTTAATATGCCAAGGTTTCATGTTACTATGTTAGAAAGGCTAGTTAGGTGCATGTATGTGTAAGTTTAAATTATTCTGCTGTCTTACGATGTTCACATGCCCCTATGTATGTTAACGTAACACCGCTTTAAAAGAAGAAAAAAAGGCGGGCGTCACACCACGTGTCTCTGGATCCGCAAACCCTTATCCGGAACTCGGTCAGCCCTTATCCCTCCAGGATCGGGCTCGGAGTTTGACTGGGGCGCCCGGGACACAGGGGGCGCCCCGGTTGACTTGGTATTGCTGGCTTCGCGGATGACTTTGCTTCTATCGCTGGCTGACTTGGACCCAGGGCACTCGAGGAATCCAGGGCACCCGGGACCATGGGGGCGCTCGGGAGCTTGAGGGCACCTGCCCCAGTGAGCTTCCAAAGCGTTACTTGCTCAGCTTGTCTTGCCTTCACCTTGGGGGCGCCCGGGACCTCCGGGGTGCCCTGCCCAGCAATCTGCCCCTCTCCTTTGGGGTGTTCTAAGCTGCAAAAACTCGTTCCTTCGGTCCTGCATCCAGGGTTAGTACCAAACAAAATAAAGCAAGAATATTAGTTTTATACAGCCTTAGTTGTCTTGCTTCTGACTTTGGGTCTCCAAAATTGAACCCTAGGTCGAACCGACGCCTACTGTTCCCTAGACGGGGAACATGCTGTAACGCCCGCCCTTATATCTACTCTCGGGGTGGGGTTACGTACAATCAATCATATTTTTTTTTTTCCTCTAGCATAAAATTTAAAACAACAAGGCAAGGACTAAGTACTGAGCATGCTTGTCTAAGACTACCAAGTGATATTTACCAGTGCTAAGTATGTTAGTCAGTGCATGCCAATCAGATATCTTGCTTTAATGATTAGAACATGGTAGGTTCACAAGTAGTTCAACTCAACATATAAGAGTAATCCAAGTGAAATCTCTAATATTCAAAAGTACCAACTCTAATCACTAGCATTCATTATCAAGGGTGTTGGGTTTTTCGGGCCGTGAAAACCGCCATTTCGCGTCGCGGAAACCCCGAGAACCCAAAGCCATGGATCTCGTGCGAAGAAAAAATTCCGAAATGAAAAATCACGTATTCATTTCATGCTCAAAACTCGATCTACTCCTAGATCTAAAGAGGGATTAACCGTTTTACCTTTGATGCGTGCCCCGCTTAATCCCGCTCGCTCCTTTTGGATGTCGGATCTCTAGGACGTCAAGTGTCGTCCCTCTAGAAGTATCCACGCGAACAAAGTGGATGGAGAAAACCCTTTAGGTGTGCTAGCACCTTTCAAGGGTTCGGCCAAGAGGAGAAGAAGAAGAAGAATACCAACACTTGGAGGAGGAAGAAGAGAATGTTAGTGATATGAGAGAAGTGTCCTAAGGCAATCGCCTTATGATTGTAAAATATTTATTTTAATAAATGATAATTCACTATTTGAGTATACATGCTTGTGTATTTGATTGGGATCTTAAACTCATCTACTGAATGTCCGCAATACAACTCACAGCATAAGAGAATTTGTGATGGGATCACAACTAGTGATTATCTCTAAATGTGCAAATGTGAAGTATTGAAAATATCCCTAGTCGATGAATTGATAAATACGGACACTATCAATTCTGTTGAGACTAGCATGGGTTATTCTCTAATCAGCTGATTCTCACTGGCTGGTGACATTGGGATGTCTGGAGATAAACATGGATGCTAGTTATGGGAACTAGTTCATTGGAGTGACTAGCTGTAAGACTTCATATGATAATCTATATAGATATGTCAATGAAGTTCTTACTGCGGCTTAAGTGCGATGTTCCTTTGACTTGCGGTGTTCAAGTCATCTTGGTCATGGAGACTTATACTTTAACATTTTAAGCAAGCATCTCCAAGGAGGTGTGGACCCAGGATGATTGGGTATAAGCCGAAGTGCCCGAAGATGCTTGAACAGCCTACAAAGGATTCACCACTCCTTGCGAGGAGATGTATACCCAGGCCTATCGTCGGATTGTTACTCAAAACCTCTGGCCAGAGTATATCATGTTTAGAGTGCGAGTCTCTTAAATACATGAGAGTAATTAGAAATCCAAAGGACGAGAAAGACACTACTTGGGCTAGGTGTGACGTAGTCAGCCTAGTGGGGACTGACACAAATAGTCCGTGTCCTGAACCAAGTGGGTATAAGATGGTGAAGGAAATGGGGCACGATTCTTTAGAGCTACTGAAGGGTTTCAGAATAATTTCTTCTGGGGTCAAACCATTGATCTTTCGATTAATTGGGGATCATGATGTACTACTAGGTGCCACTCATGATCGTTCTATAATTGGTTAATTATATACGGCCAACATAAATCGAAAGCCTATTTAGTCACACGCACTACGAGTAATCCGAGGGATTTAAAACGAGTTGAAAATTGGATTTTCCGATCAAGAGAAATAAGTCGAATCTGAGTTAATCAGAGGCGCAATGGAAGCTAAAAATGGCTAAGTCTTTTGAAGGCTTTTTGGGCGAATTAAATGAGTTTAATTCACGTTGGTTCAGCTCGGTTTGGGCCGGCCAAAGAGGGTGCCAACCCTCCTTGGTTGGCCGGCCACCTATTGGGGAGATAACCAATTAATTTTGTTTTAATTAATAAAGTAAATCTAGCGCGATTTATTTTATAAATTATGGATAAATAAATTTGTATAAAGAAATTTATATAAATAAATTTATAGAAATTTATTCTTTTTATGGAAGTTAAAATAATCCATGAATTGGTTTATTTTAATTTTATAAAATCAATTATGAATTGATTTTTCCATAATAAGAAAGTTTATAAATTTCTTATAAAATTTATTCCATAATAAAAGGAGAGATTAATTAGTTTTATTATAAAGTTAGTTATAATAAAACTTGGTTTAAACGGAATAATTCATAAGAGAATTTATAGGATAAATTTCTTATGATAATTAATTAGTTTTATTATAAAGTTAGTTATAATAAAATTCATAAGAGAATTTATAGGATAAATTTCTTATGATAACTAATTAGTTTTATTATAAAGTTGGTTATAATAAAACTTGGTTTAAACGGAATAATTCATAAGAGAATTTATAGGATAAATTTCTTATGATAATTAATTAGTTTTATTATAAAGTTAGTTATAATAAAATTCATAAGAGAATTTATAGGATAAATTTCTTATGATAACTAATTAGTTTTATTATAAAGTTAGTTATAATAAAACTTGGTTTAAACGGAATAATTCATAAGAGAATTTATAGGATAAATTTCTTATGATAACTAATTCCGTTAATTTCGTTAATTCGGTTAAGAGGAGACTTGGCAAGGGAGAAGCAACTATATAAGGAACCATAGGCAAGCCTTGGATTCCTAAGATTTGGATAATCGAAATAGAGCTCTCCCTCTCTCTCTTCTATTGTCTTCTCTGCTTCCCCTCTCTTCCCTTAGGGCCGGCACCCACCTTGGAGTATTAGGGCCGACGCCCTCTTGGAGGCTTAGGGCCGGCGCAATCTACACTCAATCAAAGGTGGCCGTGAGCTTCAAGAAGAAGGAGAACCCGAACAAGAAGAAGAAGAAGCGGATAGCGACTCCTCTCTTCACGAAATCTAGATTCCGTTTCTTGTTTGTGAGTTTCCTATCTTTTCTCTTGTACTTCTTTGTTGTGCCTATAGAGAATCTAGTAGTTCTCGTCGGCACAAAACTCGTGACTTTGCGAAGTCATCCCGAAGAGAACTCGGCGTGGACGCGAATAGAGGCGAAGCTTCCAAGGGACGCTACGGTTGGATCTCGTCCCTTACTTCGGGTTACGCGAGGTACTTGGTAAATTAGTTTACCTTTCTGCAAAGTTTTATTTTATGATTATGTCAACACACCATAAGATTGCATGCTAGATACGAAGTTAAAATAATTTAGGAAATTATTTTATGCAAATTCGTCCGCTGCACGTAAAAATTTAAAATTTTACGAACTCGTATCCTTGTCGACATGCACCCGGTCCCAACAGTGGTATCAGAGCCGGTTAGTGTTCGACTTAATCATATAATTGTTTTGTGGAAAACTTTATCATGATCTCAATTTCGGAAAAAATTTCAATTATGGAAACTTTCAAATTATAATAAATTTTAGATTGAGGAATTTCAAAGTTTGGAAATCCTCATGAAATTTCGCAAACGTTTGAAATTTTCTAGTTTCTGAAATTTTATAATAATTGTGAAAACTTCCCATCTTTGGAAACTTTCCAATTTTAGAAATTTTTCTATTTTAGAAATTTTCCAATCTTGGAAATATGTAAGTTTTCTTTGTACCGGAAACTTACAATTATTCTGAAAACCTATTTTTGAAATCTCGCAATTTTGGGCACTTTCTTTTAAGAAAGTCTAGACAAATTCATGGACAGTTAATTGACAATTAAATTTGAATTGGTTTTTAAATTGACAACAAAATTCTTTATTTTGGATTGAGCCTCGGGGAGCCGTCCAATTTAAAGTTAGTTGTTGTAATTTAATTTCCTAATTTTTAATTGAAATTGTCATGTTTGATTTGGATTGAGCCTCGGGGAGCCGTCCAATTGGATTTACAACACATTACTTTTCTTTGGGTATCTGAGCCTCGGGGAGCCACCCTTAGAAAATAATTTGTTGTAATTAATTAAATCCATGAATAAAATATGTTTAAGAGGTGATGCTCTTACATATTGTTGTCTCCAAAATTAATTAGGAAAATGGTTTCCTATAGAGTTTCTTAAATGAGATTTTCATGAAAATAATATGTAGTTGAATTAAGGGATTTATCTCTTAATTTAATAAGATTTGATTTAGAGAAATCAAAGTCTTGAATATATTATTTTCAAAATTAATTATGACAATTTAGAAAATTATTTCCCAAAACAATTCCTTTAATTAAGTATGAAATGGAATTAGGAAATTCAGTTCCTAATTCAATTAATGAGACTTTATAACTTAAGTCACATACATACTTAATTAAGAAAATCGTTAGTCATGACATAATTTTATGTCATGAATGTGCTTAGAAAAGAAAGGATGAGACCCAAAACCCCTTACAAAATATTAAGGCCAACACCTTCCATTAATATGGTTAGAATCGGAGTTTTGTTTCTCGTTTGGGTTGATGGACACATCCATGCCCGACTTGAACCTCAACATGTTCAAACCATGGAATTAGTTTATGAATAATATAGTTGGAGTCAGAGGTCAATCATTAGTTTTGCTTGTTGGACACATCCAAGCCTGACTAAGCGGTTGAATGGGCTCCAACCATATTAAAACTATTTCTTGATTAATGGGTCAGCCTTAAGCTTGGAGCATCGATTTGTTGTGCCACAGCCAAGGTCGATGTAAAGAGAGGTGCAGTTGGGTGATATGTATATTGTTACATACTTGTTAATGAGTTAACAACCCAATGATTTATGCAAACATTCAATTAGTTGATAGCATAAAGTGATAGTTACATATATGTGATGTGTAATCGGTATAATTACCTACCTTCATAGCTAAGAAAAACTTGATGGCCACAGTCATGGTTGTTCTTATCTATGGTTGGATATCAACCTATTTGGAGATGTTCCTACGATCTCCCGAATTGATAATAAGAGTGACTCAATTCGTAAAATAAATAGGATTTAATTTATGTATATTGATACATTCTTTAATCATTCTTCTCACATAAGCTCAATTTGTATTTCTAGGTTAATCACTCGATCATGTCTTCTCTAAACTTGCGTTCCATTTTGGATACCAATAAATTGACTGGGCCGAACTTCATGGACTGGCTTCGAAATCTAAGGCTAGTCCTTAAGGCAGAGAAGCTTGCTTATGTCCTTGAAAATCAATTTCCCAACCGTCCTTCTGAAAATGCAACTCTAGACCAGTTTCCTGAGTTGCTCAACCTGCTGAAGACTGTAGAGCCTTCTGTGAAGCAGGATCAAGAGACGGTACTGTTAGTTGGTTCCTCGAAGAAAGGTTCTAAGAGGAAGGCCAAAGAACAAAATAAAGGAAAGAAGAAAAAGGCCAAAAAGACTGAAAATATCCTAAAAGGCACTTGCCATCACTGTGGCAAGGAGAGTCACTGGCGAAGAAACTGCAAGGTTTATCTTGAGTCCTTGAAAGAGAAGGCATCCGATGCCCCATCCTCTTCAAGTATCTTCGTTATTGAATGTCACTCTATTTCCTCAAACACTTGGGTACTTGATACTGGGTGTAGCTCACATATATGTAATAACATACTGGGGCTAAGGAATAGAAGAAGACTCGTCAAAGGAGAAGCGAATTTGCGAGTTGGAAATGGAGCAAAGATTACTGCTGTTGCCTGATAAGTACCATTTTGTTGACTATTTTAATTGCTAAAATCCATGTTTGACCTATGATTTTATTGTTTAATTGTGATTTTACCCTAGGTTTTGGAACTTTATCTTATTTTGGACTTAATTGCAAAATTATACAATTTTTGGATTATTTGGCCACTAATTTTCTGATATATTTTTGTAGGCATGAAAGGATCCTGGACCTAGGGCATACTGGGTCAAACCTGAGTCGGATGTGAACCGGATCGAATTATCAAGCCTACGATTAATCCGGGCCGTCCGATTCAAGAGCGGCTAGATCTGAGCCATCCGGGACGATCTGAAGCAATCCGAGCTAGGGTTAGGGTTGATCAAGCTCTATGATCAAGATCTGAAGGTTTCATCCCAATCAGAGCTAAATCAACCGTTGGATCAAGCAAGGAGGGCTCTAGAGCGTCCAATCACAGATAGAGTTGATCTGGACCATCCGTTGCATATCTGGAGGATCCGAGCTACCATAAGGCAGATCCTGACCCCAGATCATCATCATAAAAGTTTGGCTCAAATCAGACCAAGATCTGCCGTTGGATCTCCTCCGATTAATCTGAGTCGTCCATTTGTTCCTATTTAATCAGAAACGCAGCCACATTTCCTCCTCGTCGCGTCCTCGCCGCAACCAGTTTCCTCATCATTTGTTTCTTCGTTTCTTCAATAGAGTTCTTCATCCAAGTGGTGCGACCACCTCCATCCTTCATCAGATCAAGTTCGAGGTCACTAGGGAGAGTGGTTTGTGGAGTTTTCAGCTTGGAATTGGGCAAGAACATGGCTGTTGAGAGGTTTCCGCAGCCTTGTATTTGATAGCTTCAAATTCAGTTGTGTCGAGTTCTTCATCAATCCAAGCTATTCAGAGGGGTTCCCTGAAGTGTTTGGATCATTCCTGCGCCTTCATTTCACTCAGATATGGCTGAATTGAAGAAATCGATTGGGATTTTCCTTCTTGAACAGTTTGAGCTGGATTTGACTACCGATTCAGTTCCTTAGTGAATTGCTGAGCTTGCGGGTTCGAAGCCAGCTCTTGATTGACAACCAAGAAGACCTTGAGCTAATGAAGTGATTGGGGTTTAGATTTCTTAGTCAATATTCTTTGTTTTAGCTGTAATTTTATTACTGCCACTTCATTTTTGCAATTTCTGAATTAGTTGCTGTAATTTACTTGTAAGGATTGTTTCTTCCCCAATTCGAGGCTAATCCTTGAGTGACAGCAAGGGTTTCTTGAGTTGAGAAGAGAGATTTAGTTTACTTAGTAAATTTTCATTGTGTTAGTGTAATTTTCGATTCCTGCTTCTTTGTTCTGTTTTTGATTTTCGATTCAACCACTTAGTTTCCATTTCTGAATTTGTTTGCTGCTTAACTAGGTTTAATTTGGCGAGTAGTTAGTTAGTAAACTTGTTTAGTGATCATTAGTTTAAGATTTAAGTTTATTTCCTGTCAAAATCCATGCGTATCATTTAACTCTCTGCTTTCAAGTTGCGTATCAGCCCTTCCCATTGAATTTCTGCATTTTGTGCCAAGCTTGTTTTAGTTTCACTCTATGAGTTTACATTGCAGTTAGTTTAAGCTAGCTAGCACTCGACTTAGGCTTGGCGCATGAGTTTTTGCGTATCAACTTCAAATCCGAAATCTGAATTTCATTTCTGAAATCCCTGCGCATGATTTCTGAACAAGTTTTGTATCATGTGTTTAACTCTTGAGTTCTGAATTTCCTTGCTCATCTCTGCATTTATTCATTTCTGCACATCAAATCTAAATTCAGTGTTGTTTTCCTTGCAACCTTAGTTTTTGAAACTCTGCATTTCATCTCTGCATACATGTATATCTATTTCTACATGTATCCTGCGAGTGTATCAAGTTAAGCCTCATCCTTTGCACAAAAGCTTCGGCTTGGCACAAAAGGTTCCTCTACATTTCTGGAATTCTGTATCTAATCCTTGTTTCACCTGCGCATCAACTCTACATCCAGCTGCATTCATTCTGCATCTGAACTGAACTGCAAGCTTGTACATTTAATTTCTGCAAAGGGGTTTTTTCGATTGACCAATCAAGAGTTTCTGAATTTTCATACTAGTGTACTTCTTTATTGATAGCATGCCTTTCTAAACTGCATTGAGCAATTGAAAAGTCTGCATGTAATCTTAATCTGTGGCACATCAGTTTCTCTCATCTTTGTCTCAATTTGCTAAGTGCTAGCACTTTGTATCAAGTTAAACTTAGGCACTTGTTTTGTATCAGTTTGTTAATGAATTGCTTTGCATTTGGTTAGTTATAAAGGGGTTAATCCGAAAGCTTGTGGCACATCAGTTTTTACATCCTTGCAAGTTTGTATCCCTCTTGGTATCAAGTCAAACCTCAGGATTGAAATAGTAGGAACTGTTTTAGGCTGCTGCGTTGCTTTGGTGTTCAACATTTGTTTTGTAATTCGAAATCAGATTTATTTTCCACAATTGGTTACTTGCTTTAGTGTATTAAGTGGTTCATTGGTTGAGTTATTGATTGCCATGACTTGTTTAGCTTATTAGCTGAGTTCCTTCTCTTTTCTTTGTGATTTCATTTCCAAATTGAACCCAAAAAACCCAGATTTAATTTGAAACCCGAAATTCACAAACGACACCTAAATACGAGCTTGAATCGAACAACGTCAACTAGCCCCGAGAAAAATACGACCTGTGGCCCCTATATTACATTTTCATACTTTTGATTGTAAAAGGGTTTCCAGCTTCATTTATAAATTCTAAATTTGAGACCCACTTTCGTGACACATATTTTGGGTCTATCAAATTTTTGGCACCGTTGCCGGGGAAGCAACTAGTTGATTTGTTTGATTTTTGCTTGTATGCTTTTTGATATATCATTGGGTTCTGTTTTATTTTGCTTTATCTTTCATATACGGTTGCTACCATTTTTCTTGTTGTTTTGTGACAGGGCTGAAGGTTTAAAATGTTCCCATCTACTTATCAGCAGCCGTGTCAACAATTCCAACAAAACCAGCAACCAAATCAAGATTTCCAACACTCCTGTGAAAATTTTCAACAACTAATGCAGTTTTTTCAGCCTAATTGCCAACCAAGTCAGCCTTTCCAATTTCAGCAGCCAAGTCAACCAAATTTCCAACAATTTCAGGAAGGGCAGCCACAATTTCAGAGTTTCGATCAACAAATTCAGCAATTTCAGCTACCATGTCAACAATTTCAGCCACCAGAACCATTTCAACCGCAATTCCAACAATTTCAGCCGGATTTTCAGCCAATTCAACCAATTTTCCAGAATTTTCAGAATGGGCAGCCTTTCCAAAATTTTCAGCCCAATCAACCAAATTTTCAGCAAGAGTTTCAGCCCGAGTTTCAGCAATTTCAGCCTTCTAATCCAAATTTCCAGCCTACATTTCAGCAATTCGAACCTAAATTCCAGCCATTCCGACAGCAATTTCAGCCTTATCAACAGTGGCAGCATGTGTGTCAAACATTTCTGCAAGATCCGCCTCAAAACCAGCCATTTTATCAGCCCACACAGCCCTTGAATCAAAATTTTTAGCCTTACAACCAAGGGTTTCAAAATCAGAATTTTCAGCCCTTGCCACAGAATTTTCCACACCAAAATCAGAACTTTCAAGGCTACAACTCCCAGCAAAGTTTCCAAGAATATCAGCCCTTTAATCAGCCTCAACAACCATGTTTTCAACCAAATCAGCAAGCTCAAAATTTTCAGCCTACTTCATCCTTTCAAAATCAGTCAAGGAGCTATGCTAACCAAGGAGGCTTTGAGAATCTTAATGAGAATGAGGCACAACAACAAAGAATGGAGGAGATTTATCAACTAGTTGTACAATATCATCAACAGCAGCAAAGGCTTCAAGACATAGAAAGAGGCGTTGGACAAATTGCTAGTCAAATGAATCAAATGCAAGTTCAAGGTGACCCTAGTGCCTGGCCAAGTCCTTCTTCAAGTGATCTTAAAATTTTGGAAGAAGAAGAAGATGATGTAATCATCAAATATTGGGCACCTACAGCATGCATCCCTCCGGAGATTCCTACTCAAAATTCATTTTCAAATTTTGCAGCTCCAGAAGAAGATACTGAAGCTCCACAGGACCATTCTAGACTTTTATTTTCTGATGATAGCATTATTGATGGTCCTAATTTTTCTAATGTTGTTGTTGCAGATATTACAGGAGAAACTTGCATAGGAGATGATTCCATAGGTGTAGGGGATTGCACTAAGCCCCAGGGACCACCACAGTTGACTGGTACATTAGAAGATTCAGAAGATGAACCAGAAAGTGTAGGGACTTGCATGGTGGAAGCAAGCACCCAAGGATCACCTGCTTTAGTTTAGTGTCCACCAGAGTCTGAGGCTGAAGATGAGCATGTACTTGACCAGGAGGAAGCCATGGATACATCTACCCTTGTAGAACCTCCAGGTATTCTCCAGCACGCTCAGGTAAGTCTTTCTCCCCTTTCTTCAGAAAACTGCAGTGAGGTACCTAGTTTTGACTTTATTGATTCTGATGAGTTTATTGATATACCTTGTGTAGAAATTGTTTGTGAAAATCCAATAGAGGTACCACACATTGATTTTATTGATCATCATGCATTACTTGACACATCCCTTATAAATATGGATTGCGAAATAATTTTAGAGGCACCCATAATTGATGTAGTTTTTTATGATGAATCACTTAATACATCTTTTGTGGATATGGATAGAGAAAATTTTTTAGAAGTGCCTGAAATGGATGTTATTTATTTTGATGAGTCTCTTGCTATATCTTATGCTGAGGTTGAATGTGAGAAACTTATGGAAATATCTGAGATTGATTGGATTGGCTGTGACATATTACTTGATACATGCTTGATTGAAAATAATTGTGAAATTTCTATTGATGAGCCAGAAATTGATTTCTTTATTTGTGATGAGTCTTTGGATGCAAATTTTATAGGAAATAATTTTGAAAATTTTATTGAGGTACCAGAATTTGATTTAATTGGATATGATGCAGTTTTGGATTCATTTAATGCAGAGACTGATATTATTTTATTTCTTTCTGACCCTGAACACTTGAGAGAGGTATTACATGGTTTTGCAGGATCCAGAAGACTTCAGGAGTGGGTGCTCCAACTGAACAGACTTCAGCCTCCTGGAAGGACTTCTGAAAAGCATCAAGAAGGAGGAGATGATTTTACTCTAATTTGAAGCACTCCACCTCTTCAATGGATTCTGAACCTAAATCGCCTGCGGCCACCTGAACATATTTCTGCAAAATTCAAGTGTGGGGGAGTTCAACACTCTCAGCCACCCAGACTCCTCCACTACCAAGATGGAGGCTCCTTCTGGATAGACTCCGCCCACCCGAATAAAGGGGAGTTTATTTTTCTTGCATTTTCTTTTATCGCATTTTTCACTTGTATGTTTTCTAGGGTAAATTGAATAAATAGACATTGTAAATACCATGTGTTTTCTTTTAGCACTTTTTCTTGCAAGAGTGGAAATAAATGTATCCCTCTAGGTTATCTCATTGTCATTTTAGAGCCTCTTGAAAATAAATTAAATTTGGTTGTTAAAACTTAGGATTTGAGCTAATGGATGAAATCTTGGATGCTTGAGTACTACTTTGCTTTAGATGCTTGATTGAGGAGTTGAGATGAATCATTTGCACCTAGTGAGGTTTAGCCTTATATTTGTGACACATACATGTTATTGTACTCTAGAACTTGCTTAGGTTCTTTTAAAACCATATTTCAATGATTAGATCACATCTATAGAGACTAATCACTTTGTTTCTTTTTCATATCAAATTTTAGCAAAAATCATGTTCATTCCAATTTTCGTTACTTATTTCTTACTCTTACCCTCACTTTTCTTTGGACTTGTTGTTTGAAATGTTTCTAATGCTATTTTGCCCGAGACGGACAAAGATTTAAGTGTGGGGGAGTGACTAAAGTTTTGGATGTATTTCATGTCAAAAAGAAAAAAAAAAATTTTTTTGCCAAGTTGAAGCCAAAAGGTGCCAAGTGAGTGAATTTGAATTCCAAAAATGAGCAAGAGGATGGAAGCAAGTGGAGCATCTAGATTCCTTATCGCACTTTGAAGATCAAGTGGCACACGAAAAAAAAAACTGAACAAGAAGAAGAGAAAAGAATTGGCACGCAAGAAGAAAAATATTTTTTGTGCCAAAGTCTAAGTGGCACGCAACCATTCAATTGAAGCCAAATTCCGGAAGAAATCAAGCAATAGATTGAAGATCTAAGCACTGTAGTTCCAAGGTGAATTCGGCTGAAAGAAAAAAAAAATCTGAAAACACATCTTGCTACAAGGTTGTGCCATTAAAGGAATAAATTTTTGGATAGCATGTTTTGATCAGAATGTTTTGGACTTGCAGCTGCTCTCTGTTTAGAAATCGGACTGTATTGCAAGGAAGAGTTTGGAATCTGATGAAAAACAGAAGAAAGGAAAAAAAATTGCAGTGAAGCCGAACAAAATCTGAGGTAAATTCTGAAAAACAGTTTGGTATCAACTTCAAGCTCTAAATCTGCCATTCTTATTTGATGCAACCTGCTGTCACGAGTTAGATTGGGATGTGGAGATGATCTGAAATAGGAACTTGTGTTCCTGCTCTGAAGTGATCAATTAGAAGGGTTGAAAAACAGAAAAACAGTTTGGAAAACAGAAAAAAAAAAGAAACAAAGCAGAATTTTGAATTTGCTGAGTGCTGATTTGGAGTAGCTGGACTGACCGGAGCTGATCTGAATTGGGACTAATGCAAGGGCTGCTGAGTGATTTCAGTATCCTTTGAAATTGCAGCTGTGTTAGTCAGTTTGCTTTGGAACTACAGCTGGGCAGATTTGGAACTTAAGCAGCTAAGCACAGTTTGTATCCATCCAAAACTGAACTTGGTTTTCTTTAATCAGCAATGCTTTGCTGCATCTGAACATAATTGGCCGAATGTTTCTAGCTGAATTCAACTTCTTGGGGAGCAAATTCCAGTGAAGAAAAGAAAAAAAAAGAAAGCAGACGGTTTGAAAGAAAAGAAAAAGAGAGAAATAAAGTTGGCACACCTTTGAAATTTCGGCACATTGAAAATCATTGAAGTTCTCTAATCCAAATTAAAAGCTTTGCTCCACTACAAATCTGGCCTTGCTAGAGGATAAAAGAAGAAGAGAAAATTCAGAAAAGAGAATGAAGAAAGAAATTTGGCACACAATAGAAGAAAATGACACATTAGACCAAGGAAGGGATTTTCATCCAAATCAAAGGAATTTATTCAAATTTCACTCCACCACATTTCGCATATCAATAGAGGTCTGTCAAGATGGGGCAAAGCACATTGGAAATATTTTTAAGCAACCAAGTCTCCCACTCCATCAATTTTTCCATTTCCTTAATTTTTACTTTATTTCTCACCATTTTTCATGTTTTCATTCGTTTTTATAGATGTTGATCCTATTCATGATTAATGGTAGAGATTAGATAATAAGCAAGCCTATGGTAGTGCAAGAAGCATGTGTGTAAGAGTGATGCTCCACTTCCATCATCAACTTAGAACTTAAGAAGAGAGCCACCAAAACTTCTCTTGAAAGGCTAGTGATTTAAATTCATCTCAATGACTCATGATGGATGAAAAGGCTAAGTTGTCGATTTAAGAACACGATACTAATCCATAGAGCTTAGATTTATGAGAATTGACAACCCTAGGTAATTTCTTTTCATTTGTTTCTAATTATGCTTAACAAAGCCTAAGGGATACTTATTTAGTAGTTTCGCGAGACGCTCAAGGTTAAGTGTGGGGGAGTTGATAAGTACCATTTTGTTGACTATTTTAATTGCTAAAATCCATGTTTGACCTATGATTTTATTGTTTAATTGTGATTTTACCCTAGGTTTTGGAACTTTATCTTATTTTGGACTTAATTGCAAAATTATACAATTTTTGGATTATTTGGCTACTAATTTTTTGATATATTTTTGTAGGCATGAAAGGATCCTGGACCTAGGGCATACTGGGTCAAACCTGAGTCGGATGTGAACCGGATCGAATTATCAAGCCTACGATTAATCCGGGCCGTCCGATTCAAGAGCGGCTAGATCTGAGCCATCCGGGACGATCTGAAGCAATCCGAGCTAGGGTTAGGGTTGATCAAGCTCTATGATCAAGATCTGAAGGTTTCATCCCAATCAGAGCTAAATCAACCGTTGGATCAAGCAAGGAGGGCTCTAGAGCGTCCAATCACAGATAGAGTTGATCTGGACCATCCGTTGCATATCTGGAGGATCCGAGCTACCATAAGGCAGATCCTGACCCCAGATCATCATCATAAAAGTTTGGCTCAAATCAGACCAAGATCTGCCGTTGGATCTCCTCCGATTAATCTGAGTCGTCCATTTGTTCCTATTTAATCAGAAACGCAGCCACATTTCCTCCTCGTCGCGTCTCCGCTGCAGCTCCTTCCTTCTTTCTGTTCTTAGTTTTCTTCAATCCAAGGGGCGCGACCCCTCGATTCTTCTACTAGATCAATTGCTAGGCTATTGGGGAAGGTTCTCGGTGAATTTCCAGCTCCGAATTGGCCAAAATAGAGTTGTTGCGAGGTTTCCGCAGCTCTGTCAGTTATTGCTTCAATCCTGGTTTTGCTCCATCCTTCATCCACCCGAGCTATCCAGAGGGGTTCCCTGGAGTGCATTGGTTCATCCCCACACCATCCGCGCACTTGGACAATGCCAGATTGAGGAAATCGATTGGAATTCTGATTGGTTCAGAGTGAGAGCTGGATTTGAATTGTTGAGCTGTTCTTCAATGGTTTTTTGAGCTTGCGGGTTTGAGGCTCAGTCTTGCTTGACGACCAAGAAGCATTTGAGCTTAGGGAGGATTGAGCAGTAGTTTAATTGGTTTAAATTCATGTTTCGTAGCTGTAGTTTCATTTCTGAAATGTTTCGTTACTGAATTTTCTATTTCATTAGCTGTAATTTCGTTTCATGGTTGTTTTGCTTAAGTTAGGTGAATTTTCTGCAAGTATAATAGTTAGGAAACTTGTTTAGTGGACCATTACTCTTAATTCTAGTTTAATTCATGCTTAATTGTAGCGTATCAGTTTTGCTTCCCTGATTTTCAGCTGCGTATCAGAGTTGTCATTCTGCATTTTAACTCTGCACATTAGTCCTTTAATCTCCTTGTACTCATATCAGCTAGTTCAGTTTGTTTCTTGATTGTTTCTTACATTAGATTGGTAAATTCGACCTCAGTTTGTTTGTAAGTTCTTGAGCTTGGTTGTTTCCTGAACTTAGTTTTCAGTTCTGCACATCTATTAATTCTGCATTCAGTTTTCATTCGGTTTTGTGTAAATTCGTCAGCTTCCATTTGGCAAATTCTGAGTTCATCACATTCTGAATTCTCAGTCATTGCATATTACTCACTTCAAGCCTTACATTCCCAGCTAAATTGCTGGAATCGGTTTTGGCATAAGGTGTTAGTTTTGGTACAAAGGGTACCCCTTGCGTGCCAAGCTAAATTGGCACAACTTGCATCCGAAACCCATCTGTCTTTTGGTGTATGATTGAGTTTGAAATCGATAAGTATTAATTTCAGCAGTTCTGAATTTTATATGCATTGGTTTGTTGTCCAAAGTTTGTAACTAGTTCGTGTGAGTTGGTTGTAGTGCAATTTCTGAATTTCTGCATTTGGATCAATTTCTGCACTTGATGTATTTCTGAAATAGCATCAGTTTTTGCATGTCAACACTTGATTTCAGTCCCTGCCTCCCCGTATCAAGCAACTGGTTGTATCGATTTCATGTCTGCGATCCAGTTTTCATTTTTGCAGGTCAATACATTTCTGAAATGTTCAGTTTGTAGTGGCTTGAGTTTGCATCAGTGATGGTAGGCATTGGAATTAAATTACATCTAGAGTTAGTTGTTTTGGCTGATTCTTGCATCCAATTTGCTATTGCAATTCATTTCTGCATCAAGAAAGTTCCTAAATCGATCAGTCCTGAATGGATCAGCAGTTGCTTTGTTGATTGACATTTATTTTGCATCCAAAAGAATTGTTTAAGTGCTTAGATGATGAGTTATAATTTGCAATTTCTTGTTTAGTTCATGATTAAGTTCTCCTGCCTTTTCATTGAGTTTTTATTTCCAATTGCAACCCAAAACCCAATTTTGATTTGAAACCCGAAAACACAAACGACACATAAATACGAGCACGAATCACACAACGTCAACTAGCCCCGAGAAAAATACGACCTGTGGCCCCTATATTACATTTTCATACTTTTGATTGTAAAAGGGTTTCTAGCTTCATTTATAAATTCTAAATTTGAGACCCACTTTCGTGACACATATTTTGGGTCTATCATTGCCATCGAAACATATTTGCTAAAGCTCCCCACTGGACGTGTCTTAGAATTGGATAATTGTTATTTCATTCCTTCGTTGATAAAGAACATTGTATCTATTTCATGTCTGAATGAAAAGGGTTATCATTTAACTTTTAGTAACAATTGTTGTTACATAACTTTAAATGGTATTCTTTATGGGAATGGAACTTTGTGCAATGGAATCTACATGTTAGATTTATCCAGTGACATTTTCAATATCGAAGTTAGCAACAAACGTGCTCGAATAGATAATCGAATAGACTCCTACACTTGGCATTGTCGTCTTGGCCATATAAGTAAGAAACGCATGACCGAATTACACCGATGTGGAATTTTGGAATCATTTGAACCCGGTTCATTTGATACATGTGAATCGTGCTTAAAAGGCAAGATGACCAAATTACCCTTTTCCGGAAAAAGTAATCCAGTGGGAGAATTGCTTGGTCTAATACATACTGATGTATGTGGACCAATGTCAACTCTTGCACAAGGAGGCTATAGCTACTTCATCACCTTTATCGATGATCACTCACGATTCGGGTACGTGTTCTTGATGAAACACAAATCTGAAGCCTTTGAGAAATTCAAAGAGTTCAGAAATGAAGTAGAGAAACAGCTTGGCAAAAGTATTAAAATACTTCGATCCGATCGGGGTGGTGAATACTTAAGTCAAGAGTTTCAAGATTATCATAGGGACAATGGGATATTATCCCAATGGACTCCGCCGTATACACCACAGCATAATGGTGTATCTGAGAGGCGCAACCGAACCTTGATGGACATGGTTAGGTCAATGATGAATCATGCAACTCTTCCAAAATCCTTTTGGGGCTATGCACTTAAGACAGCTGTTTACTTGCTAAACAGAGTCCCGACCAAGGTAGTCTCTACTACTCCATATGAGATATGGAATAGTAAGAAACCCCACTTAACTCACCTTAAGATATGGGGTTGTCCTGCTTATGTGAAGCGGATAGTATAAGACAAATTGGATGCTAAGTCTGATAAATGTCTATTTATTGGATACCCTAAGGAAACGAAGGGTTACCAATTCTATCATCCCTTGGAACAAAAGGTGTTTGTTTCAAGGCATGCTGTATTTCTAGAAAAAGAATTTCTTTTACAAGAAAACAGTGAGAGTGGCATTGAACTTGATGAAGTTCAAGAAACTCCAATAGACATTACAGAGACACCTAGTCTAGACCCACAACCAATACCTCATAATGATGAGCTATCAGTTGAACCTAAAACCACACCACCTGTTCGTAGATCTGATAGGACACGCAATATTCCAGAGAGATACGGATCTCTCGTAAGTGAATCGAACGACGTGTTACTCATAAGCGATGACGAACCTATCAGTTATGAAGATGTTCTGAAAAGTTCAGAAAAGGACAATTGGCTTGAGGCCATGAAGTCGGAAATGGATTCCATGTACGAAAACCAAGTATGAGACTTGGTTAACCCACCTGAAGGGATTAAGCCCATAGGGTGCAAGTGGGTTTTCAAGAAGAAAACCGACATGGAAGGTAATGTTGTTACCTTTAAGGCTAGATTAGTGGCAAAAGGATATCGTCAGAAACAAGGAATTGATTATGACGAAACCTATTCGCCGGTAGCTATGCTTAAATCCATTCGGATGCTCCTAGCCATAGCAGCTCATTATGATTATGAGATATGGCAAATGGATGTGAAAACAGCTTTCCTTAACGGAAGCCTGCTTGAGGATGTATACATGATACAACCTGAAGGTTTCACATCGGTTGATAAAACCAAAGTATGCAAGCTTCGACGATCCATATATGGACTGAAGCAAGCATCTAGGAGCTGGAATATCCGTTTTGATGAGACAATCAAAAAGTTTGATTTCTCACAAAATCCAGACGAACCTTGTGTGTACAAGAAGGTTAGTGGGAGTGCAGTCGTATTCCTGGTATTATATGTCGATGACATCTTACTTATAAGAAACGATATATCAGTCTTACAAACAGTTAAAATTTGGTTGTCCAAAACTTTCTCCATGAAAGACCTGGGGGAAGCAACCTATATCCTTGGGATTAGAATCTATAGAGATAGATCAAAACGGTTTCTTGGTCTTTTGCAGTCTACATATATAGACCGAGTGCTAAAAAGGTTTAGCATGTCGGAATCCAAGAAAGGTTACCTTCCCATCAGGCATGGGATCAACCTTTCAAAGTCTATGTGTCCGCGCACAGAAGACGAGAGGATTTGCATGAACAAGATTCCCTATGCATCCGCGATAGGTTCTATCATGTATGCTATGTTGTGTACTAGGCCCGATGTATCGTATGCTTTGAGCATCACAAGCAGATACCAGTCGGATCCAGGAATGGATCATTGGGCGGCTGTTAAGACAATCCTTAAGTACTTAAGAAGAACTAAGGATGTGTTCCTAATATATGGAGAAGGAGATATGGTAATACGTGGGTATACAGATGCCAGTTTCCAGACAGATAAGGATGACTCCAAATCTCAGTCTGGATACGTATTTACTTTGAATGGAGGCGCAATAAGTTGGAAAAGTTCCAAACAAGACACCGTAGCGGATTCTACCACGGAAGCGGAGTATATCGCAGATTCGGAAGCAGCAAAGGAAGCAGTCTGGATCAAGAAGTTCGTCTCCGAACTTGGTGTGGTTCCAACCAATGATGAAGCAGTGCTGGTTTACTGCGACAACAATGGAGCTATTGCACAAACAAAGGAACCAAGGTCTCATCAGCGATCCAAACACGTGCTTCGCCGCTATCATCTGATCAGAGAGATTATAAGTAGGAATAACATACAAATTGCGAAAATTCCCACTGAAAGGAATTTAGCGGATCCTTTAACTAAGGCCTTACCTCAAAACAAGTTTGAGGGTCATGTTAGAGCCTGTGGTATTGGATACCGTAGCGATTGGCATTAGGCCAAGTGGTAGTTTGTTAGTGATATGAGAGAAGTGTCCTAAGGCAATCGCCTTATGATTGTAAAACATTTATTTTAATAAATGATAATTCACTATTTGAGTATACATGCTTGTGTATTTGATTGGGATCTTAAACTCATCTACTGAATGCCCGCAATACAACTCACAGCATAAGAGAATTTGTGATGGGATCACAACTAGTGATTATCTCTAAATGTGCAAATGTGAAGTATTGAAAATATCCCTAGTCGATGAATTGATAAATACGGACACTATCAATTCTGTTGAGACTAGCATGGGTTATTCTCTAATCAGCTGATTCTCACTGGCTGGTGACATTGGGATGTCTGGAGATAAACATGGATGCTAGTTATGGGAACTAGTTCATTGGAGTGACTAGCTGTAAGACTTCATATGGTAATCTATATAGATATGTCAATGAAGTTCTTACTGCGACTTAAGTGCGATGTTCCTTTGACTTGCGGTGTTCAAGTCATCTTGGTCATGGAGACTTATACTTTAACATCTTAAGCAAGCATCTCCAAGGAGGTGTGGACCCAGGATGATTGGGTATAAGCCGAAGTGCCCGAAGATGCTTGAACAGCCTACAAAGGATTCACCACTCCTTGCGAGGAGATGTATACCCAGGCCTATCGTCGGATTGTTACTCAAAACCTCTGGCCAGAGTATATCATGTTTAGAGTGCGAGTCTCTTAAATACATGAGAGTAATTAGAAATCCAAAGGACGAGAAAGACACTACTTGGGCTAGGTGTGACGTAGTCAGCCTAGTGGGGACTGACACAAATAGACTGTGTCCTGAACCAAGTGGGTATAAGATGGTGAAGGGAATGGGGCACGATTCATTAGAGCTGCTGAAGGGTTTTAGAATAATTTCTTCTGGGGTCAAACCGTTGATCTTTCGATTAATTGGGGATCATGATGTACTACTAGGTGCCACTCATGATCGTTCTATAATTGGTTAATTATAGACGGCCAACATAAATCAAAAGCCTATTTAGTCACACGCACTACGAGTAATCCGAGGGATTTAAAATGAGTTGAAAATTGGATTTTCCGATCAAGAGAAATAAGTCGAATCTGAGTTAATCAGAGGCGCAATGGAAGCTAAAAATGGCTAAGTCTTTTGAAGGCTTTTTGGGCGAATTAAATGAGTTTAATTCGCGTTGGTTCGGCTCGGTTTGGGCCGGCCAAAGAGGGTGCCAACCCTCCTTGGTTGGCCGGCCACCTATTGGGGAGATAACCAATTAATTTTGGTTTAATTAAGAAAGTAAATCTAGCGTGATTTATTTTATAAATTATGGATAAATTAATTTGTATAAAAAAATTTATATAAATAAATTTATAGAAATTTATTCTTTTTATGGAAGTTAAAATAATCCATGAATTGGTTTATTTTAATTTTATAAAATCAATTATGAATTGATTTTTCCATAATAAGAAAGTTTATAAATTTCTTATAAAATTTATTCCATAATAAAAGGAGAGATTAATTAGTTTCATTATAAAGTTAGTTATAATAAAACTTGGTTTAAACGGAATAATTCATAAGAGAATTTATAGGATAAATTTCTTATGATAATTAATTAGTTTTATTATAAAGTTAGTTATAATAAAATTCATAAGAGAATTTATAGGATAAATTTCTTATGATAACTAATTAGTTTTATTATAAAGTTAGTTATAATAAAACTTGGTTTAAACGGAATAATTCATAAGAGAATTTATAGGATAAATTTCTTATGATAATTAATTAGTTTTATTATAAAGTTAGTTATAATAAAATTCATAAGAGAATTTATGGATAAATTTCTTATGATAACTTATTAGTTTTATTATAAAGTTAGTTATAATAAAACTTGGTTTAAACGGAATAATTCATAAGAGAATTTATAGGATAAATTTCTTATGATAACTAATTCCATTAATTCCGTTAATTCGGTTAAGAGGAGACTTGGCAAGGGAGAAGCAACTATATAAGGAACCATAGGCAAGCCTTGGATTCCTAAGATTTGGATAATCGAAATAGAGCTCTCCCTCTCTCTCTTCTATTCTCTTCTCTCCTTCCCCTCTCTTCCCTTAGGGCCGGCACCCACCTTGGAGTATTAGGGCCGGCGCCCTCTTGGAGGCTTAGGGCCAGTGCAATCTCCACTCAATCAAAGGTGGCCGTGAGGTTCAAGAAGAAGGAGAACTCGAACAAGAAGAAGAAGAAGCGGATAGCGACTCCTCTCTTCACGGAATCTAGATTCCGTTTCTTGTTTGTGAGTTTCCTATCTTTTCTCTTGTACTTCTTTGTTGTGCCTATAGAGAATCTAGTAGTTCTCGTCGGCACAAAACTCGTGACTTTACGAAGTCATCCCGAAGAGAACACAGCGTGGACGCGAATAGAGGCGAAGCTTCCAAGGGACGCTACGGTTGGATCTCGTCCCTTTCTTCGAGTTACGCGAGGTACTAAGTAAATTAGTTTACTTTTCTGCAAAATTTTAATTTATGATCATGTCCACACATCATAAGGTTGCATGCTAGATACGAAGTTAAAATAATTTAGGAAATTATTTTATGCAAATTCTTTCGCTGCACGTAAAAATTTAAAATTTTACGAACTCGTATCCTTGTCGACATGCACCCGGTCCCAACAGAGAAGACACACAATGAGAAAAATGGAACCAAACATGGTTTTGTTCTCTCATTGTGGCCGGCCACATAATGGCCATTAATGGCCATTAAGTGGCCTGCCATAACCCCCT
Source organism: Boesenbergia rotunda (assembly GCA_024364735.1). Taxonomy (NCBI): domain Eukaryota; kingdom Viridiplantae; phylum Streptophyta; class Magnoliopsida; order Zingiberales; family Zingiberaceae; genus Boesenbergia; species Boesenbergia rotunda. Next base: position 1,190 of record JAGFNQ010001849.1, on the reverse strand, counting down.
TTCAATTTGAATTCAAATTCAAATGGGGGGGGTTACAACCTTTGGAGATGATGTGGAGCATCATCATTGGTCAAATACCAAGGCAAGTCATCACTTGGTCATGTCAAGGTGAGGTGACCTTTAGGTCATGTCAAACTTGCCTTTTATGGACTTTCCATATTTAGTCAAGTCAAACTTGACTCCATTTCTTCTCCCATGTCAAGTCTAACTTGAAGTGGAACCAAGTCAAGTCAAACTTGATTTGGATTTGGGTCAAGTCAAACGTGCCTTTTATGGACTTTCCATATTTAGTCAAGTCAAACTTGACTCCATTTCTTCTCCCATGTCAAGTCTAACTTGAAGTGGAACCAAGTCAAGTCAAACATGATTTGGATTTGGGTCAAGTCAAACTTGCCTTTTATGGACTTTCCATATTTAGCCAAGTCAAACTTGACTTCATTTTTTCTCCATCTATTTGTTCTTTGCGTGTGACCCTATAGGTTCTTGTAACGTTGGCAATGCTTCTAACCTCTTAGAAACATAAGCAATGAGCGGTATCTAGCAACACATCATTGCTACCCAAGTTACAAGAATGTTGAGATCCAACATCACCAATGTGACTACTAATTATGACTTTCATAATATGTGACAATGTCCTTCTATCGTCGATATCTAGATTGATCTTCTATGAAGCATAGACCGTGTCATCCTCCAATCAATCTATGTGTCTTGAACTCCAAGTAGACTCACTCTAATCAAATAAGCTCAATATCTCATATTGCCTTATTTGGGCATGGCCATGCACTTAGTGATCTCACTCTATCAAAACTATGATATCTCTCCCGTCATATAGGAGGGATAGATCCCATCTACATCACTCACATCCCTCCGCATAATTTGTTACATACCCAGTAATCGCCTTTATAGTCCACCCAGTTACGGGTGACGTTTGACGAAACCAAAGTACATAACTCCTTATGTAGGGAACTATGGTGACTTCAAGTCTAAGGACTAATAGTCACATGAGAAAGTATATGACACTTATATAACGATCCATGATACTTTCTCATGCTGGGTCATTCAGTATACATTCTCCAATGCATACTCATGTGTCAACTTGATATCTCATATCCATGACTTGTGAGATCAAGTCATCGTGTTGACCTACATGCTAGTCTCTATGCATTAACATTGTCCCTGAATGTTAATAC